>NC_069477.1:27449774-27527645 GCF_026875155.1 Cherax quadricarinatus | reverse complement strand
GCCCGTCGCGCTAGCCACTAGACCAGCTAGCCACAATAAGATTCATCCAACTAGGTATATTTCTACACCATAGGAAGTTAGCACAGGCACCTCTGTGACCACAAATGCAAGTTTTTACAGACGAATCTCCAGCTAGCGTGGCCGTGACGAACTCTAGCTCAAGTCCCTTCACTGCCGTCAACATGACTTAAGAAATCGTAATGACACGATTGCAAATAAACCATACCCCCGGCCCGGGATTGAACCCGCGGTCATAGAGTCTCAAAACTCCAGCCGTCGCGCTAGCCACTAGACCAGCTAGCCACAATAAGATTCATCCAACTAGGTATATTTCTACACCATAGGAAAGTTAGCACAGGCACCTCTGTGACCACAAATGCAAGTTTTTACAGACGAATCTCCAGCTAGCGTGGCCGTGACGAACTCTAGCTCAAGTCCCTTCACTGCCGTCAACATGACTTAAGAAATCGTAATGACACGATTGCAAATAAACCATACCCCCGGCCGGGATTGAACCCGCGGTCATAGAGTCTCAAAACTCCAGCCCGTCGCGCTAGCACTAGACCAGCTAGCCACAATAAGATTCATCCAACTAGGTATATTTCTACACCATAGGAAAGTTAGCACAGGCACCTCTGTGACCACAAATGCAAGTTTTTACAGACGAATCTCCAGCTAGCGTGGCCGTGACGAACTCTAGCTCAAGTCCCTTCACTGCCGTCAACATGACTTAAGAAATCGTAATGACACGATTGCAAATAAACCATACCCCCGGCCGGGATTGAACCCGCGGTCATAGAGTCTCAAAACTCCAGCCCGTCGCGCTAGCCACTAGACCAGCTAGCCACAATAAGATTCATCCAACTAGGTATATTTCTACACCATAGGAAAGTTAGCACAGGCACCTCTGTGACCACAAATGCAAGTTTTTACAGACGAATCTCCAGCTAGCGTGGCCGTGACGAACTCTAGCTCAAGTCCCTTCACTGCCGTCAACATGACTTAAGAAATCGTAATGACACGATTGCAAATAAACCATACCCCGGCCGGGATTGAACCCGCGGTCATAGAGTCTCAAAACTCCAGCCCGTCGCGCTAGCCACTAGACCAGCTAGCCACAATAAGATTCATCCAACTAGGTATATTTCTACACCATAGGAAAGTTAGCACAGGCACCTCTGTGACCACAAATGCAAGTTTTACAGACGAATCTCCAGCTAGCGTGGCCGTGACGAACTCTAGCTCAAGTCCCTTCACTGCCGTCAACATGACTTAAGAAATCGTAATGACACGATTGCAAATAAACCATACCCCCGGCCGGGATTGAACCCGCGGTCATAGAGTCTCAAAACTCCAGCCCGTCGCGCTAGCCACTAGACCAGCTAGCCACAATAAGATTCATCCAACTAGGTATATTTCTACACCATAGGAAAGTTAGCACGGCCACGCTAGCTGGAGATTCGTCTGTAAAAACTTGCATTTGTGGTCACAGAGGTGCCTGTGCTAACTTTCCTATGGTGTGAAATATACCTAGTTGGATGAATCTTATTGTGGCTAGCTGGTCTAGTGGCTAGCGCGACGGGCTGGAGTTTTGAGACTCTATGACGCGGGTTCAATCCCGGCCGGGGGTATGGTTTATTTGCAATCGTGTCATTACGATTTCTTAAGTCATGTTGACGGCAGTGAAGGGACTTGAGCTAGAGTTCGTCACGGCCACGCTAGCTGGAGATTCGTCTGTAAAAACTTGCATTTGTGGTCACAGAGGTGCCTGTGCTAACTTTCTATGGTGTAGAAATATACCTAGTTGGATGAATCTTATTGTGGCTAGCTGGTCTAGTGGCTAGCGCGACGGGCTGGAGTTTTGAGACTCTATGACCGCGGGTTCAATCCGCCGGGGGTATGGTTTATTTGCAATCGTGTCATTACGATTTCTTAAGTCATGTTGACGGCAGTGAAGGGACTTGAGCTAGAGTTCGTCACGGCCACGCTAGCTGGAGATTCGTCTGTAAAAACTTGCATTGTGGTCACAGAGGTGCCTGTGCTAACTTTCCTATGGTGTAGAAATATACCTAGTTGGATGAATCTTATTGTGGCTAGCTGGTCTAGTGGCTAGCGCGACGGGCTGGATTTTTGAGACTCTATGACCGCGGGTTCAATCCCGGCCGGGGGTATGGTTTATTTGCAATCGTGTCATTACGATTTCTTAAGTCATGTTGACGGCAGTGAAGGGACTTGAGCTAGAGTTCGTCACGGCCACGCTAGCTGGAGATTCGTCTGTAAAAACTTGCATTTGTGGTCACAGAGGTGCCTGTGCTAACTTTCCTATGGTGTAGAAATATACCTAGTTGGATGAATCTTATTGTGGCTAGCTGGTCTAGTGGCTAGCGCGACGGGCTGGAGTTTTGAGACTCTATGACCGCGGGTTCAATCCCGGCGGGGGTATGGTTTATTTGCAATCGTGTCATTACGATTTCTTAAGTCATGTTGACGGCAGTGAAGGGACTTGAGCTAGAGTTCGTCACGGCCACGCTAGCTGGAGATTCGTCTGTAAAAAACTTGCATTTGTGGTCACAGAGGTGCCTGTGCTAACTTTCCTATGGTGTAGAAATATACCTAGTTGGATGAATCTTATTGTGGCTAGCTGGTCTAGTGGCTAGCGCGACGGGCTGGAGTTTTGAGACTCTATGACCGCGGGTTCACATCCCGGCCGGGTGGTATGGTTTATTTGCATAATCGTGTCATTACGATTTCTTAAGTCATGTTGACGGCAGTGAAGGGACTTGAGCTAGAGTTCGTCACGGCCACGCTAGCTGGAGATTCGTCTGTAAAAACTTGCATTTGTGGTCACAGAGGTGCCTGTGCTAACTTTCCTATGGTGTAGAAATTAACCTAGTTGGATGAATCTTATTGTGGCTAGCTGGTCTAGTGGCTAGCGCGACGGGCTGGAGTTTTGAGACTCTATGACCGCGGGTTCAATCCGGCCGGGGGTATGGTTTATTTGAAATCTTTGTCATTACGATTTTTTAAGTCATGTGACGGCAGTGAAGGGACTTGAGCTAGAGTTCGTCCGGCCACGCTAGCTGGAGATTACGTCTGTAAAAACTTGCATTTGTGGTCACAAAAGGTGCCTGTGCAAACTTTCCTATGGTGTAGAAATATCCCTAGTTGGATGAATCTTTTGTGGCTAGTGGTTAGTGGCTAGCGGGGACGGGCTGGAAGTTTTGAGACTCTATGACCGCGGGTTCAATCCGGCGGGGGGGGGTATGGTTTTATTTGCAATCGTGTCATTACGATTTCTTAAGTCATGTTGACGGCAGTAAAGGGACTTGAGCTAGAGTTCGTCACGGCCACGCTAGCTGGAGTTTTCGTCTGTAAAAACTTGATTTTGGTCACAGAGGTGCCTGTGCTAACTTTCCCTATGGTGTAGAAATATACCTAGTTGGATGAATCTTATTGTGGCTAGCTGGTCTAGTGGCTAGCGCGACGGGCTGGAGTTTTGAGACTCTATGACCGCGGGTTCAATCCCGGCCGGGGGTATGGTTTATTTGCAATCGTGTCATTACGATTTCTTAAGTCATGTTGACGGCAGTGAAGGGACTTGAGCTAGAGTTCGTCACGGCCACGCTAGCTGGAGATTCGTCTGTAAAAACTTGCATTTGTGGTCACAGAGGTGCCTGTGCTAACTTTCCTATGGTGTAGAAATATACCTAGTTGGATGAATCTTATTGTGGCTAGCTGGTCTAGTGGCTAGCGCGACGGGCTGGAGTTTTGAGACTCTATGACCGCGGGTTCAATCCCGGCCGGGGGTATGGTTTATCATGAATATATTGACTTCAGACTAACCAATATTGTAATTGGGTTGTATTCAATACTTGCAAATTTCTTGTCTGGCTCATTCTTGAAAGGCAATTCTGGCTTCATGCTTACTTCTGTTTGCCAAAAGAAAAAAAGCTGTTAGGTAAAAGAACACAAGTGCAACTAATCTGACATTTCATTGTGGCAACGTTTCGCTCTCCAGAAGCTTTGTCAAGCAATAACGGCTTGACAAAGAGTTTGTAAAATTGTAAAATTGGCTAATTAAAATTTACAAAGGACAAAAATTTGGAACGACAAGCTTTATATAAATGACGCCATAATGGGAAATTTTGTTAAAAAAAGGGAGGTTTCAATTTGAGTGACGAGGGTAGCGGAAGACTAGGAAGAATTTTGCAGATGGGTGAATGCTGTGGAGAAGTGAGGGTGAGGGAGAAGACTTTGGTTGGGTCGTAGAGAGAGGGGGGAGGCAGACTGCCCTTTCCACAGTGAGGGCAAGGAGTTTAAATAATATCACGGCTGCTATTTGGGCATGCCATCACGGCTTAACAAAACTGCTGGAGAGCGAAACGTTGCCACAATGAAATGTCATATTAGTTGCACTTGTATCCTTTTACCTAACATATTGTCGGTAATTCTAACATCAATACAAAAAAAAATGCAAAATTTTATGTTACATCTGCCTCGATATTTCCTTCAAGTGTTTCGATATGGATTCAGTCAGCGCCTCAAGTAACACTTTAAGGCCATTAAGTAATTGTTAATGGAAAGCCAATATTTATGTTGAATAATACTCCGATAAAGTAGATACTTCGTTCCTTACAAAAAAATACCACTGGTGGGGATAGAACCCGCGATCAGAGAGTCTCAAAACTCCTGAAAATACTGTTAATTTACTAGTCTGATTTCCTTCAGCTGTGACATTAATTAAAACTCCTTGTCTCTCTGTGGAAAGCAGTCTGCTCCCTCCCGCCCTCTCCCACCAACCAAAGACTTCTCCCTCACTCTCACTTCTCCACTGCATTCATCCTTCTGAAAAATTCTTCCTATCTTGCGCTACCCACGTCACTCAAATTCAGACCGCCTTGTTTTTAACCAAATTTCACCATTGATAGGTTTTATTTAAATAAAGCCGTGTGAATTTTAATTAGCCAATTTTACTAAATGTGTTCAATATACAAGTTCGCAGGTGATGACTATGTCCCACCTACAAAATGCCGCCAATAAAAAGTAGGGGCGCCATTGGTACACTAAGAGAAAACACCATAAGTGTCCGGGGCCCAAAACTGTTCAACAGCCTCCCATCAAGCATTAGGGGAATTGCCAATAAACCCCTGGCTGCCTTCAAGAGAGAGCTGGACAGATACCTAAAGTCGGTGCCGGATCAGCCGGGCTGTGGCTCGTACGTCGGACTGCGTGCGGCCAGCAGTAACAGCCTAGTTGATCAGGCCCTGATCCATCGGGAGGCCTGGTCGTGGACCGGGCCGCGGGGGCGTTGATCCCCGGAATAACCTCCAGGTAACCTCCAGGTACTATTACGCACAATTTTCTGTGCCTTTGAATTCACCACCTACCAATATTTTTGACCTCAAAACAAATATTTCGCTCTAGTACGACCCCTCGATGCTTTAAAAATCTAAGACCAGACGGATCTACAGAGTACATCATGGATAATACTGCCTAGCTAGCATCAATAATGAAACTACGACCTGTCGTGCCACTACCATCTTCTCTACCAGTAAATCCCCTAAAGTGAGGTTCCTTGACGCTCGTGAGGGGCTCTTGATCTAGGGAATTAGATCTGTGCTCCAGTTCCCTGAATTGAGCCTGAATATCTTCCATTCCCCCCATATTTGCTATATAATCCTACGGGTTTAGCGCTCCCCCATAATTATAATCTTCCAGTAAATACTGTGTGAAGCTGGAAGAGATACCTTATCCCAAATTGATTATTGATTCATATTTCATTGAAATTTACACTTCGAAATTTACACTTTCAAATTTACACTTTCAAATTTACACTTTCAAATTTACACTTCGAAATTTACACTTTCAAATTTACACTTTCAAATTTACACTTTCAAATTTACACTTTGAAATTTACACTTTCAAATTTACACTTTCAAATTTACACTTTCAAATTTACACTTCGAAATTTACACTTTCAAATTTACACTTCGAAATTTACACTTTCAAATTTACACTTTGAAATTTACACTTTCAAATTTACACTTCGAAATTTACACTTTCAAATTTACACTTTCAAATTTACACTTTCAAATTTACATTTTGAAATTTATACTTCGAAATTTACACTTTGAAATTTACACTTTGAAATTTACACTTTGAAATTTACACTTTGAAATTTACACTTTGAAATTTACACTTTGAAATTTACACTTCGAAATTTACACTTTGAAATTTACACTTTGAAATTTACATTTTGAAATTTACACTTTGAAACAATTGTTCTCAAAATATTTCCTTGTAAATATATGTTTTACAGTAGTATTGAAGACAGATGAAATGAGAACGTAGAAATTACAAACTCCCAGATATGGAGGCTAAAACGTTGTGTAGTTTTATAATTAGGTTAGATAAATACATGAGTGGGTGAAGGTGGGTGTGAGTTGGACCTTACTAGCTTGTGCTACTAGGTCTGATGTCGTGCTCCTTAAGTGGAAGTGAACTGACTAGCTGGGTCATTGGGCTAAGCCGGAGGGTAACATGGACCTGCTTCGCATGGGTCAGTAGGCCTGCTGCAGTGTTCCTTCTTTGTTATGTTCTTATGTTCTTAAATATATTAAAAGTTTGAATGAGATCTCTCATATGAGAAAAAAAGTCGAGTGCCTTATGGCTTTGTTCATAAGGTTCGTTTCTATATTTTGGTACGAGTTACGTAGTTCTTTGTGTCCTCTCTAATACATCTTCCTCCTTTATGGAATCTGGAGAATAAAACTGGCATACTCAAGATGCCAGAGAGAGAGAGAGAGAGAGAGAGAGAGAGAGAGAGAGAGAGAGAGAGAGAGAGAGAGAGAGAGAGAGAGAGAGAGAGAGAGAGAGAAGATGGGGAGGAAGGTAGGGAAGAAGGGAGGGAGAGGAGGAAAGTTTATGCTTCACTTTCCTGAATTGCTTGTCCTTCGTCTCATCTGCTTCTTCTCGACAGAGTAAAGTACAGAGCAGGACGAGTCACCCCTCACCTGAGTCTAGCCTGGACAGATTTGTTCTGAGGAATATGGGTTTCCTTACTGTTATGTACAAGGCCAATATTGACAACGTGGACAGCGAGAGGTGAGCTTCTGTACCTCAGATGCACATATTGGAAAAAACTTGGGCACAGCAAATAATACTGTTATGCATTAGAGACATAGTAGACAAGAGAGAGTGCCAGTAGCTGCTGTATATATATATATATATATATATATATAATATATATATATATATATATATATATATATATATATATATATATATATTATATATATATATATATGCAAAACAACCACTCTGAAAGAATAGAGAAATTTCAAGCGCTTTCGTGACTACTCACATTATCAAGGAACTATATAGTTCCTTGATAATGTGAGTAGTCACGAAAGCGCTTGGAATTTCTCTATTCTTTCAGAGTGGTTGTTTTGCATATTTTAAAATCACCTGTTTACTGTGATCTTATTGCATATATGTATACATATATATATATATATATATATATATATATATATATATATATATATATATATATATATTATATATATATATATATATATATATATATATATATATATATATATATATATATTATATATACACAGCCTCCGAGACTCTCAGAGAAACAATACAATTGTTGCTCGCCCTTCAGACCTTTTAGAGAGTCAATGGTATCAGCAAGACCCTCAACTAAATAATAATACCTTTACGTGAAATGGTTCACAGTCACTTTTTTCTCTCCTACTCCGAAAGTTTGTTATAAAAAAGATATGATTGCCAGAGGGAAATTTGCACTCGTCTAAGAGTGCAAATTTTATTTAAATGGAAAAAATAGACTGCACCAAAACAAGTTAAAAGAAGTGATATGGTATCGTATTACGTTATTACAAGATAACATACTTCCTGAGGGAATATTGTAAAGGTACCTCAAGAAAAAAATGTTATTGTCACTTATAATTATTCTAGATATATTGTAGTAGGTATATAAGGAGAAATTCACAGGAAGGATGCTCAGCTTCTCACAGAAAATGACATCATTGGAGCATCCAGTATTCCTAGTTTAACCTTGGAAACCTACGACCTTGAGGTTCATCAAACTAATCTCACATTGTCCCTGTTGAGTGTTTTATGTCACGGGGACAGAAAACTGCCATGTTACCCATCTCCTGCAGAGAATAGCGAGCTAGATATGAGCATGTTATTCAGTAATGTGTGAGGTATTTCATCCCTCATCTTCTTCAGCGACTGAGTATAACAAAACTTCTAATGCTGATATTATCATTCCACTCATTCATGAGGACTTAATACAGGAACAGCTTATCAGTTCATCACTGGAGAAAAAAGGAAATGCTGCTGTAATGGAGAACCAATATAAGATCTTGGATCATTGGTACTATACATCAATCGTGTTTTACGTTTCAAGTTTGCCTCTCTTTCTACTATAACTGTGTGGATCTGCATTACATTGTTTGAGTTAATTTGTATGTAGCCTAGGAAATTTTTCTTACAATAGTCCTTTAGGAGGGCATCTGGGCATGAGAAAGGGTCTGGATAAGTTAAGTGAAAGCTCTACTTGGCGAATGATGAAAGAGTCGGTGACCTCTCATGTTAGGAATTGCCACTTGTCATGAGATTGGAAAACCAAATCAGTCTTTTGGACTGGCTCCACTTGTGTCTTTTTCTACTTTAGGAGAACCATTCTCTAGACTGTTAATTAACTGTGTTCGCCTACTTCCTAAGACGAAACTTGGCAATCAGTATTTCTGTGCTAAAATTATTTTTAATTAGTTATCCAGAAATTATCCCTATGAGAAAGATCAACTCCCACTCCATTGTTCGAGCACCGATTCATTACTTCCCCATGTTGGACTCCAAAGAGAAATTCAGTGAGATCAGGGATCAAATTTTACTCCTCAAATTTTTCAGAAAGCCATGTCTCGCTTTCCAATGAATTCTTTAGTTCTAGAAAGAAATTAATTTCACTGTTTATTCAATAAAATTGGCAAATTAAAATTTATGCCAACCAATACCAGCACGAACCTTGTGTTTAGGAAACAACAATAGTGGTGACGACACTCAGATGAGATATCTTACAGTTACAAATGGATTACAACCATGTGAAGATTTTACAACTTATTGGGTACTATCATGACCGTCAGATGCATCGGCCATTAAACACTGAAGTCGATCAGAAGAGGCAAACTGAAATTAACGTTGCTTAAAGGATTTTTGTCTTTACACCGTTTAAGAAAGAATTGTCAAATCTAGACTTGACATTAGAATTTGACTTCATTCCATTGCTGAATTAGGAAGCACCTTCTTTAAACGTGTAAAACTACTCTACTGAATGTTTTGCAAATTATCGGAGCCATTCCAGATGAGGGAAATAGGTTCAACAACTTTGATCATAGGGAATCTGCACATAATAATTGTTCCTACAAAATGGCACTTGTTAGCGTGCTCAAGTGTTGAAATTTTGAAGCCGAAAGAACTTGGCCTTTTCCATTTATAAGCAAAATTAAAACTAAAATTTTTAGGGAGAAAAAAATCTGGAATCCTCTTCGAGGAAAAATGATAAGGCAAATTACAACAGTATCACAGTAATCGCGCACCAAAAAAGCAGATAACAAAATCACAGAATTCATACGTTACTATGATAAATTTCAGCAATACCATAGTGACCCTAATGACTAACACTAATAGGAACAATTCCTTATATCTCCAGCACAGAACAATATATCATTGTAGGAGGAAACCGACAGCAATGTGAGGTGTCTCAAGGGGATCCAAACATTCGCTTTCCCTCTGGTGAAATTTCAACATCTTTTGAAGTTTCACATGAATACACACAAAAATGGGTTGATTATCAGAGAGTAATGAATATCGATGAACTATGTTTCTCACTCCCTCTTGTATAACATCTTCCTACGTTTATGATTATTCTCCTTCATTTATGCAAAAGACAAAAAACAAGCAAGAGAAAAGTTACTGGGTTTAAAAAGACGTATTAGATGGAGGTAGCAAAAGAAAAAATGAATAAAAGCTGTGAGATGCAAACAGCAAAGCTTTTGATTGACTTCAAGAGGAGCAAACAGTGTTGCTTTATTTAACTTCACGAGCCTGAACACAAGCTAGCGACTCGTAACTTGTCGTCTCCTACAACCTTGTCAAGCCCTTTGAAGCTTTCATTAACTCAACATTGTGTGTAGCCGACGACAACGACTCCGGATGCAGACAACAGCTTCCCAAGAGTCATCTAGCCTAACACCATTATCCTGTGGACTGCAGCAAAATTTCCCTTGAGGTATTAAGGGATCACAGGAGGCTGACCATGGCCAACTTACATCACTCAGTAACACTACTGTGAGTCCTCCATCTAAGCAATTACGAGGAAAGTATTACTTGTGAGCTTTGTATTTCCCTTTATTACTGTCAAGGATTCGAACTGGATTGACAGCGTCCGTGTGGAACTCACTAAGTTGCCTATAAAATCTATTTCACTTGTTAATATGTTTATCTTTGTTTCATAAAATAATTTACAAAAGCATTCAGGAAACTGTAATCCCATTTGCTCAGAAAAGAATACACGATATATTTTTATTTCATAGTCTAGCTATGAGTCGTATCAGAGTTGGACTAACAACCAACTCCAGCATTTAAAAATATTTAAACTTTGTGACTATATAGTTCAATACATATATATGTAGCTATATGTAGGTCATTACCTATATCTGTAGCGATATGGCTTGCCTTTGATATACTTTTGAAGAGTTTTGAGAATTTAACTTCTCTCGGAGCCCGGCCATGGGCCAGGCTCGTCTGGTGCTTGCCTCATCAACCAGGCTGTTGCTGCTGGAGGCCCGCTGCCCCAATTAGTCAGAGGGCAGAAGAGGGGTTGTTGAGGTGATTTGGTCATTTAGAGAGAATGAAACAAAGTAGAATGACTTAGAGAGCATATAAATCTGTAGGGGAAGGAAGGCGGGTTGGATTCGGTTCCGAAAATGTTAGAGGGAGGAGGTAAAGGAGGTTTTGTGGACGAGGGGCTTGGACTAAATGTAAGTAGAAGTACCAAGATATAACTGTTATCCAGTGTGTTTACGAGATAGAAAAATGACACCAACAATCCTGCCACCATGTAAAACAGTTATAGGTTTGTGCAAGAATGGTATATAATACCGACAAGATGAAATTAAGACACATGTGCAACATCTGGGTATCTTCATTGTAGACGTTTCGCCTACCAGTGACTATGCCCTCGTCTGCTACACCTGACGTTACTATATAAGCGCCAGGCTCCTTGCTTCTGCTTCAGAATCTCCATGACTACGGTGCTCTTCGCACCTACTCCTAGGTTGAGGGACTGATTACCTCATCTTCTGTATATAGTTCTACTGTCTTCAAGTTATGTCCTAGAATTTGTATTGATAAAGCAACTGGATGGCGAAACGTCTACAATAAAGATACCCAGATGTTGCACATGTGTCTTAATTTCATTCAGTTATAGGTTTCTGTTTTACATGATGGCAGGACGATAGGGCCTCCCTGGGTGGTTTCTTTCTGCCAACCTACTACCTACTAGAAGACTGGGCATATTAATAATTTAAAAGAAAATCAGTGTCATGTTAAATGTGTTCTAAAAAAAAAAATAGAGCATTTGTCAATATACTGGGAGAGACAGGAAGAAAACATGGACTAAGATTCGTCATGAAAGTTTTGAAAAAAGTTCGTTTTAACAAGGAAATGCCTGACGAGAGATACATAGCTCCTGAGACCCAGACCCTCACTGTTAGACTGAGAATTTTAACCCTCGCTCGTTTTGTAGCTCTTTCGGGAATTGTCCTCATCGCTCTCGGGCTGTGTGGACCTGCTGCGCAGACGCTCCTGATTAAGCTGGTTTTCCTACGCAGTTTTCCTGTTTTCTTCCAAAATGTCTACCGGTGGCAGACGCCGCAGCAATACGGTGTGTGTTGACATCGTGAAGGGTGCGATTTACCCGTCCACGGCTTCTGCAATGCTGCCGGCGATCATCAGGGACACTTACAGTATTGGTAACGACGAACTGCATGGCATAGCGCTAAATGGGACTACACGAATCTTCATTAAGTTTTGTTCCATGGCTGCCTATGAACAGACGGTGGCTTTATATCAGGAGAAGTGCCTTCCTGTGACTTCGGGGAGGGAGGTACGTCTGAGGGATGCTTCCCGAACGTACACCTGGGTAAGGATCCGTAACGTCCCCTTTGAGGCGGACGCTGTGGACGTTAGTGAGGCATTCAGGGTTTACGGTGAGGTGCATACGGCGACGTTGTGAAAATGGAAGGATGAGCTCTACGCTGGACTGCCTGAAGGTTCTTTCACTTTGAAGATGACGTTGATGAGGGCCATTCCCTCCTATGTCGTTCTGGAGGAGTTCAAAACCGCAGGTATATGTCACGTACGCTGGACAACGGCGAATATGTCGCATGTGCGGAGGTTTTGATCATTTGGCGGCAGAGTGTGGAAAGATGGCTCCACGACGTTCGACAGCTTTGGCAAAGTCGGTGGTGTCAACCCCTTTGGAGTGTTCCTCGTCAGTCTAAGTCGAGGTAATTCAAAATTAATTAAAAATAATTCACTGTTGAAATTTTTTTCCTCGTGTTTGTTGTAGCGTTTATATAATGTAATCTCATAGACACATATTAATGGAAGTCACACACTTTATTCTTCAATGTTAATTCGCATAGCAGAAAAATAATTAATATTCATTTTTGTTTTTTGGATAAAAAAATCTTTTGAACGGCTGAAGAAAAGTGTATCAAAACTGACGTATTTTTTACTTATATTATTTTGAAGGTTCGCTTAGTTTTCAGCTGGATGTTTAAAAATATTAGAAATCCAGAACACAATGACATTTCAAAATAAAAATAATAAAATCAGTCAAAAAAACACAACAAAACTTCTTAAAATGAGATATTTCTCTTGCAGTAAGACACTGAAGCTGACCGGAAGAGTCATTCTCCAGGTATCACATAGTAACAAATATTAGACCAGGGTATTTAACTTTGTCCATTGGTCTGCCATACACGAAAAAGTCCCAAGAAAGTTGCACTAAATGCACTACACGAAACTAGAAAATTTGAAGCAAATCGAATCACTCATTCTCCAGGTATAAATGAGAATTTAAAAAAAAAGGGGGAAAAAATGTAGTTTTATCATTTATATTCTATATATTTTTTCTAGAATCCTGTAAGAAAAATATGAAAGCTTTATATAATTTTCACTACAATCCATGTCATTTAACTACCTTATCTTCACTACACATCACTCAAATACCTTATCTTCACCGTAAACATCACCCAACTACCTTGTCTTCACCGTAAACATCACTCAAATACCTTGTCTTCACCGTAAACATCACTCAAATACCTTGTCTTCACCGTAAACATCACTCAACTACCTTGTCTTCACCGTAAACACACATCAATCCACTATCTTTAACAAGAGGTACGATTAAGCTCTTGGAGCAGGGAGTGGACCTAGTAGCGACATGCAAAAAGGCGGGGCCAGGAGATTGGACTCGACCTTTAACGCCACAAATGGGTGAGTATACCCTCTTTTGTTTGAGAATCCTAAATTCTATTTAATACTCGTTTAGTTAAGTGATGAACCTAGTCATGTTCCTGGAGGTCTTCGTAAGAGAGAAAAGCAGCCGATTATAAGACCTTCAAACTGGTTCACCATAACAGCAGCTTCCGTTCTTCCACTGTCAGGGTTAGGACATCCATCATCGACTTTCCAACTTCTTGATGTTAGATCCAGAACTTTAAATCCTAGCTACATTTCCATACTATAATAATACAGACTATTGCTTCAAAATGTTATTTATATATTCTTAGCCATACTACAACATTTCCTTAACTTAACTTCCTGTCAGATGTTAATATATTCTTGGTCACACTGCATCTTTTCTCATCTTATTAACTTCCTCTCAAATCATATTTGCCAGCATCTATTTTTTTAAGGCACTAAGAACTAAAATGATTAATTTCCATATAAAATTAATTATTCATTTCCTTAAACAATAATAATACATTTCCTCACAAAATTAATCACTTAAAAAATAATTCATTTCCTTAAAAAATAATTATTCATTTCCTTAAAAAATTAATTATTCATTTTTTTAACAAAACAACACATAATAAAAATAACCTGTAGCTACTTCATTCAGATGGGAGATATGTAAGAAGGTTATCCAAATCTTCATTGTCTTGTTCCACGTACGATTTATCCATTGATGGGTCCTGTCCAAGCTTGCGGGATTATCCCAGGTCAATTAAATGTGCAACGTATTTGTTATCGACTCTATCGATGAGTATGTTCCCGGGATGAAGGTCCTGGTGTGCGAAACCTTTAGTGTGAAAGTCTAGGAGTGCAATCTTCACAGCTTCGTAAGCTTTCTTGCATTCATCAACTGGGTTGCATTCGAAGAAGTTATCTAGTGGTTGTCCTGGGCAGAGTTCCATGATGATAGCTGAAGGAAGTCCTTTGGAAATCCCGAAAAATTTTGGGGCTCCTCCAGCTCCTGCAGCAGCCTTCAGGAGGCGACATTCCGTCATGTCGTACTGCTGGGTTTCAAAGACTTTCACAGCAGCAATGACGATGGAGCCATCATCCATTGTCACCTATGCTCTGTGTGTCTTAGCGAAAGCTCCATCGCCAATTTCACTATTAAATGAAATCCGAGACCATGAAAATTTCCGGAACTTTTTTATTGTCTTGCGAGGACGGTGCTGTGACCCGCCAGCATTGCAGACCTTTACCCTTTTGCTAGCGGGTCCAGAAGGGGAGGAAGAGCGACTCCGCTTCTTACTACCACCAGCCATCGTCTCGCTTATCATTCTCTGGGCAAATAAGTAAATAATTTTAAGCTCGACGCTCAGAGAGTTTCGTAACAGAAATATGCGGAGTCTTACTAATATAGTCTGAAAAAGTGATCACAAATAAATATAGTTAAGATATAATATAGAGGATTATATACAGAGGAGTAAATATCGAAAAATAATCATAAATATAGTTAGGATGTTATTATAGTGTGTTTGTTGGTGTGTACTTATCTATACATGATTCCAGGGGTCGATTCACAGCTTCAGGCCGTGTGTGTGTGTGTGTGTGTGTGTGTGTGTGTGTGTGTGAACAGTGGACAGTTACACTAACGTAGTTGTGTTTGCTGGGTTGGATTCATAGTTGCTGATTAGTAGTGAACAGAGGAAACATTTTGATACTGAAGATTGGATACATGAATGTAGTGAAGATTTTATTTATAATCAGTGATGAGTAGTGAAGATAATGATATGTAGTGTAGTGAAGATAGTTGATTGTTGCATAATGTAGTGAAGATAGTTTAGTGTTCTGTAATGTAGTGAAGATAAGGTAGTTAGGTAGATTGACATGTAGTGTAATGAAGCTAAGGTAGTTGATTGATGTGTAGTGTAGTGAAGCTAAGTTTGTTGATTAATGTGTAGTGTAGTGAAGCTAAGTTTCTTGATTAATGTGTAGTGTAGTGAAGCTAAGTTTGTTGATTAATGTGTAGTGAAGTGAAGCTAAGTTTGTTGATTAATGTGTAGTGTAGTGAAGCTAAGTTTGTTGATTAATGTGTAGTGTAGTGAAACTAAGTTTGTTGATTAATGTGTAGTGTAGTGAAGCTAAGTTTGTTGATTAATGTGTAGTGTAGTGAAGCTAAGTTTGTTGATTAATGTGTAGTGTAGTGAAGCTAAGTTTCTTGATTAATGTGTAGTGTAGTGAAGCTAAGTTTGTTTGATTAATGTGTAGTGAAGTGAAGCTAAGTTTGTTGATTAATGGTGTAGTGTAGTGAAGCTAAGTTTGTTGATTAATGTGTAGTGTAGTGAAGCTAAGTTTGTTGATTAATGTGTAGTGTAGTGAAAGCTAAGTTTGTTGATTAATGTGTAGTGTAGTGAAGCTAAGTTTGTTGATTAATGTGTAGTGTAGTGAAGCTAAGTTTGTTGATTAATGTGTAGTGTAGTGAAGCTAAGTTTGTTGATTAATGTGTAGTGTAGTGAAGCTAAGTTTGTTGATTAATGTGTAGTGTAGTGAAGCTAAGTTTGTTGATTAATGTGTAGTGTAGTGAAGCTAAGTTTGTTGATTAATGTGTAGTGTAGTGAAAGCTAGTTTGTTGATTAATGTGTAGTGTAGTGAAGCTAAGTTTGTTGATTAATGTGTAGTGTAGTGAAGCTAAGTTTGTTGATTAATGTGTAGTGTAGTGAAGCTAAGTTTGTTGATTAATGTGTAGTGTAGTGAAGCTAAGTTTGTTGATTAATGTGTAGTGTAGTGAAGCTAAGTTTGTTGATTAATGTGTAGTGTAGTGAAGCTAAGTTTGTTGATTAATGTGTGGTGTAGTGAAGCTAAGGTAGTTGATTGATGTGTAGTGTAGTGAAGCTAAGTTTGTTGATTAATGTATAGTGTAGTGAAGCTAAGTTTGTTGATTAATGTGTAGTGTAGTGAAGCTAAGTTTGTTGATTAATGTGTAGTGTAGTGAAGCTAAGTTTGTTGATTAATGTGTAGTGTAGTGAAGCTAAGTTTGTTGATTAATGTGTAGTGTAGTGAAGCTAAGTTTATTGATTAATGTGTAGTGTAGTGAAGCTAAGTTTGTTGATTAATGTGTAGTGTAGTGAAGCTAAGTTAGCTGATTGATGTGTAGTGTAGTGAAGCTAAGGTAGTTGACTTATGTGTAGCGAAGATAAGGTAGAGTGATGCGTAGTGAAGATAAGTATGTGTAGCGAAGATCAGGTAGCTGAGTGATGTTTAGCGAAAATACAGTAGTTGTAAGATGTGCAGTGTAGTGAAGCTAACGTAATTTACTAAAGTGTACTTCTTTCATTGCTTTCCTTCTTATTCACTTCCTTCCTGTTTTCTTCCGGTGCAACACTCTTCATTGATCTCATAATTACTTTTCCAAAGAATGAAATTCCGCTAGCAATTCATCATCTTCATTCGACATTTCCTCTTGTCCCCCACACTTCATGGCGTACTGAAATATTTTATGTCCTAATTTATTTTACGATAAATGGCAATATCTCTACATCACCGTTCGTCATACACATAGTAATACAGATATTAACAATTTGAGGCTTACTGGCCAGGTTATAGCAGCGACCTCCAAAATTCTTTTTGTCAGGTGATCGCGTCTCCTGATTAGCTAGCTGTTGTTGTCATTCCTGTAATAATGCAATATTACTTACTACATTCTCTAGGTCCTGTAATTCCCCCACCTGGAAAGTCTCGACCGTAGTTAGAAAAGACATAATTCCAATCCATCAAGGTCGCCTGGGACCTCCAGAAAGTGGAGAAGGTGAGACATCCAGTAGGCATATAGATGACATCCTTGACACAAGATCCTGGGGAGAGACTGAGGTAGGTAGCTGGGTGGGAACCCAAGGACAAGACTCACCTTTGTGATTTTGAAGGACACCCAAACACACACTACAGGAGGGTAAATGCAGGAAAAATTTAAATGGTACAGTGTCCCAAAGTTTAAAAAATAGGTGTCATGTTGGGTTTTTTTACTTAGGTGCTTCCTTGATAAGTGATGTAACAATATGGGAGAAGTCGTTAGAAAATATTTTTTGTTATCATCAGAGTACAAAGATCAAAATTTGTGTGAAAACCCAGACATAAAATAAATGGATAAAATACCGGCACAATGGAAATAAAAACAATTTGCAGTATAATGGACCCTTATTGACAACGTTTCCCCAAACAGGGGTTTTTTTAAAGCAAAAAAAGACTCCCTGGGGGGGAAAGGTTCGCGAGTATTTATATCAGGTTCGAATGCTGGGTGGGGTGGAGAAATGCATCTTGATGTACCGAGGAGGTTACAGAGTCAAAAATTTGGGAGCTTGTTTCCCTTTTTTTCTCCCTTCCAAGCTACCCAAGTTTTTAGACTCTATAACCCCATGGGTACATCTTTCAGATGCAGCTTTTCTCCCTAACCTCAGCATTCTGAACCTGACTATAAATACTCCGTACCTTCCAACCCCAGGTGATCTATTTGTGACTTGAAAAACCCCACTGTTTTGGGGAAACGTTTCAAAAAGGGATCAATTTTTACTCCCCTGTTTTATTTTTCCAATACCAGACTATAAAGATGCCGTATACATAACAAGACTGAAAACGAGGGGACAATATTATAAACTTAGTAAAACTAGAAAATAAATATCATTTTTTATATAGGGAAATATCAAGGTTGAAAAGATAAAGTTTTTATGGACAGAAATTTTAGAGATATAAATGTGACGCCCTAAAAATTTAACACAGGTAACAAGATCACTTTTTAAAAAATAATAACACCGAAATAGACACAGAGAAAACCCTTTTATATGAACGAAAATGCAGAAAAAGTCAAATAAGAATATAAAAAAGCTATGACATTTAAATAGACAATTAAAAAACAAAAAAGTACCTCTCCAGGGTAGTTTTGGTAGAGGATTTCTTCTCTTCTGTCTGGACTATATTCTAGCCTGCCCGGGCGTGATTTACTGGGCAAATTTTTTTCTGTGTGTCCCCCCCGGTAATTACATCTGCTTTTATATATGATATTTAAACACTTGTGTTGTAATAAAAATTTTGGGTCAGTGTTTCAGGGGGTTGCCACATTTGAAGAGTTAAGTTCCTCCTGAGGAAAGTTGTTTTTGGGGTTTCACACCTCTCAACGCCCCCCTCAAAAAAGAGTTAAATTCCATGTTTTCCTTTCATTTACGAAAATTTTTTTTGGAAAATTAGGTGAGTGAAAAAACCATTTTACACATTGTAAGGATTTGAAAACACTGACGATCAAACCCGCTGTAAATTAAAGTTTATTCTAAAAGGTCTTGTAAACTGTACTCTGCATTCCCTTTTTTCATACTCATAAGAGGAAACAAAATTTTATGGGCCCTATGTGTTGCGCTAAAAATTCAAATTCACCTTTTTTTTTTTTTTTTTAAGAACATTAATTAACTACAAGTCCTTTTGAAAAACGGACCTTATAACTTAAAAACCCCCCAATGATTATTAAAAGCTGTTATAAACACACACTTGTCTCCAATTACTTTACGAGCGAAAATTATTTTTTTGAATTCATCAAGAGAAGATTCAAAATAGATTAGTGATTTAGTGTTGAGAAATTAAAAATATGCAAATCTATAAAAAATTTAACTCAGAACAAGTGACTTTAAATGTCAAATTAAATAAACAATATAATATATTAATAAAAAATATTTTATATTATATCTTTTTAATTTATAATGAAATTATTAAAAACAAAAAAAGTAGAGGGTAGGGTCAAACCTTTGCCCCGAAGTAACATTTAAAACAGAGTCCCTGTTAAATCTCAAAGACCACAGTTCGAGCCCCCGTCCACCGTTTTGTTTTTTTTCGACAGTCATTTATTAAAATTTTAAATTTGATTCATTAATAGATGGCTAAATTGCTAACCGTTAAAAAAAAAGAAACGGGGACAATAGTAGGTGGCTGTAAATGAAAATTGCGTTGGGATGACAGTGATGGAGTAAATATGATGCAATGTTTTTATTTTGGTGGGGCCCCCAACCCCGGTGGGAAAAAGGCCCCTGTGTTAAATTTAAAAAAACATATTATAAAAAATTTAACTAGGACATTTGAATCATGACCTTTTACACACTTTTGGCTGTATAACAATTATGAAAAGAGGGGAGGGAGTGTGTAACCCAACATACAATAAAAAAAACTGTGATATTAGGGGAATAAATTAAAAAACGTGACTCAATGGCCCCCAGTGAAATCAAGAAAAGTGCTGCCAATCATCAATGAGCAATGACTCCCTTTAGGAATGACCATATGGCCACATAAAAATTTTTTAGATTTAACCTAGGGGTACACTAATTTATTCCTGTCAGAAGATATATCCTTTTTTTTTTTTGGAAACAATTTGTTTAATAGAGTTATCATACAAGGTCCGAAAAAAATTTTTCTTTTTATGGGTTTAATTTTTTATTTGACCTAACTTTCTTTTTTATTTATATTTTTACAAAATAACAAAAAAATACAAGTTTATAAAAATAAATTTGACACTGGTCCAAGTCGGACCGAAAAGTCGTCAGAATTCTCTTCCTTTTGCGGGTTTTTTGTCATTGTTCCAGTCACGGTATTGTGTCTTTTTGTTGTTTATAATTTTACAATTTTGCGACAGTAATAATACATTAATATCAATTAAAAATAAGAGAAGTATTGGGTTTAAGTGAAATATATGCACCATGCATGGATTTTTTTTCTAAAAAAGCTCAAAGGGTCGGGCCCAATAACGTCACTTTTCAAAAACTTCCTCGTGACCAGTCTAAACTCAGTTTAAAACTGTCCAATGTTACTAAAATAAAAATCATTTATAATTAAGTTCATTGTCGCGATGTTTGTTTGTTATTCTGCTTAAGCTATAAATCAACAGAAATAATAGTATTTCTTATTTTAAAAATTTGAATGTTTGTTGTTTTAAAAATTATTCTTCTAGTTATCTTTATTTTAAAAGAGAAATAAATAAAAGTTTTCCCGCATAAATGAGATCAAGATAAATGCAAGAGAGAGCCCGTTATAAATCATTTCGGGGAACCCAGGTTTTGTTCCCAGGATGCGACCCACACGCGTCGACTAACACCCAAAAGGGACCTACTTAATGTTAAAGAACAGGGACAGCAGGTTTTTCCACCATTCGGGGACGAACCCCAAACCAAATTAAAATTTTAAAATTTTAAGGTTGAAAAAGAAATAAAATAATAAATGAATTCATTCACTAGCTTTAAAAATCCTAACATCAAGGTTTAATATTCAGAAACTACAAAACTGTTAATTTCTCAACTCACTCCCCTTTTTTTTTTTTTTTGGAATGAGCAACACCCCTCACATTTAAAAACCAAATTGTTCAATGCAAGGGTTAATCTGTTTTGTTTTCAAAACTGAGGGGGCTAAATTTTAAATTATGCCCCCCTAAACAAGGTCACTTTCCACACGCTTCTCGGGGTTTTTCCCCCATATTTTCCCGCGGTGAAGGGATTTTTAACTCAGCGCTGCCTCCCATACAATGTATTTCATTTTAATTGATAATTCATTTTAATTACGAGTTAATCTTAAAAATATATTTTAAAAAAACTGTTACCTAAGTCCCATCTACTAGGGTTTTTTTTTTTAATTTTTGGCCCTTGTAGAAAGATGTAATATAAGTTTTTTTGTCTGCTTTATCGTCTACTTTTTTCTTGGTAATTTGACACATGTCAAATTTGGGTATCTTTATTTGGGGAAAGTTTCGCCACACAGTGGCTTCATCAGTCCATCTAGGGAAACTTTAAGAACAGGAGAAAATGAGGTAAAAGTCCCCCAACCTTAGTCGATGTGTTCAGTCCATCCATCTTTTCAACTTTCGGTTCTCTGAACCCTTCATCTCTTTATTTTTTACATTAATACACTTCAGCTTTACTGTAGTTTACCTTTTTACTACACAAATAATAAATTTAAAATTTCTAAACTATTACATCATGTTTGCTGTAATTGCGTCTCTTTTACTAGGACTAATTTAAAAATTTGATAAAGCAAGTCGAAGTTAATGGTACTACTTCAAGAGTAATCGTCTTTTGGTTTTTCTAATGAATTTTCCCTAGTAAAACAATGTTATCTAGGGTCTCGTTTTAACTTGACTCACGAAATCGTAATGACACGACTGCAAACAAACTATACCACGTGTGGGGTTAGAACCCGCGATCAGTGTGTTTTGTAATTCTCTGATCGCGAGTTCTAACCCCACCCGTGATATGGTTTAATCTCAGTTTTCCTTCTCACCGTCTGTCAGCGTTAGTATAAAATGTATAATTTCCGGGACTTTAGTAATACTTACAGTTGCCAAATGTTAAGTTGCAGTATGCTAATTACTGTCGCACCTTCAATATGCCTTTTTCATACATCTTTACTGCATATATGCCTGCTGTGGCAGCCTCATCATTATATAAACTGGTTAGCAGTTTTTATCTCATCAGAGCAAATATCTAGAGGTGATTCCACCTGAGTGATATCTGATTTGTGGTAACGTAATCTGTTTCCTACTGAATCAAATACTATTACACTTTCACTGGATTCAAAGGTAATGATATTAAGGCATGGATTCCAACACTTTTTCACTAGACCCATTACGTGGAATTCTGTTTATGATGGAACACTCTGTGAGGAGGATTGAAACGTTTATTCTTAAGCAAACAATTATGTAACTACTGTTATGTTATGTATTGAGGAACTATAAAAACACGAGTTTTTAATGGTAAAATAATTGAGACTCTCGGTAATCATATTATAACAATAATATAGAATAGTTAGTAACTTGTTTGTAGGCTGCATGATAATTACTTAAATTAACTCACTGTCCTTATAATTTGTTAATGATAGCTTGTAATTATTGACTTGTTCGGTAACTAAGGCATAATAATAAGTCTGGTATTCCCAACTGGAAATAATTATGGTGAATAATCAGAGAAACAAAATTAATAAAGTATGTATCTTGAAACTTATTATCTTGTTTAGGGATCTGCTTTTCTGGCTAATTAATTTCCCTTAAGTCCACTTTACCTAACAATTGCTAGTAATAAATCCTGGTAATTACTGTAATAATTACAGTATCATAGCAATTATTGCGATGATTGCAATATTGGCGGTCGAAAGCAACTGACTTTGTGTGAAATGTATTGAGATAATAGAAAGTTTGTAATCACTTTTCAAAGTGGATTCACAGGAACCTGGGTGATCCATTACGTACCTTCCTCAGGCATCTCCCTCGATAATGAACCTCTGAATTAATACACAGTTCAAAGGGACTACCTGTTACTGTCACAGTAACGTTTTGAAATAAATGCATTGAACTATTTGAAATAGGTTAACAAAAATTACTCTCGGAACTATGTCCAGTCTAGCCATAGCAGATTTAAAGGGAGAAAATACACACACAATGATCACAGCAACTCACTATAGTTGACTGGTATTGTGTAGCAACCCGCTGATCACACATTACATAGGAGCCCAAAATAGCTGTCATACCTGCAACCCCATGAGGGAATCTGGACATGGTGGATCACCAGAAATACCGAATAAATAAAAAGTTCCGGATGTTACGATCATGAAGAGTTGTGCTCATTCTACTGCGTCACACTGCTGCTTAAAATAAATATTCCACATATTTATTTTAAGCAGCAGTGTGACATAGCACCCACTTCTCATTAAAAAATGAGAAGTGGGTGCTATGTTATTTTATGGCATATTTCGACGATTCAGAATGAAGTATGTAATTAGCATTTTCTTACATACTTCATTATAAGTTTCTTGACTTAGATATATATTCATGTACCAGGATTTTGAAACCAATACATAAAGTTCAGAAACACACACACACACACACACACGAGAGGTATGATAAAGCTCATTGAGCAGGAAGAGTGACCTAGTTGCGACCAGTGAAGAGGGGGCAGGGAGCTGTGAATCGACCGCTGCGACGCAACTAGGTGAGTACGCACACACGCACACACACACACAACACACACACACACACACACACACACACACACACACACACACATACACACACACACACACACACACACACACACACACACACTCACAAATAACCACTTAGTTTTTGATTGTTTGGTTACAAAAATTCCTAACAGAGACAACAGAATCCCACACGTGACTTGTGGGAAGCTGAAGCTGTAAAACTTCTTGATTTATACTCAGCTAGTACACAAACTCGGTCCCCGCCACATAATTATACTCAGCTAATACACAAACTCGGTCCCCGCCACATAATTATACTCAGCTAGTACACAAACTCGGTCCCCGCCACATAGTTATACTCAGCTAGTACACAAACTCGGTCCCCGCCACATAGTTATACTCAGCTAGTACACAAACTCGGTCCCCGCCACATAATTATACTCAGCTAGTACACAAACCCGGTCCCCGCCACATAATTATCATCACAGTCCAATATTCTGATTTATTCTGCCAAAAATAATGAATTAGTCGAAAACTATTTTGAGGTCATTACTGTTCCTTGGCACTGCGTTCATTGGTTTCTATCAATTATTTCCGCCTCATTGTTGTGCGATTCATAGAACGTTTAAGCCTCTGTTATAGAATGTTGGGAACACAAACACCTGATAAACACTACAGTGTGGCAATGCTATTGCCAAGTTGGTAGGTAAGCTTGTAGGCAAGCAAACATGTCAGTAGATCGATAGAGAGGAAGGGAAACTGGCAGTTTATCAGGCATACAGGCAGTAGGGCAGAAAGACAGGCTGGTCAGTAGCTTAAAGTAAATAGACAAATTTGGTAGGAAAGCAAAGTGACAAGGAACTCAGTATGTAAATATGATAATAGAATAAAATACCGATAAACTGGTAAGTAAGACACATGTGCAACAGTTAGGTATCTTTATTCCGAAACGTTTCGTCTTAAGTAGAATGCAGAAACAGATAAAGCAGTAATGATTGTATAGACGGTATAATCAGTGGATCACCCTCGAAGACGTAGTGTTGAGGGGGTCAGTAACTCAGCCCTGAAAGGATTTTTACACCATAATCTGGAACAATGTGAAACTGAAGCAATAGATTTGAGACTTACATACTGTCAAAGGTGAGGTGCAGATAATCCTGACGGGCCCAATAACAGAAGTAAGAATGTAATCATTGAGAGGCTGTGTAACAAGAAGGAAAGTTCATGGGCTACTAATAAGTGAAGGATGGGGATGTACAAAGGTACAGGTTAGTGAAAGTAGAAATAGTGCAAGAGCAAAAATAATAGTTGGTGCAGTTACATATTTAGAGTTTGCATTAAAGATGGAACTCTCAGCGAGGAGGCGAGTTGTAATAATCTTGGTAGAATTACGAACAAAATATGGTGGGTACAAGGACATTTTACTGTGGCAACGTTTCGCTCTCCAGGAACTTTGTTAGGGAGACGAGTTAGAGTGTGTTGGGGCCTTGGAGACACCAGAAGTCAATGCTGCAAGCCCGCTGAAAGACAGTCTATTAAAATATGGTGGACTGACAGTGCGACCTGGTTATTTGAGCAGAAAGTTACTGACATTTCTCCAATACAATGAGAACAATAACATTTTATGGTCACCATCACACTATGATCAATGTCACCATTACATGATCAACATGACTACAAAAACACCATAACAATGATATGATAATTTTCTTTTCTATAGAATTACGATCACTACGTCATCATCATTATCACTATGTGATCACTAATACACGATCAACACCACTCCAACATGATCACTGAAACAACTACTTGATCACTATCCAGTATCACAAACACAAGATCACTAGTGAATAACTATCGTTACTACGTGGTCACCATCCTCACTACAAGGTTCACTATGACCACATGGTCACCCTCATCTCATGGTCACCCTCATCTTATGGTCACCCTCACCTCATGGTCACCCTCAACTCATGGTCACCCTCACCACATGGACCTCAATATGATCACCTATAACAATACACGATCACCGTCGCTAATACATTAATCAAGATTTTTCCCTACACGATCACCATCACCACTACACGGTCACCATCACTACTACACGGTCACCATCACCACTACACGGTCATCATCACCACTACACGATCTCCATCACCACTACACGGTCACCATCACCACTACACGATCACCATCACCACTACACGATCACCATCACCACTACACGATCACCATCACCACTACACGGTCACCATCACCAATACACGATCACCATCACCACTACACGGTCACCATCGCCACTACACGATTCACAATCAACCCCTACACGATCACCAAACACCACTACAAAGATCACCATCACAACTACCACGATCACCATCACCACTACACGGTCATCATCACCACTACACGATCACCATCACCACTACACGATCACCATCACCACTACCGGTCCCTCATCACCACTACAAAAGGTCATCATCACTACTACACGATCACCATCACCACTACACGGTCATCATCACCCCTACACGGGCACCATCACCACTACACGGGCACCCTCACCCTACAGGTCTCATCACCACTACACGTCATCTCACCCCTTCCGATCACCACACACTAACGGTCACCACACCACTCCGAAACCATCACCCACACGGTTTCCCCTCAACCCCCCCAGACACCAGGTATTTAACTTGTCCATTGGTCTGCCATACATGAAAAAGCTCCCAAGAAAGTTGCACAAATGCCACTAACAACGAAACTAAAAAATTTGAGCAAATCGATCACTCAATCTCACAGATATAAATTAGAAATTTAAGAAAAAAAAAGGGGGGAAAAAAGGTAGTTTTTAACATTTATATTCTATATAATTTTTTTCTAGAATCCTGTAAGAAAAATATGAAAGCTTTATATAATTTTCACTACAATCCATGTCATTTAACTACCTTATCTCACTACACATCACTCAACACCTTGTCTTCACCGTAAACATCACTCAACTACCTTATCTTCACCGTAAACCACACTCCAAATACCTTGTCTTCATCCCCGACAAACATCACTCCAATACCTTGTCTTCACACCGTCACCACACATCACTCCACTATCTTAACGACGAGGTACGATTACGCTCTTGAGCAGGGAGTGGTACCACGTAGCGACAAGCAAAAAGGCGGGGACCAGGAAATTGGTCTCGCCCTTTTTAACGCCACAAATAGTAGTATCCCCTCTTTTGTTTTGAGAATCCTAAATTCTATTTAATACTCGTATAGTTTTAAGTGATGAACCTAGTCATGTTCCTGGAGGCCGTCGTAAGAGAGAAAAAGCAGCCGATAAAAGAACCTTCAAAACTGGTTTAACCATAACATTAGCTCCGTTCATTTCCACTGTCAGGTTAGGACATTCCATCCACGACTTTCCAATTCTTCTGATGATTAGATTCCCAGAACTTTAAATCTATCTACATTTCCAATACCCTAATAATACAGAACTATTGCTTCAAAATGTTATTTATATATTCTTAGCCATACTACCAACAGTTCCTTAACTTAACTTCCGTCAAGATGTTAATATATTCTTGTCACACTGCATCTTTCTCATCTATTAACTTCCTCTTAAATCATATTTGCCAGCATCTATTTTTTTAAGGCACTAAGAACTAAAATCGATAATTTCCATATAAAATTAATTATTCATTTCCTTAACCAATAATAAATACATTTCCTCCACAAAATTAAAATCACTTAAAAAATAATTCATTTCCTTAAAAAATAATTATTCATTTCCTTATAAAATTAATTATTCATTTTTTAACAAAAAACATATAAAAATAACCTGTAGCTACTTCATACAGAGGGAGATATGTAAGAAGTTTCCAAATCTTCATTGTCTTGTTCCACGTACGATTTATCCAAGATGGGTCCCTTCCAAGCTTGCGGGATTATCCCAGTCCATTAAATGTGCAACGTAATTTGTTTTATCGACTCTATCGATGAGTATGTTCCCGGATGAAGGTCCTGGTGTGGCAAACCTTTAGTGTGAAAGTCTAGATGCAATCTTCACAGCTTCGTTACATTCTTGCCATTCCTCAACTGGGTTGCATTCGAAGAACTTATCTAGTGGATGTCCTGGGCATAGTTCCATGATGATAGCTGAACGGAAGTCCTTTGGAAATCCCGAAAAAATTTGGGGCTCCTCCAGCACTCCTGCAGCAGCCTTCAGGAGGCACAGTCCGGTCCATGATGTCGTACTGCAGGGTTTTTCAAAGACTTTCACTAGCAGCAATGACGAGGAGCGATCATCCATTGTCACCTATCTCTGTGTGTCTTAGCGAAAGAATCTTCGCCAATTTCACTCTAAAATGAAAATCCGAGACCTAGAAAATTTCCGAAAACTTTATATATTGACTTTTGCGAGGACGGTGCTGTGTCCGCCAGCATGCAGTAGCTTTACCCTTTTGCTAGCGGGTCCAGAAGGGGAGGAAGAGCTGAACTTTTCCCGCTTCTTAACTACCACCAAATCCATCGTCTCGCTACATTCTTCTGGAAATAAGTTAAATATTTTTAAGCTCGACCTCAGAGAGTTTCGTACCAGAAATATCGGAGTCTTACTAATATAGTCTGAAAAAGTATCACAAATATATATTAGATAAGATATAATAAGAGGATTATATACAAGAGTAAATATCGAAAAATAATCATAATATAGTCAGATGTTTATTATAGTGTGTTTGTTTGGTGTGGACTTATCTTACGTATTCCAGGGTGATTCACAGCTTCAGGCCGTGTGTGGTGTGTGTGTGTGTGTGGGTGGTGTGTGTGTGTGTGTGTGAACAGTGGACAGTTACAACTAACGTAGTTGTGTTTGCCTGGTTGGGATTCATAGTTGCTGATTAGTAGGAACAGAGGAAACATTTGATACTGAGATTGGATACATGACTGTAGTGAAGACTTATTTATATCAGTGATGAGTAATGAAGGTAAGGATAGTTCAAGTGATATGTAGTGTTGTGAAGATAGTTTGTTGTTGCATAATGGGGTTAAAAAAGTGGGAAAAAGAATAGTTTTAGTGTTCTTAAGTAGTGAAGATAAGGTAGTTAGGTAGACTGACGTGTAGTGTAATGAAGCTAAGGTAGTTGATTGATGTGTAGTGTAGTGAAGCTAAGTTTGTTTGATTAATGGTAGTGTATGAAGCTAAGGTATTTGATTGAATGTGCTAAGTGTCGTGAAGCTAAGGTTGTTGATTAATGTGTAGTGTAGTGAAGCTAAGGTAGTTGATTAATGTGTAGTGTAGTGAAGCTAAGGTAGTTGATTGATGTGTAGTGTAGTGAAGCTAAGGTTAGTTGAATGATGTGAGTGTATTGAGCTAAGGTAGTTGAATTAATTGTATGTAGTGAACTAAGGGAAGTTGATTGATGTTAAGTGTAGTGAAGCAAGGTATTTGACATGATTGTAGTGAAGTGAAGCTAAGGTAGTTGATTGATGTGTAGTGTAGTGAAGCAAGTGTTGTAATGTGTAGTGTAGTGGAAGCTAAGGTAAGTTGAAAAGACGTGTAGTGTAGTGAAGCTAAGGTATTGATTGAATGTGTAGTGTAGTGAAGCTAAGGTAGTTGATGATGGTGTAGTGTAGTGAAGGCTAAGGTAGATTGATTATGTGTAGTGGTAGTGAAGCTAAGGTCGTTGATTGATGTTAGTGTATGAAGCAAGTAGTATATTAATGGTAATGTATGAAGCAAAGGTAGTTGATTTAATTTTAGTGTAGTGAAGCTAAGGTAGTTGATTATGTGTAGTGTAGTGAAGCTAAGGTAGTTGATTAATGTGTAGTGTAGTGAAGCTAAGGTAGTTGACTTATGTGTAGTGTAGTGAAGCTAAGGTAGTTGATTGATGTGTAGTGTAGAAGCTAAAGGTAGTTTGATTAATGTGAGTGTAGTGAAGCTACGGTAGTTGATTAATGTGTAGTGTAGTGAAGCTAAGGTAGTTGATTGATGTGTAGTGTAGTGAAGCTAAGGTAGTTGATTGATGTGTAGTGTAGTGAAGCTAAGGTAGTTGATTGATGTGTAGTTGTGAACAGCTAAGTAGTTGAATTAATGTTAGTGTAGTGAAGCTAAGGTAGTTGACTTATGTGTAGCGAAGATAAATTAGTGAAGTGATGTGTAGTGAAGATAAGGTAGAGTGATGCGTAGTGAAGATAAGGTAGAGTGATGCGTAGTGAAGATAAGTAGAGTGATGTCGTATGAAGATCAGGTAGAGTGATGCGTAGTGAAGATAAGTAGAGTGAGAGTTAGTGAAGATAAGGTAGAGTGATGCGTATTGAAGAAAAGGTAGAGTGATGTGTAGTGAAGATAAGGTAGAGTGGAATCGTAGTGAAGATAAGGTAGAGTGATCGTAGTGAAGATAAGGTAGAGTGGATGGTGTAGGGAGATAAGGTAGAGTGATTGTAGTGAAGATAAGGTAGAGTGATGTGTAGTGAAGATAAGGTAGAGTGATGCGTAGTGAAGATAAGGTAGAGTGATGTGTAGTGAAGATAAGGTAGAGTGATGCGTAGTGAAGATAAGGTAGAGTGATGTGTAGTGAAGATAAGGTAGAGTGATGCGTAGTGAAGATAAGGTAGAGTGATGTGTAGTGAAGATAAGGTAGAGTGATGCTAGTGAAGAACAAGGGTAGAGTGATGCGTAGTGAAGATAAGTAATGTGTTAGCGAAGAATCAGTAGCTGATTGGATGATTAGCGAAAATACGGTCTTGTAAGATGAGCAGAGTTAGTGACTAACGTAATTTACTAACTGTACTTTCTTTTCCATTGCTTTCCCCCTTCCTTATTCACTTCCTTCCTGTTATCTTCCGGTGCAACACTCTTCATTGATCTCATAATTACTTTTCCAAAGATTGAAATTCCGCTAGCAATTCATCAATCTTTCATTCGACATTTCCTCTTGTCCCCCAACACTCTATGCCTAACTGGAAATATATTATGTCCTAATTTATTTTAACGATAAATGCAATATCTCTACATCACCGTTCGTCATACAACATAGTAATACAACATATTAACAAATTGAGGCTTACTGCCAGGTTTAAGCAGCGACCTCCAAAATTCTTTTTGTCATGTGATCGCGGTCTCCTGATTAGCTAGCTGTTTGTTGTCATTCCTGTAATAATGCAATATTACTTACTACATCACTAGGTCCTGTAATTCCCCGACCTGGAAAGGTCTCGACCGTAGTTAGAAAATACCATAATTCCAATCCATCAAGGTCGCCTGGGACCTCCAGAAAGTGGAGAAGGTGAGACATCCAGTAGGCAATAGATGAACGTTCTTGACACAAGAACCTGGGGAAGACTGAGGTAGGTAGCTAGATGTGAGGAAGCCAACAGACGAGACTCACCTTTGTGATGAGAAGGACACACACACACCACACACTACAGATGGTACATATCGGCAAATGTAAATGGTACAGTTTCCCAAAGTTTTAAAAATAGGTGGTCCATGTTAGGTCTCTTATACTTAGGCTGGCATCCTTTCTAAGTGATGTAACAATAATGGAGAAGGTCGTTAGAATAACTTTATGTTAGTGCTATCAGAGACACAAAGATCAACTGATTATGTGTAGTAAAATACCCAGACCTGGAAATAAATGGTATAAAATACCGGCACAAAGGTTTAATGGATCCTTTATTGACAACGTTATTCGCCCACACAGTGGGAATTTTCAATTCACAAACAGATCTACTGGGTTGGAAGTACGTGAGTATTTATAGTCGTCAAATGCGAGGTCAGTGTAGAAAAGCTGCATCTGATGATACCGAGTGAGGTTAACCGATCGCAAATCTTGGTAGCTTTGTTTCTCCTTCTTCTTCTCCCTGTTTCTCCCTTCCAAGCTAACCCAAGATTTAAGACTCTATAACCCCACTCGGTACAATCATCAGATCAGCTTCTCCACCTAACCTCATCATTACTGAACCTGACTTATAATACACGCGTACCTTCAACCCAGGTAGATCTATTTGTGACTTGAAAAAACCCAACTGTGTGGGCGAAACGGTTTGTCAATAAAGGAATCACATTATACTGCAACATGTTTTATATTTCCAATACCCTAGACATATAAAGATGCCGGCTTATACAAAACACTAGACATGCACATGACAATATAAACACAACTTAGTAAAACTAGAAAAGTAAATAATCACGCTTTTTATATAGGGTAATATCACAAGGTTGCGAAGATAAAAGCTTTTATGCACAGCAATATTAGAGATATAATGTGACGTCCCCTTACATAATAACACAGGTGATACGAAGATCACCATGTAAAACATAATAACACCAGAAATAGAACAGAGATAACACTTTTAATATGAACGAAAATGAGAAAAAGTCAAATAAGAATATAAAAAAGCTATGACATTTAAATAGAGACGAATTAAAAAACAAAAGTAGTCCTCTCCATGGTAGTTTAGGTAGAGGAGTTCTTCTCATCTGTCTGGACTAGGATTCTAGCCTGTCCGGGCGGTCGAATTACTGGGCACCAGCTTTATTTCGTGTGTCCCTCCCATAATTAACATGCTGCTTGTAAATACTGATATTTCAACACTTTGTGTTGTAAATCATATATGGTCAGTGCTTCATGGTGTGCTACATTTGAAGAGTTTAATTCCTCTCTGAGGAAATGTTGTCCCTTGGGGTTTCACAATCTTCCACACGTCCCCCTCAAATGATAGAGTTAAATTCCATGATTCCTTCATTATAACGATAAAAGTTTTGGTAAATTAGCGGTGGAGTGTTAGAACACATTTTCCAACATTGTCAAGGAGTGTAAGCCTTAATGACTGATCGAACCGCCTGTAACAATTAAAAGTTTATTCTGAAACGTGTCTTGTAAACTGAACTCTGCATTGCCTTTTTCAAACTCATAACGAGAGAACACAATATTACTGGGACCGATGTTTGTCGCTAATAATTCAACATTCACCTTTTTATTTTTTTTTTAAGAACACTAAATAACTCAAGTCCATTTTTTGAAATAACGGACCTTCATACTTCCAACATTCCAATGATTATTAAATCGTTATATACACACACTAGTCCTCCAATTACATCTACGAGCGAAAATTTCATCTTCTTAAATCTCATCAAAGTAAAGATCCAAAATAGATTAATGATTTAAGTGTCTGAGATAACTAAAAATATGCAAATCTATGAAAAATAACTCAGAACAAGTGACTGTTAAATGTCAAGATTTAATTATAACAATATAAATATATTAATAAACAGAATAATTATATTATAATACTATTATGCAATAGAAAGGAAAAATATTATTAAAAGAAAGTGACGGTAGGGTCGAACCTTGTTCCAGAGAGTAACATTTACAACAGATGTACCTGTTAATCTCAAGACCACAGTTTCGAGCCTCCCTGTCACCGTTTTTGTTTTTCTTGGACATCCATTTATTATAACTTAAATTGAGTTTCGTATTTTTCATATAATAGATAGCTAAATTACTAACCAGTTAAAAAAAAGAAACGGTGACAATAGTCACGGTGGCTGTAATATGAAGATGCGTCCCTGGTAGACATGATGGAGTAAATGCATGAAGCGTGTTTCTTATATTCTCGGTGACCCTAACCTCGGTGGGAAAACGGCCCCTGTGTTAATTAAAATACATATATAAAAATTAAAAACTCAGTGAACGTGTACCCCAGGTGAAGGTGTATGGTGTAACCCCAGGTGAAGGTTCAATGGCTATTGACACGTAGTATGAATAAAAAAATATTTAGACAAGTCAATGATATATATTTTTTTATTCATTTGTAATTAAAGTTTCCATTGGATAAAGTATAATAGTCTATCACTAGTTTTGAAGATTCATAGTAAAAAATACATTTGAATTAGTTTTTTTGCATGTATTAAGGGCGGCTTTTCAGGAGCCATTTTCTTCCTTGTTTATGATGCAGCTTTTAGATGCTGGGAAAAGATTTTGTAATTTCAAGCCGAAGTTTCCCTGGTTACGCCTGGAAAACATTAGAAGGTGTTGCCATAAAGAACGCCCTGCCTGTCCTTACCGCTGGGTTAAGTGGACTGTGGGGTCGCATCCCTGGGTGTTAGTGACTGGTGTGGGTCGCATCCCTGGGTGTTTAGTGGACTGTGTGGGGTCGCATCCTGGGTGTTAGTGGACTGGGTGGGTCCGCATCCTGGGTGTTAGTGGACTGGTGTGGGTCGCATCCTGGGTGTTAGTGGACTGGTGTGGGTCGCATCCTGGGTGTTAGTGGACTGGTGTGGGTCGCATCCTGGGTGTTAGTGGACTGGTGTGGGTCGCATCCTGGGTGTTAGTGGACTGGTGTGGGTCGCATCCAGGGGGTGTAGTGGACTGGTGTGGTGGCATCTCCTGGGGTTACGTGGACTGGGTGTGGGTAGCATCCTGGGTGTTAGTGGACTGGTGTGGGAATTCGCATCCTGGGTGTTAGTGGACTTTGTTGTGTCGCATCCTGGGTGTTAGTGGACTGGTTGGGTCGCATCCTGGGTGTTAGTGGACCTGGGTGTGGGTCGCATCCTGGGTGTTAGTGGACAGTTGTGGGTCGCATCCTGAAGGGACAAAAAAAAACTGACGCTAATTTTGCTGGAAATTTTGTGCCTAACAACAGTTTTCTATATAGTAGTTTTTTTTATGTCTTTGATGTCAGATATGTTTGTATATCTTGTTCAATGTACTTGTGGGAAATAAAACATTATATTAATCTCCCCCAACCCCACACAGCCACGGTCACCTTCACAATCCTTTCCTGGGGGGCCTCGTCCCACCTTCACATCCTTCCCGGGGCCTCGGTCAACCTCACATCCCTTCCCGGGGCCTCGGTCACCCTCACAGATACTTCCCCGGGGCCCTCGTCACCTTCACATTTCCTTCCCGGGGGCCCCTCGGTCACCTTCACATCCTTACTTCCCGGGGCTCGTCACCTTCACATCCTTCCCGGGCCTCGTGTCACCTTCACCACCTTTCCCCGGGCCTCGGTCACCTTCACATCCTTCCCGGGGCCCGGTCACCTTCTACATCCTCCCGGGGCCTGGCACCTTTCAAATCCTTCCGGCCTCGGTCACCTTCACATCCTTCCCGGGCCTCGGTCACATTCACATCCTTCCCGGGCCTCGGTCACCTTCACAACCTTTCCCGGGCCACGGTCCACCCTTCACATCCTTCCCGGGGCCTCGTCAACCTTCACATCCCTTCCCGGGGGCCTCGTCACCTTCACATCCTTCCCGGGCCTCGGTCACCTTCACATCCTTCCCGGGCCTCGGTCACCTTTCATCACATCCTGCCGGGGCCTCGGTCACCTTCACATCCACCATCCCGGGGCCTCGGGTCAACTTCACAACCTACCCGGGCCACGGTCAACCTTCACATCTTTCCACGGGCCTCGGTCACCTTCACATCCTTTCCCGGGCCTCGGTCCACCTTCACAATCCTTCCCAGGCCTCGGTCACCTCACATCCTTCCCGGGCCTCGGTCACCTCACATCCTTCCTCCGGGCCCGCGGTTCACCATCACATCCTATCCCTGGGCTCGGTCACTTCACATCCTTCCCGGGGCCACGGTCACCTTCAGCATCCTTTCCCTTCCTGGGGCCGCGTCACCTTCACATCCTTCCGGGTCCTCGTCACCTTCACATCCTTCCCGGGGCCTCGGTCACCTACACATCCTTCCCGGGGCCTCGGTCACCTTCACATCCTTCCCGGGGCCTCGGTCACCTACACATCCTCCCGGGCCTCGTCACCTTCACATCCTTCCGGGGCCCTCGGGTCAACCTTCACATCCTTCCTCGGGCCTCCGGACACCTTCACATCCTTCCCGGGGCCTCGGTCACCTTCACATCCTTCCCGGGGCCTCGGTCACCTTCACATCCTTCCCGGGGCCTCGGTCACCTTCACATCCTTCCCGGGGCCTCGGTCACCTACACATCCTTCCCGGGGCCTCGTTCACCACAACATCCTTCCACGGGGCCTCGGACACCTTCACATCCTTTCCCGGGGCCGTCGGTCACTCTACAAATCCTTCCCGGGCCTCGGTCCACCTTCAACATCCTGAACCGGGGCCTCGGTCACCTACACATCCTTCCCGGGGCCTCGGTCACCTACACATCCTTCCCGGGGCCTCGGTCACCTACACATCCTTTCCGGGGCCTCGGTCACCTCACATCCTTTCCGGGCCTCGGCACCTACACAATCCCTTCCCGGGGCCTCGGTCACCTACAACATCCTTCCCGGGCCTCGTCAACCTTCACGTCGTCCTTCCCGGGGCCACGTGTCACCTTCACCACATCCTTCCCGGGCCCTCGGTCCCCTTCGACACCTCCCGGGGCCTCGGTCACCTTCACATCCTTCCCGGGGCCTCGGTCAACCTTCACATCCTTCCCGGTGCCTCGGTCACCTCACATCCTTCCGGAAGTGTATGTGTAAGGTGACGAGGCCCCGGGAAGGATGTGAAGGTGACCGAGCCCTCAGGGAAGGAATGTGAAGGTGACCGAAGGCCCCGGGAAGGATGTGAAAGGTGCCGAGGCCCCGGAAGATGTGAAGGTGACCCGAGCCCCGGGAAGGACGATGAAGGGACCGAGGCCCCGGAAGGATGTTGTAGGTGACCGAGGCCCCGGGAAGGAATGTGTAGGTAACCGAGGCCCCCGGGGGGATAAAAAAGGATGTGAAGTGACCGGAGCCCCCAAGGATGTGGTAGGTGACCGATTCCCCGGAAGGATGTGAAGGTGACCGATGCCCCGGGAAGGATGTGTAGGTGACCGAGGCCCCGGGAAGGATGTGAAGGTGACCGAGCCCCGGAAGGATGTGTAGGTGACCGAGGCCCCGGGAAGGATGTGAAGGTGACCGAGGCCCCGGGAAGGATGTGTAGGTGACCGAGGCCCCGGGAAGGGTGTGTAGGTGACCGAGGCCCCGGGAAGGATGTGCAGGTGACCGAGGCCCCGGGAAGGATGTGAAGGTGACCGAGGCCCCGGGAAGGATGTGAAGGTGACCGAGGCCCCGGGAAGGATGTGAAGGTGACCGAGGCCCCGGGAAGGATGTGAAGGTGACCGAGGCCCCGGGAAGGATGTGAAGGTGACCGAGGCCCCGGGAAGGATGTGAGTGACCGAAGGTCTCCCCGGAAGGATGTGAAGTGACCGAGGCCCCGGAAGGATGTCGGTGACCTAGCCTCCGGAAGAGATGAGAAGGAGACGAGGCCCGGGAAGGATGTGAAGGTTACCGAGGCCCCAGGAAGGATTGAAGGTGACCGTGGCCCCGGGAAGGATGTGAAGGTGACCGAGGCCCCGGGAAGGATGTGAAGGTGACCGAGGCCCCGGGAAGGATGTGAAGGTGACCGAGGCCCCGGGAAGGATGTGAAGGTGACCGAGGCCCCGGGAAGGATGTGAAGGTGACCGAGGCCCCGGGAAGGATGTGAGGTGAAACGCGAGGCCCCGGGAAGGCAGATGACGGTTACCGATGCCCCCGGGACGGATTGTGAAGGTGACCGAGGCCCCGGGAAGGATGTGAAGGTGACCGAGGCCCCGGGAAGGATGTGAAGGTGACCGAGGCCCCGGGAAGGATGTGAAGGTGACCGAGGCCCCGGGAAGGATGTGAAGGTGACCGAGGCCCCGGGAAGGATGTGAAGGTGACCGAGGCCCCGGGAAGGATGTGAAGGTGACCGTGGCCCCGGGAAGGATGTGAAGGTGACCGAGGCCCCGGGAAGGATTGTGAGTGACCGAGGCCCCGGGAAGGATGTGAAGGTGACCGAGGCCCCGGGAAGGATGTGAAGGTGACCGAGGCCCCGGGAAGGATGTGAAGGTGACCGAGGCCCCGGGAAGGATGTGAAGGTGACCGAGGCCCCGGGAAGGATGTGAAGGTGACCGAGGCCCCGGGAAGGATGTGAAGGAGACCGAGGCCCCGGGAAGGATGTGAAGGTGACCGAGGCCCCGGGAAGGATGTGAAGGTGACCGAGGCCCCGGGAAGGATGTGAAGGTGACCGAGGCCCCGGGAAGGATGTGTAGGAGACCGAGGCCCCGGGAAGGATGTGAAGGTGACCGAGGCCCCGGGAAGGATGTGAAGGTGACCGAGGCTGTGATGGGGTTGTGGGAGATTAATAATAATCTCTTTATTTCCACAAGTACATGAACAAGATATACAGAACATAACTGACATCAAAGACATACTACTATATAGAAAACTGCTTGTTAGGCACAACATTTCGAGCAAATTAGGTCAGTTTTGTCTCAGGATGCGACCCACACCAGTCCACTAACACCCAGGATGCGACCCACACCAGTCCACTAACACCCAGGATGCGACCCACACCAGTCCACTAACACCCAGGATGCGACCCACACCAGTCCAACTATCACCCAGATGCGACCCCACCAGTCACTAACACCCAGGAATGCTACCCACACTCAGTCCACTAACACCCAGAAGCCACCCACACCAGTCCCACTAATCCCCAGGATGCGAACCCCACACCAGTCCACTAACACCCAGGATGCGACCCACACCAGTCCACTAACACCCAGGATGCGACCCACACCAGTCCACTAACACCCAGGATGCGACCCACACCAGTCCACTAACACCCAGGATGCGACCCACACCAGTCCACTAACACCCAGGATGCGACCCACACCAGTCCACTAACACCCAGGATGCGACCCACACCAGTCCACTAACACCCAGGATGCGACCCACACCAGTCCACTAACACCCAGGATGCGACCCACACCAGTCCACTAACACCCAGGTAAGACAGCAGGCGTCTTATGGCAACACCTTCTAATGTTTTCCAGGCGTAACCAGGGAAACTTCGGCTTGAAATTACAAAATCTTTTCCCAGCATCTAAAAGCTGCATCATAAACAATGCAAGAAATGGCTCTGAAAAGCCGCCCTCTAATTACATGCAAAAAACTAAATCAAATGTATTTTATACTATGAATCTTCAACTATTGAAAGACTATTATACATTATCCAATGAACTTTAATTACAAATGAATAAAAAATTATATATCATGACTTGTCTAAATATTTTTTTATTCATACTACGTGACACTAGCCAGTGAACCTTCACCTGGGGTACACCATTCACCTTCACCTGGGGTACACCGTTCACCCGTGAGTTATAATTTTATATAATATGTATTTTTAATTAACACATGGGCCGTTTCCCACCGAGGTAGGGTCACCCGAGAAATAAGAAACACTTGCATCATCATTTACTCCATCACTGTCATACCAGACGCAATATTCATATTACAGCCACCTACTATTGTCACCGTTTCTTTATTTTTAACTGGTTAGCTAATTTAGCTATCTATTATATGAACTCAATTTAAGTTATAATAAATGACTGTCCAAGAAAAAACAAAACGGTGGACGGGAGGCTCGAACTGTGGTCTTGAGATTAACAGGTACATCTGTTGTAAATGTTACGCTTCTGGAACAAAGGTTCGACCCCCTACCGTCTACTTTTCTGTTTATAATATATTACATTATATACATAATAGTATATAATATAATATTATTCTGTTTATTAATATATTTATAAATTGTTATATTTAATTCTTGACATTTAAACAGTCCCACTTGTTTCTGAGTTTATTCTTTCATAGATTGCATATTTTTTAATTATCACAACACTAAATCAAATCTATTTTGAATCTTCAACTTGATGAGATTCAAGAAGATGAATTTTTCGCCTCGTAGATGAAATGGGAGACAAGTTGTGGATAATAGACAGCTATTAAATAATCATTGGAATGTAGAAGTTATGAAGGCCGTTATTTCAAACTGGACTTGTTAGATAAAAGTGTTCTTAAAAAAAAAAAAAAGGAGACTGTTGAATTAATAGGGACAACACATCAGGTCCCCTAATATGTGTTCTCTCGTTATGATATGGAAAAAAGGCAAAGCAGAGTCCCAGTTTACAAGACACGTATTCAGAATAAACTTTTAATGTTACAGCGGTTCGATCAGTCAGTGTTTACACTCCTTGACAATGTGTGAAAATGTGTTCTCAACACTCACGCTAAAATTACCAAAAATATTATCGTATAATGAAAGGAAAACAAGGATTATTTCACTCTATCATTTGAGGGGGACGTTGAGAGATGTGAACCCCAAAGACAACATTTCCTCAGAGAGGAAATTAACTCTCAAAGGTAGCACACCATAAGCACTGACATATATGATATAACAACACAAGTGGATTCAATATCAGTATATACAAGCAGATGTAATACTGGGAGGACACACAGAATAAATCAGTGCCCCAGTAAAATACGAGCCGCCCGGACAGGCTAGAATCCTAGTCCAGACAGAAGAGAAGAAGCCCCGCACCTAAAATACCATTGAGAGGCTACTTATTGTTTTTTATTTCGTTTTTTTAAATTTTAATATATATTTTTTTTTATTTCTATTTAAATGTCATAGCTTTTTTTATATTCTTATTTGACTTTTCTGCATTTTCGTTCAATGAAAATGTTATCTCTGTTTCTTATTTCTGGTTTTATTATGTTATACATATGATCTTCGTATCACCTGTGTTATTATGTAGGAGCGCCACATTTATATCTCTAAATTGCTGTTTCACAAAAGCTTTATCTTCGCACCCTGGATATTACCCTATATAAATGCGTGATATTTACTTTCTAAGTTTTACTAAGTTGTGTAATATTGTCATACGTTGCATGTCTTGTGTTTAAGTATAAGCGGCATCCTTATATGTCTGTATTGGAAATATTAACCCATGTGCAGTAAATTTGTGATCCTTTATGACAACGATTTTCGCCCACACAGGTGGGTTTTTTTCAAGTCACAAATAGATCTCCCTGGTTTGGAAGGTACGCGAGTATTTATAGTCCAGGTTCAGAAAGCTGATGTTAGGTGGAGAATGCTGCATCGAAGATGTACCGCGTGGGTTATCGAGTCTACAAATCTTGGGTAGCTTGGAAGGGAGAAACAAGGAGAAACAAGCTACCCAAGTTTTTAGATCTGTAACCGCACCTCGTAACATCAACAGATGCACTTTTCTCCACCTGCCCTCAGCATTCTGACCTGACTATAAATACACACGTACCTTCCAACCCAGGTAAATTTTTTTTACGGTTTGTGACTTGGAAAAGCCACTGTAGTGGGCGAAACGTTGTCAATAAAGGACCCAAATAATACCATTTGCCGGAATTTTATACCATTTATTTCCATGTCTGTATTATACTGACAGCATACGTGCAGTTGATCTGGAGTGTGTTGTCTCTGACACTAACAAATGTATATTCCTAACGACTTCTCCCCATATTGTTACATCACTTATCAAGGAACCGCCTAATATAAGAACCGATAAAAACATGACACCTATTTTTTAAACTTTGGACACTGTACCATTTACATTTGCCTGCATATGTACCCTCCTGTAGTGGGTGTTGGTGTGTGTGTCCTTCAGCATCACAAAGGTGAGTCTCGTCTCTTGGCTTTCCTCACCTCTAGTCTACCTACCTCAGTCCCTCCCCAGGATCTTTGTGGGAAAGAACGTCATCTATATTGCCTACTGATGACTCACCTGTCTCCACTTTCTGGAGGACCCAGGCGACCTTGATGATAGAATTATGTAATATCTAACTACGTCGAGACTTTCCAGTGGGGAATTTTACAAGGAACCTAGAGAATGTAGTAATTAATATAGCATTATTAAAGGAAATGACAACAACAACAAGCTAATCAGGAACGCATCACCTGACAAAAAGAATTTTGGAGGTCTCGCTATACACCTGGCCAGTAAGCCTCCCCCAAAAAATTGTTAATATCTGTATACTATGTGTATGACGAACGGTGATGTCGAGATATTGCCATTTTCTCGTAATAAATTAGACATCATATATTTCAGTACGGCCCATGAAAGTGTGGGACACAAGAGAAATTTCCGAATGAAGATGATGAATTGCTAGCGGAAATTTCAATCTTTGGAAAAGTTAATTAGTGAGAACAATGAAGAGTGTTTGCAACCGAAGATAACGAGGGAAGGAAGTGAATAAGAAGAAAGCAATGAAAGAAGTACACTTTTAGTACATAACTTTAGCTTTCACTACACTGCACATCATACAACAACCGTATTTTCGCTAAACATCACTCAGCTACCTGATCTTCGCTACACGATACTTTATCTACTACGCAATCACTCCTACCTTATCTTCACTCCGCCAGCCCACTACCATATCATCACTACACATCCTCATATCCTTAACATCCCACGCCACACTCTACCTATCTTCCCTACACCTCATCCACCTTATCTTCACAACAGCAACCCACTAACCTTACACACACTCCACATCCCACCAACCATAATCTTCACTACGCATCACTCTACCTTATCTACACTACACCTCACTCTACTAATCATCCCTACCCATCACTCTCCCTACTCATACTCCCCCACCCACACACCCTTACATCTTACCCAACGCCACACACACCTACACTCCACCGCAACCCACTACCTACACTTCACTACCCACCCTCTAACCTAATCTTCCCTACGCATCACACTACCATATCTTCACACACATCCCGCTACCTTATCTTCACTACGCATCACACTACCTTATCTTCACTACGCAACACACTACTTAACTTCACTACGCATCACTCAACCATATCTTCACTACCCATCACACTACCTAAACATCACTACACATCACTTCAATACATTCACTTCGCAACACCTAAGTCAAGGCAACCATAGCTTCACTACACTACAACATTAATCAACTACCTTAGCATCACTACACAACCATCATTTTAAAATTTATTTTCCATTACCCAAAATCCCTTTTTTTTCCTTAATAAACAAAAATCAGAAAATTTTCCCTTTATTACTACTTTTTCCCAAAAATTCCTTTTTATAGTCCCCAACACAGAATTTACCTTAAAACCCAGTTATTTATTACCCAAATAGGTCACTGAAAATGCTCATCTTTAATTTTTACAAATTTATTAACTAAAAACTTTCCTTACTTAACAAAATTATTAAAATTTACCATATTTCTCCCATTTCTTTTGGGGGGAATTTTAAAAACAAAAGCTTAATGGTTCATTTTTATAGAACCCCCACATTTTTTTGGGGTTTTGCCCAAAAGGAAATATGGGGGGGAAGGAACGGGGATTTTTCCGGTATTGGGGTGGTTGTCTCTGTGGCAGGGGGTTATGGTTTTAAAATTTTGGGTAGTTTAAAAGGGGTTGGGTGTTGTTTTACGGTTTTTTGTAAGCAGGAAAAATTTTTCCTTGGTCGTGGAATTTGTTTGGCCCCCTTTTGGGGTTGGTTTCTTGGGAAAAAAAGTGTTTGGAGGTTTGATGTTTCCCGTAATTTATTTTTGTAGTTTACAAGGGTTTGTTTTCCCTGTGGGGAGGGAGGGTGCCCTTAACTCTTTCCCCTAGGTTTCTTTATTTTTTGGGGCCATTTTTAAAGGGGAGTCTTTAAAAGGGAATTTCCCCTGAAGGGGATTGGAATTTGATTATAAAATTTAAAAATTTTAACCCCAAAATTTTAACCCAAAACTTTTTAGCTTCTAAAACTAAATTTTAAACCCAACTACCTTTTTTTTTCCCAAAACCTTAAATAAAAATTTATTATTTCCTCTATCAATAAATTTTCCTTAGTTTCACTAAATACACATCAATCCAACTACCTTAGCTTACTACATTTCACATCAATAAAACTCCCTTAGTTCCTACACAAACACTTTAACCCAACTCCCTTTGCTTCATACACTACACATCAATCAACTACCTTAGTTTTCCACTACACTAAAAATCATTTAAATACCTTAGCTTCATTTCACTACACATCAATCAAACTACCTTAGTTTCACTACCTACACATTAATAAACTATTAGTTCCTACATTACACATCAATCAAACTCCCTTGGGTTAACACTACACATCAATAAATCCCTTTAAGCTTCACTACACTAACATCAATCAATCCTTATTTCCCACTACATCCCCCATTAACCCAAACTACCTTAGTTCACTACACCCCACTTTAATCAACAAACTTAGTTTCCCACTAAACTAAAAATTTAAATTCAACAAATTTAGTTCACTACACTAAAACATTAATCAAAAAACTTAGTTTCCCTTTAACATTTAACATCAATCAACTCCCTTTGCTTAATTTCACTAAAAATCAATAAAACTCCCTTAGCTTCATTCACTACTTGCCCGTCAATACCTTTTGCTTCACAAACCACTACACTTTAAATTTCAAAAATTGCTTCACTAAAACTACAAATTAATCAACAAACTTAGCTTCCCCCTACACTACACATCAATCAACTCCCTTTAGCTTCATTACACTACATGTCAATCTCCCTAATATTTTATCTTCACTACATTACAGAACCCTAAACTATTTTCACTACTTTTGCAACAATCAACTATTTTTCATTTAACTACTATCACTAAAATACTTATCTTCACTACTCTTTCCTGATTAAAATAAAATCTTCACTACTTAATGTATCCAATTTTAAAGTATCAAAATGTTTCCTCTGTTCACTACTAATCAGAACTATGAATCCAACCGCAAACACAATACTTTTAGTGAAAATGCCCCTGTTCACACACACACACAACACACCCCACGGCCTGAAAGCTGTGAATCGACCCCTGGAATCCGTATAGATTAATTTAACCCCAAAAACCCAAACACACTATAATAAACCCCTGACAAATTTTTGATTTTTTTTCGATATTTACCCCTTGTTTTTATAATCTCTATATTAATTTTAAACCCTATATTTATTTGTGATCCTTTTTCAAAATATATTAGTAAGACTCCGCATATTTCTGTTACGAAATCTTGGGGTCGACTTAAAATTATTTATTATTTACCCAGGAATGAAAAAGCGAGACGATGGCTGGTGGTAGTAAGAAGCGGAGTCGCTCTTCCTCCCTTTCTGGCCCCGCTAGCAAAGGGTAAAGGTTTTGGAAATTGCTGGGGGTAACGGGCACGCCCTCGCAAGCAAAAAAAAAGTTTGGGAAAATTTTCATGGTCTGGGGTATCTTTTTAAAAAGGGGAAATTGGGAAGGGGTTTTCGCTAAGAACACAGAAAAGGGTGACAATGGTTTGATGGCTCCCTTTCGTCATTGCGGTTTGGAAAGTTTTTAAAACCCCAGCATTTAGGGACATAAAGGAAAGGTCCCCTCCTGAAGGCTGCTCGGGAGTGGAGGACCCCCAAAATTTTTTTGGGGGTTTTTTCCCAAAAGGCCCTTCCTTAAAGCAAATAAATCATGGAACTCTGTCCGGGAAACAACCACTAGAAAAAACTTCTTCGAATAAAAACCCCCAGTTGAGAATGCAAGAAAGTTTACGAAGCTGTGAAGATTGCACTCCTAGTTTCACACTAAGGTTTGCACACCAGGCCTTCACCCCGGGAAAACCAAAACTCATCGATAAAAAAAAGTCGAAAAACAAATACGTTCCCACTTTTAAATTTGCCCCGGGAAAATCCGCAAGCTTGGACAGGACCCATCAATGGTTAAATCTTTACGGGGAAACCCAAGGGCAATGAAGTTTTGGGGAAAATTTTCTTACATATCTCCATCTGAATGAAAGAAAGGCTACGGGTTATTTTTTTTTAGGTGTTTTTTTTTAAAAAAAATGAAAATTAATTTTTTAGGAAAAAAATAATTATTTTTTAAGGAAAGGGAATTATTTTTTAAGTGATTAATTTTGTGAGGAAATGTATTATTATTTTTTAAAGGAAAAAGGGAAAAATTTAAATTTTTATTGGAAATTAATCATTTTAGTTTTAGTGCCTAAAAAAAAGAGGCTGGCAAATTTGTTTGAGGGGAAAGTTAATAAGATGAGGAAAAGATGCAGTGGCCCCAAAAATATTTTAAAACCATCTGACAGGAAGTTAATTTAAAGGGAAAATGTTGTAGTAGGGCCCAAAGAATTTTTTAAAAAAAATTTTAAAAGCAATAGTCTGTTTTATTATGGTATGGAAAATGTAGTTTGGATTTAAAGTTCTGGATCTAACTTTCAAAATTTGGGAAAGTCGATGTTGGTTTGCCCAAACCCCTTTGCAGTGGAAGAAGGGAAACCCTGTGTTTTTGGTTTAAACCATTTTGAGGGTTTTAAAAAATAAATGGTGCTTTTCTCTTTAAAAAGGGCCCCTCCTTGAACTTAAATTTGGTTTTCATCATTTTAACAAAACGAGTATTAATAAAATTTTGGATTCTCAAACAAAAGGGGTTACTACCACCCCATTTGTGGCTTTTAAAAAGGTCGGGGAAATCTCCGGGCCCCCTTTCTTTTGCTTGTCCCCTTATTTGGTCCATCCTGCTAAAGAGCTTAATCGTCCCTCTTGTTGAAGTTTGGGGAAATTGGGATGTGTGTTTACGGGGGAAGAAAAGGGTATTTGGGTGATGTTTTGGGTTTAAAAGAAAAGGGTATTTGGGAGTGATTTTTAAAGGTGAAAAGGGGTATTTGGGGATGTTTTTGGTGAAGTTAAGGTAGTTAAAGGGAATGGTTTTTGTAAAAATTATTTTAAAGCTTTCATATTTTTCTTACGGTCTAAAAAAAAATATATAGAATAAATTTTTTTTAAATACTTTTTTTTCCCCCCTTTTTTTTTAAAATTCTCATTTATATTTGGAAAATGAGTGATTCGTTTTGCTTAAAATTTTTTTGTTTTTTGTAGTGTCTTTAAAGTGCAACTTTTTTTGGGATTTTTATGTATGGCAGACCAAGGGACAAATTTAAAAATCCCCTGGTCTAATATTTTTTTAAACCTATTTTAAAACCTGGAGAATGACTTTTCCCCGGTCAGCTTCAGTGTCTTACTGAAAGAGAAATTTTCTTTTAAAAAGTTTTGTTGTGTTTTTTGACTGATTTTTTTATTTTTATTTTTGAAATTTTGTTGTGTTCTGGATTTCTAATTTTTTTTAAAAAATTTCCAGCTAAAAAACAAAGCGCCCTTTCAAAAAAATTAAAAAGAAAAAAAATTCCTCATTTTTGTTTACACTTTTCTTCGGGCCGTTCAAAAAGATTTTTTTATCCAAAAAACAAAAAGGAAAATTAATTATTTTTTGCTATGCAAATTTAACATTGAAGAAAAAAGTGTGTAAACTTCCATTAATATGTGTCTATGGGGTTTAAAATTTTTTAAAAAACCGCTACAACAAACACGGGGGAAAAAAAAAATTAAACAATGAATTTTTTTAATTAATTTTTTTTTTACCTCGACTTAGTTTGACGGGGGAAAACACCCCAAAGGGGGTTTGGGACACCCCGTTTTGCCAAAGCGTGGGAACGTCGTGGACCCATTTTTCCCAACACACGGGCCCCCATATGTTTAAAAAACTCCCCAAGAACGACATAGGGGGGAATGGCCCCATCAACTTTCATTTCAAAGTGAAAAAACCCTTCAGGCAGTCCAGCGTAGGGGTACCTTTCCCTTTTTTTTCACAACTTGGGCCGTATGCAACCTCCCCAAAAAACCCTGAATGCCTCACAAACTTTCACGGGCGTCCCCCTCAAAGGGGACTTTTACGGCCCTTCCCCCAGGTGTACGTTGGGAAGCATCCCTCGCTTTACCTCCCTCCCCAAAGGGCACGGAAGGCCTTTCTGATATAAAGCCACCGTCTGTTCTTTGGAACCCCAGGAACAAAATTTTAAGAAGATTTTTTGGGCCCCCATTTAGCGCTATGCCATGCGCTCGTCGTTCCCAAATTACTGAAAGTGTCCCTGTTGTTTCCCCGGGAAAGCATTGCAAAAGGGCCGTGGAGGGTAAATCGCACCCTTCACAATGCCCAACACACACCGTATTGCTCCCGGCGTCTGCCCCCGGTAGACATTTTGGAAGAAAACAGGAAAACTGGTGGGAAAAACCCAGCTTAATCAGGAGCGTCATGTGGCAGGTCCACACAGCCGAGGCTTTGGGGAAAATTTCCCAAAAGAGCTAAAAAACGGCGGGGGTTTAAAAATTCTCATTTCTAACATTTGGGGTCTGGGTTCAGGAGCTTTGTATCTCTCTTTCGGGCCTTTTTCCTTGTTAAAACGAATTTTTTTCAAAACTTTCATGATTTTTCTTGGTCCATGTTTTTTCCTGTTTCCCAGTAAAAGGGCCCAAATCTCTTTTTTTTTTTTGAAAAAAATTTAAATGACCTGATTTTTTTTTAAAATTATTAATATGCCAGTTTTTTAGTGGGTTTTAAGGTGATTGGCGGGAAAAAAAACCCCCCCCCCCCCCCCCAGGGGGGCCCCCTATCGTCCTGCCATCATGTAAAACGGGAAACCTAAAAATAAATGAAAATTAAAGACAAGTGACAACATCTGGGTATCTTTATTGAAAGCGTTTCGCCACCCAGTGGCTTTATAAATAAAAATTCCCTAGGACAAAAATTGAAGACAGTAGAATTATACAAAAGATGGGGTTTAATCAGCCCTTTTAAACCTGGATTTGGTGGGGGAAAAGGCCCCGTAGTATGGAGATTCTAAAGGCGGGAAGAAAGGGGCCCGGGCCCGTTTAATTAGAAACGTAAAAGGGGGTAGAGACGAGGGCATGTCATGGTGGGGCCGAAACTTTCTCCCAATAAAGATCCCCAAGATGTTTTCCGGGGGGCCCAGGATTTTTTGGTGTCATTTTTCTACCCTCGTAAACAAAATGGAAATAACAGTTATTCTTGGTACTTCTGCTTACTTTCCCTTTCCAAGCCCCTCGTCCACAAAAATCCTTTACCCCCTCCCCCCCCCTAACATTTTCCAAACCCCCCCGAACCCAAAACCCCCCTTCCTTCCCCTACAGATTTATATGCTCTCTAAGTCATTCAACTTTGTTTCATTTTCCCCTAAATGACCAAATCCCCTTCAAAAACCCCCTCTTTCCCCTCTGACTTTTTTGGGGCCCAGGGGGGCCTCCAGCAGAAAACACCCTTTTGGTTGATGAGGAAAAGAAACCGGGACGAGTGGCCCATGGCGGGCTCCGAGAGAAGTTAAATTCTAAAAAACTCTTAAAAAGTAAAATAAAAAGGAAAAGCCATATCGTTTCGGATTATGGGTTTAATGACCACATTTAGATACTTTTATGTATTAAACAATTAGTCAAAAAGGTTTAAATTTTTTTTAAATTTGGGGGTTTTGGGTTTGGGTTAGCCCAACCCCTGATACGCTCTTGAGTCTATGAAATAAAAATATATGTGTATTTTTTCTGAGCAAATGGGATTACATTTTCCCCTGAATCTTTTGTAAATTTTTTTTATGAAACAAAAACAAACTTTTAACAAGGGGGAAATTTGATTTTATAGGCAACTTAGGGGTTTCCCACAGGGGACGTTTTGCCCCAACCCAGTTGGGAAACCTTGCCCAGTAATAAAGAGAAATACACAAGTAATACTTTCATCGAAATTTGCTTAGATGGGGGGACTCCCCAATTTAGTTTTAAATGAGTGTTTGAAATTTGGGCCCAAAGGTCGCCTCTGTGATCCCTTTAATTTCCTCAAGGGTTTTTTTTGCTGAAAGTCCACAGGATAATGGGTTAGGTAGTTGATTTGGGGGAAGCTGTTGTTCCCCACCCGGAAATTCGTTGTCGTTGCTAAAAACAATTTTGGGAGTTAATAAAAGTTTTCGGGGGGTTTGACAAGGTTTAGGAGGACGACGTTACGAGTCGCTAGCTTGTGTTCGGGGCTCGTGGAAGTTAAAAAAAAGAAAAACTGTTTGCCCCTTTTAAAATTTAAATCAAAAGCTTTGCTTTTTGCATCTCACAGTTTTTTTTTCATTTTTTTTTTTTGTACCCCCATCAAATACGTTTTTTTTAAACCCCGTAACTTTTTTTTGGGCTTTTTTTTTGTCTTTTACATAAATGAAGGGAATAATCATAAACGTAGGAAGATGTTATACAAGAGGGAATGAGAAACTAGTTTACCCCGATATTCATTACTCTCTGAAAAATCCCCCCCATTTTTGTGTGTATTCATGTGAAACTTAAAAAAGATGTTGAAATTTCACCGGGGGGAAAAAGCGTTTTTTGGACCCCCTTTTGAGACACCTAAAATTGCTGTCGGTTTCCTCATACAATGTTTTATTGTTCTGTGCTGGGTAAAAGGGAAATTTTTCCCTATTTTGTTTGTCATTTGGGGGGGGGGGGTCACTATGGATTGCTAAAAATTTTTTCATAGTAACGAAGAATTCTGTGATTTTTTTTATCTGCTTTTTTGGTGCGCGTTTTACTGTGAAATGTTGAAAATTTTGCCTTATCTTTTTTTCCTCGAAGAGGTTTCCCTGTTTTTTTCTTCTAAAATTTTTTTTTTTTAATTTTTGTTATAAAGGGAAAAAAGGCCCAAAAGTTCTTTCGGCTTAAAAATTTTTAAAACACTTGTTGGCGTAACGTCCCTTTTTGTAGGAAAAATTGTTATGTGCAGATTCCCTATGTAAAATTTTGTTAAAACCTATACCCCTCATCGGGAAATTGGCTCCGATAATTTGAAAAACATTCAGTAGAGTAGTTTTACACGTTTAAAAAAGGTGCTTCCAAAATTCAGAAATTTGGTTGAAGTCAAATTTTTAATGTAAAGTTTTGATTTGAAAATTCTTTCTTAAACGGTTTTGAAAAGTCAAAAATCCTTTAAGCAACTTTTAATTTCAGTTTGCCTTTCTGATCGATTTTCAGGTTTAATGGGCCGATGCATTGACGGTCTTTGATAGTACCCAAAAAGTTGAAAAATCTTCACATGGTTTTTACCCAATTTTTTAACGGTAAAATATCCCATTGAGTGTCGTAAACCACTTTTGGGGTTTTCCCTTAAACACAAGGTTCGTGCTGGTTTTGGGTTTTGGCTTTAAATTCTTTTTTTGCTAATTTTATTGAAAAAAAACAGTGTTTTTTCTTTTTTTCCTGGAATTAAAGAATTCTTTGGGAAAGGGGAGTTTAGGGCCCTTTTCTAAAAAAAATTAAAGGAGTAAAATTTGTTTCCTTTGATCTCACTGAATTTCTTTTTGGAGTCCAAAAAAGGGGGAAAGGGAATTAAAAAAACCCGGTGCTCGAAAAATGGAGTGGGAAATTGATTTTTTTTCATAGGGATAATTTTGGTAAAAAATTAAAAATAATTTTTGCACAGAAAAATTTCTGAATTTTTCCCCAAATTTGTCTTTTTAGTAGGCGAACACAGTTAATTTTTTAGTCTAGAGAATGGTTTTCCTAAAGAGGGAAAAAAATGAAAAAGGAGCCAGTCCCAAAATTTATTTTGTTTTCCCAAAATTTATGGCAAGTGGCCCAAATTCCCAACATGAGAGGGTCACCGTTTTTTCATCATTCGCCGTAGGCTTTCATCAAATTGGGCCAGACCCCCTTTTTACCCAGATGCCCTCCAAAAGGCTAAATTTTAAAAAAAAATTTTATAGGCTAAAAACAAATTTAAATCAAAAATGTAATGAGATCCACCAGTTTTTAGTTGGGAAAAAGAAAGGGAAACTTTTAAACCCTAAAAAAACGAATTTATGTATAGTTTCCCAAAAAAACCAAAAATCTTATATTGGTTTCCCTTACAAACAGCATTTCCCTTTTTTTTTCCCCGTGATGAAATGATAAACTGTTCCGTATTAAATCCTCATGAAAAGAGTGGGAAAGATTTAAAATCAGCACTAGGGAAATTTTGTTATACTCAGTCGTGAAGAAGATGAGGGATGAAAAACTCAAAAAATTGGGTGAATAACATGCTCATTTAGTCGCTATTTTGCAGGAGGGGTAACATGGCGTTTTCTGTCCCCGGGGGACATTTGAACCTCAACAGGGCAATGTGGTTAGTTTGTTTAAAAACCCCAAAGGGGTAGGTTTCCAAGGTTTTTAAATAGGAATGCTGGTGCTCCCAAGGGTGTCATTTTCTGTGAGAAGTGACATCAGTCCTTTTGAATTTTCCCTTTTTATACCTACTACCCAAATTTAACTAGAATTTTTATAAGTGACAATTAAAATTTTTTCTTTAAAGGGACCTTTAAAATTTTCCCCCCGGAAGTATGTTTTTTCTTGTTAAAAACGTAAAACCGGGTACCATATCATTCTTTTAAAATTGTTTTGGTGCAGGTCTATTTTTTCCATTTAAATTTAAAAATTTTCACTCTTAGACGAGTGCAAATTTCCCTCTGGCAATCATTTTCTTTTTTTTAACAAACTTTGGGTAAAAGGAGGGAGAAAAAAGTGACTAGAACCATTTCACGTTTAAAAGGGATTTTTTATTTAGGGTTTAGGGTCTTGTTTCCAAATTTACTCCTAAAAGGTCTGAAGGGCGAGGGAACAATTGTAATTGTTTTTTGAGTTTTCGGGGCTGTGTATATTTTTACAGAGCTTTTGGCATCTTACTTGTCTACTATGTCTCTAACGCATAACAGTATTATTTGCCCGTGCCCCAGGTTTTTTCCAAAATGTTTCTCTGAAAAGGGCAGAAGGGTCCCCCTCCGTTTTCCAGTTGTTATTGGGGCCCTTTTAAATAAAAGTAAAGGAAAAACCCTTTTTCCCAGAACAAAACTGTCCAGGCTAAATCAGGTGAGGGGTGTTTGTCCTGCTCTGTTCTTTACCTGTCGAGAAGAAGCGATGGAAAAAGGACAAGCAATTCAGGAAAAATGAAGCCCTAAACTTTCCTCCCTCCCCCCTTTTTTTCCCTACCTTCCTCCCCTTCCTCTTTTCTCTCTCTTTTTCTCTCTCTCTCTTTCTCTCTGGCTTTGAGTTCCGTTTTAAAATTTTCCCGATTCCTTAAAAAAAAAAGGGGAATGTATTAGAGAGGGCCAAAGAACTTGTAACTCGTACCAAAATATGAAAAAAAAACCCTTTTGAACAAAGCCATAAAGGGAAATCGTTTTTTTTTATATGAGAGGGTCTATTCAAACTTTTAAATATTTAAAAAACATAAGAAAATAACAAAAAAAGAAACACTGCAGCAGGCCTATGACCCCTGCGAAGCAGGTCCTGTTACCCCCCGGGTTAGCCAAAGGGGCCAGTAGTCAGTTCACTTCCACTTAAGGAGGGACGACATCAGACTAAATAGCACGAGCTTGTAAGGTCCAAATCAAAACCCACCATTCCCCCCCACCTTTAAAGTATTTATCTAACCTTTTTTAAAATACACAACGTTTCAGCCTCCTATCTGTACTGGGAGTTTTTTAATTTTTACGTTTTTCCCTTTCATCTGTCTTCAATATTCTGTAAAAAAAATTTTTTTACAGGAAAAATTTTTAGAACAATTTTTTTCAAAGGGGTAAATTTCAAAAAAAGTAAATTTCAAAGTGTAAAATTTCCCAAAATTTTAAAAATTTTAAAGTGTAAATTTCAAAATGTTTAAAATTTTTTAAGGGGAAAAATTTCCCCAAAATGTTTAAAAATTTAAGTGTAAATTTTAAAAATGTAAATTTCCGAAGGGGTAAAATTTTAAAATGTAAAATTTTAAAATGTAAAATTTTAAAGTGTAAATTTGAAAGTTAAATTTGAAAGTGGAAATTTTTGAAAGGTTTTTAAAAATTTTAATGAAAAATTTAATCAATAATTAAAAAGGGATAGGTACTCTTTTTGCTTCAACCCGTATTTACTGGAAGGTTTTTAATTTTTGGGGGGGGGCTAAAACCCTTTTGGATTATTAGCAAATTTTGGGGGGAATGGAAGATTCAGGCTCAATTCAGGAAAAGGGGGCACGATTTAAAATTCCCCAGATCAAGAGCCCCCTCACGGCGTCAAGGAAACCTTTTCCCTTTTGGGGATTTTTCTGGTTAAAAGGGGCTTTGGGGTGGGACGGGCAGGTTTGTAGTTTCCTTTTTGAGTAGTAGGGGATTTTTTCCATGTGTATTCTGTAGATCCGTTGGGGCTTAGATTTTTTTTAAACATCGGGGGTTTTGTAAATAGAGCGAAAATATTTTTTTTGAGGTTTAAAAAAAATTGGGAGGGGGTTTAATTTTAAAGGGACAAAAAAAAATTGTGCCCTATAATTTGTTTCGTCCCGGGCATTGTTATCACCCGGAATTGTATTTTGAAACATTTTGTAAAATTGGCTAATTTTAAAAATTTACACGGGGTTTTTTTTAAATGAAACCCCCCATCAATGGTGAAATTGGTTTTTAAAAAAAAGGCGGTTTTGAATTTGAGTGACGTGGGTTTGCGCAAGATGGAAGAATTTTTCAGAAGGGTTTAAAGCAGTGGGGGAAGTGAGAGTGGGGAGAAGTTTTTGGTTGGTGGGGAAGAGGGCGGGAAAGGGGGGCAGATGCTTTCCCAAAGGAGGAAAAGGAGTTTTAATTTAAAGTCCGGGTGAAGGAAAACGACTAGTAAATTTAAAAGTTTTTTGGAGTTTTGAGGCTCTCTGATCGCGAGTTTATTCCCCCCCCGTGGTTTTTTTTTTGTAAGGATGAAGTATCTACTTTATCGGAAATATCCCGTTTTTATTCAATATAAATATTTTTTTTTCCAAAAAAACAATTATTAATGGGCCCTTTAAGTGTTTTTGAGGCGCTGACTGAATCCATTTTTCGAAAAAACTTGAAAGGGAAAAACGGGCACAAGATGTAAAAATAAAAAAATTTTTAATTTTTTTTTTTATTGATGTTAGGGAAATTTGACAAAAATGTTAGGTTTAAAAAAATACAAGTTCAAATTTAATATGACATTTTTATTGTGGCATTTGTTTCGCTCTCCAGCCCAAATTTTGTTAAGCCGGTTTATGGCTTTCAAAAATAAACAGCTGTGATATTAGGGTTTTAAAATCCTTGTTTCATGTGGAAAGCAGTCTGCTTCCCCCCCTCTTAACCCCAACCAAAGTCTTTCCCTTACCCCACTTCTCCACAACATTTTACCCCTCTGCAAAAAAAATTTTCCCAGGGCTTTTCGCTACCCTGTTTAAATCAAAATTTAAACCTCCCTTTTTTTAAAAAAATTTCACCATTTTGTGCGGGGTCATTTATATAAAGATTGTCGTTCCCAAATTTTTCCTTTTTAAATTTTTTAAATTTGGGCCCAAATTTTTCCCAAAATCTTTGTCAAGCCGGGTTTTTGTTGACAAAACTCTTGGAAAAGCGAAAGGGTTTCCACAAAAGGGAAAAGTCAGATTTGTTTTCCTTGTGTCCTTTTACCTAAAAAGCTTTTTTTCTTTTGGGAAAAGAAGTAAGCATGAAGCCAGAAAATTTCCTTTCAAGAATGAGCCAGACAAGAAATTTGAAAAAATATTGAAAAACAAACCCCAAATTTCAATAATTGGTTAGTCTGAAGTCAAAATTTTTCATGATGTTTTTTTAAACAACAATCCCAAATGGTTTTTGTTGCTATAGCACACCTTGGGAAAATAAAAAAAAATAACTACTCTAAACTCAAAAAAAAAAGTTTTCGAACGGATCCTGCAAAAGAAACCACTGTGAAGGGGAAACATCAATTTTAAAAGAGGATGTCTTAGACTGGGAAAAGAACAAAAAAAGAGCGGGCAGGGCTGAGGGGAAAAGAAAAGAAATTTAGAGGGGGCTAGGAAGAGAGACAAGGACAAGTCAGAAAAAGACAAAACCCGAGCAGGGCAGAAACAACAAAAACAAAAAGGGACCCAGATTTACCCCCAAAAACCCCCCAGCCCAAAACAATATCCCAACCAACCCCTTAAAACCAAAAATTTTCACCCCTCACCCCCCCAAATTTTGCTTTAAAAAAAATCCCCATGCACACTACCCGGTCAAACGCCCACAGGGCCCACCAGAACAAGTTTTGGGAGGGAAACTGAAGGGATGGTACACCAATGCTGATGAAATAACGAATAAGGGGGGAGTGGCACTAAAGAATCAAAGAGGGAAACCCAGAATCATAGCCCCTTTACGAAAAAAAGCAAAGGGGAATGTTTAAAATGCCATCTTTCCAACGGGGGTATCAAGGGTTCCCCCAGGGAAAAACAAAAAGGGGAAAAGGTGGGTGGAGGGTGGCATTCCCCATCAAAAACCCAAAGGGATTTTGATGAGCTGAGGAGGGGGAAGAGGGGAAAAATAAAAAACTACATAATAGGAACAATTTTATCTGGAGGCCCAAAGGGGGCAAATGCCCGTAATTTTGTAAAAACCCCCAGAACAAACAGGAGGCCCCAAAGGGAAAAGATTTTAGAGGTAAACAGGGGCGAAAGCTGGACCCCACTGGTGATGTGGCCAGAAGGGCCCCATTCGAGCAGGGCCCAAAACCCTTTCTTATTGTGGGTAACTTCAATCACAAGGAAATTGACTGGAGAACCCGGGGCCAAAATGGAGGCCCAAAAAACGTGGGGGCTAAGATGATGGAGGGTGGTACTAGGGAAAACCCCTGTACAAACACAAAACATAAATGAAACTACCAGAAAGGGGAAGAGAGGAGGAAACCCGCAAGACTTCTGGTTTTATTTTCTCTTTAAACCCCATATTCAACTTGGTATTGTAGATTTGAGGACATTTTACCTATGAAAAGGGCCCCCTTGGAGCCCGTGGGCCCCGTGGGGTTTTGAGCTTCAAATAGAGAGTAGAGTTATAAGTGGAGAGGGAAGCAGGAAGTGGAAAGGGCAAACGAGCAAAATAAAGAAGGGGGCTACAGGGGCCTGAAAAATTTTTTTTCAGGAGTTCAGTGGGGACAGAGAACTGGAAAAAAAAAAATATTCAATGAAGTTTAGGAGAGGTTTTTCCCCAAAGGGGGACTGAAATAAAAAGAAAGGCCCGGATGAGCCCTTTTGGGTTTACCCAGGGAAATTTAAAAGGTAAAAACCAAATGTGCTAGAAAATGGAAGAAGTTTTAGAAGGCAAAGGGTCCAGGGGGGAATAAGGAGGAGGAACGTTGTTTGAACCCAAAAAAATTATGCAAAAGGTAAGAAGTCCGTCCCAAAGATAATACGAAAATGACACAGCAAACCTAAGGGAAAAAATGACCCAAAAACTGTTGTACAGCCACATCAGAAGGAAAACAACGTTTTTTAAAGGGCCAGGAAAACAGGCTTCGGAAAAAGGGAAGGAATCACAAGAAAGATGCTAGTATGTGAGGAGCTCAAAAATGGATTCAAAGGGAAATTTTTCCTTTAAAAGGGCAGGGGGGACTCCCGAAAAGGGGAAAAAGGGGGGGGTACCCCAAAAAAGTGTTGGGCACAATACATACAAAATGGGAAAATGTGAAAAAGGTGCCAAGCGAGCTAGATGCCTTTAGAGGCGATGAGGCTGGGAAAATCTTTCCATGGGCCCTTTAGGGGGGGAAAAAGGGGGTTTCCCTTTTTGTACCCCTAACAACAATCGTCAACAAAATCTATCGAAATTTGGATCCCAAGGAGGAAGACAGCAAATTTTTGTCAATTTTTTTAAAAAAAAGGGGGCAGACAAGAAGCAACCAGTGTCACTGATTATTATAGCATGCAGAAACGGAGGAAAAATTATCAGAAAAAGTAGAGGAGCACCCAGAAAAAGAATAAGGGTTTTCAAATGAAATCCAAGCAAGGGGTTTAAGGGATGGGGAAAACTTGTGACTCAAAACCCAATTGAAATTCTTTGGGCAAGGTTTACAGCGTAAAACAAGGGGAGGGGGGGGTGGGTTTGATTGCATTTTTTTGGGGCTGTAAGAAGGCGTTTGGGGGAAAAGTTCCACATAAAACATTAGTGCAAAAGGTTTAGGGCCAGGGGTCGGATTACAAAAGGGAAAAGGGACTGGGAATGGATCGGGGGGAAAACCCTTGTCAGGAAGGAAACAGCGAGGGCTGGTGCGTGAGAGGTGTTTTTTATTTATATATATTAAAAGAATGGTGGAAAGGGAAATTGGGTTCGAAGTGTCCCTATTTGCTGATGATGTGAAATTGATGAGAAGAATTAAATTTGGACGAGGCCGGAAAAAAAACTACAAAAGGGGTATGAGGGAGGTAAGGGGGCCGGGGCCAGAAAATTTCTTTCCCGGAGGGTTTTTAAACCCCAAGTGCAAAGTCATGAAAATTGGGAAGGGTAAAGAAAACCTAAGACGGGGGTACAGTTTTAGTGGGCCCGTATGCTGAAACAAACGGGCGCCCAGGGAAAACCCAAAAGGGAAAAGTTTTTCGTTAGAAAATTTTATGCAGCCCCCAGTTTGAAAAACCAACCTAGCCAAACCGGAAGGTAATTAGGGGAAAGGGTTTTAGCAAAAAAAAATTTGTCCCGGAACAAATGGGGGAAAGTTCTACGGGGGGAGTTTTAAGGGGGAAATGAACCGAAAGGAAAAGGAGGGGGAGGAGAGACAAGGGGGATATGAAAACGGGGGGTATTAAAAATGAGAGGAAAAAAACAAGGTGGGGGCAGGGGACAGGTTTTTCCAGGGCAAAGGGAAACAGCAAAAGGGTTCCCCAGTTGGGGGTTGAAAGGCTCAGAGAATCACAGGGATGTTAGGAAGTATTTTTCGTCACAGAGTTGTTAAGGGAAGTATAAAAATTTTTGGGGAAATGATGTCGTGGAGGCAGGATCCCTACATAGTTTTAAAAAGAGGGATGATTAAAAGTTCATGGAGCAGGAAAGAGTGAACCCATAGCGACCGTGAAGTCGAGGCCATGAGCTGTGAATCGATCCCTGGGAAACCCCAATAGGTGAGTACGACTAGGTGAAATACTTGGCCCTGCGAATGGTGTGAAAAAACCGAGAAGTTACAACAGATTGAGATTTTCAAGCCCTTATCCTCCAAACAAAATTTTGTTCCCGGTTAAAAAACCAATGGTTTTTTTTAAATTTTCGTATAGTTTTAAATTTTTCCCCTATTTATTTTTTTGCCGGGGAGTAGCTGGGGGGTTGAGGGTGAGGAGAGAAAGTTTCCCCTTATCTATCCTTGACCCCAAATTTCCCACATAATCCACGATACTTCTTTAATTTTATTTAGCGCAAATTGTTCTTCCAGTAAATTGCTCGGCCCGTGAACGTTTGTTAAAATGTTTTCACATGCATTCCCTTTTTTAATCCTGTTTTTCTCCTGATAAAAAAAAAACATTATACAAGGGGTGATCCGCTAAAGTAATGTTTTTAAAAACCCTGCTAAAATAATTAATGCAGGGTTTGGGAATGTTTACTGAAAACTAATTTGATTGTATCAGAATGCTTTAAATAACTTTTGAAAGAAAATTTGGGCAGGAACTGTGCCAGGTTATTATAGTGTGGGCTATAAGATCTTAGAAAAAAAGATTAATTTCATTTTTTTTGCGGCATATCAATCGGCAGTACAAAGATATGCAAAACATATGAAGTAAGAAAATTTCTCTCTCCATGAGATACGTACATTGTTTATTGGTTGGGCACCAAGAAATATGATCTTCTGGGAGTTAATTTCAAAATTGGAGTGGGTTTTTAGGATAGGGGGTGCTGGGGGGAAGCAAAGGGATTGTCAGAATGTTCGGGTTCCCTTCACATTTCTTACCCTGTTCCCATCATCCCCCATCTGAGTTATCATCCTTAAAACTTAGGGCTATAATCCCAATTTTTGAGGGCTTTATCCCCAAAAAATGAGATTGTAATCTTAATTTTCTTTAAACGTGATATCATCTCTCACCTGAAAAAAATTATTTTTTTTTTTTTTTTTGAGGGCATTAGACCCCTTTTTTTACACCTTTAGACTAATTTCCCCCCCACTTGATATTTTTATTAAATTTTATTACTCTATCATCTGGGGGTTATCATCCAACACCCCGAGGAAAATCAAATCGAGACTATAGTGCTAAAAATTTAACCCGGGGGGATCTGCCACTTAAACACCCCCACACCAGAGCTATGATCCACACCTTGATTATTATTATTTAATCAAAAAAAAGCGGGTAAAACCACAAGGGGCTATTCAGGGGCTGCAGGGCAGGAAGGGAAACGAGGGGATCGGTGGCAAAAGGGAGATGGAAAGGGAATAGGTTACGGATAACAGCGGGGCAAGTGGGGTGGTGAAAGGGGTAAAGGGCACCAGAGGGGGGAACTAGAAAGGGCTGAGGGGAATGCGGAAAAATATCCTTTAGAGTTTTTGGAGTAAATCAGTCGTTGTCAAGGGGAAATCAATGAGAGAGTCAGGATTAAAGGAGGGTTCCCTCAGCAAGAAAGGGAAAGGGAATTAAAAAGGGGATTGTTGAACGAAGACGACGTTGGGGGGAAAAAATTTCGTGCTCGTTTTTAGAGGAGGGGAGTCTAACAGAAAGTGGCTAATCGATTTGGAACTTGAAAAACTGCCCCACAAAAGGAAAAGGGTTTCCTCTCCATGAGATACCCAAAGAGTAAGACGAGTGTGGCCAATGCCCAAGGCGGGAGAAGTGGTCTCCCCAAACCCCGGCACTGATTTACAAGGGAAAACGGCCAGTAACCTTTGCTCGGGGTTTAATAGAATGAAGTTTGTTACCGAGTAGAGTTGACCAATGTTGTTGCCAACGGGTGCGAAGGTGGGTAGCTATTGCAGCAAAATAGTCCAGAAATGGAACACCTCGATAGGAAATTGGTAGGTCATGTACTGCTGACCGCGCAGCAGTGTCTGCCTGTTCATTGCCCTGTACGTCGACATGACCAGGGACCCAACAAAAAACAATATCTTTATGTTTGGTAGAGAAACGGCGTAGCCAAAGTTGGATTCCCGAGAACTAGGGGATGAGATGTATCAAATTTTCGTATAGCCTGTAGAGCACTAAGGGAGTCTGAGACTACTACAAATGATGACACAGGCATAGATGCGATACGAATAAGTGCTGCAAGAATGGCATACAGTTCAGCAGTAAAAATGCTAGCTGAAGATAGTAAATGCCCCCGCACGACGCTGTCCGGAAACACTGCTGAGAATCCGACGCCGTCTGAAGACTTAGAGCCATCTGTGTACACAGCGGTGGCATGAGAATGGGAGTGGAAGTGATCAAGAAAAAGAGAGCGGGAAGCCACCGTAGGCAGTTGAGCTTTCGAGCAAGGGAGTGAGAAAGAACAGACCCGAACAGCTGGAACTTCCCAGGGGGGTAGGGAAAAGTGAGATGCTACATGAACATATAAAGGTGGTAACTGAAGGGAAGACAAGAGTGAATGTAGGCGAAGAGAAAAGGGACGGAGCAAACAGGGGCGGCGAACGAATAAAGAATGTCTACTAATATCGGTGACCATTCTATAAATGGAAGGATTGTGTAGATCGTGAGAGCGTACATAGTAGCGAAGGCAATGGGCATCACGGCGATCAGACAAGGATGGAACATTTGCTTCTGTATAGAGGCTCTCAACAGGGGAAGAGCGAAAAGCACCAAGGCACAAACGTAAGCCTTGGTGATGGATAGAGTTAAGGCTAGAGAGAGTAGCAGGAGAGGCCGCGGAATAAATCTGGTCACCATAATCGAGTTTCGATAAAACGAGGGCTGAATGTAGGCGAAGCAGAGTTCGACGATCAGCTCCCCAGGAAAGATGAGCAAGGGTTTTAAGAAGGTTTAGCCGGCTGTGAAAAGTTGCCTTCAGAGAGGTAATGTGAGGTTTCCAGGATAACCGACGGTCAAATTATTATTATTATAATCAAGGGGGAAGCGCTAAACCCGGAGGATTATACAGCGCCTGGGGGGGGGATGTGGAAGGCATTCAGGCTTAATTCGGGGAACTGGAGCACAGATCCAATTCCCTAAATCAAGAGTCCCTCACCAACATCAAGGAACCCTCCTTGAGGGGTCCGACGGTCAAAGAGAAGGCCTAGAAACCTGACTGTATCACGTTCGGGGATACGGGAGCCATAGAGATACAAAGGATGATCGGAGATAACAGAGCGTCTAGTGAAAGTAATTTGGTGAGTTTTGGTACTTGAAAGTTTAAACCCATGCGTGGTGGCCCAAGTGGAAACACGGTCGACCGCATGCTGGAGAGAAACTGCAATAAGGTGACAGTCAGCGCCTGCACAAGCAATAGCGAAGTCATCAACATAGAGTGATGACCAAATATTGGGTGGAAGAACAGAGGCCAAATCATTATAGCAAGGAGAAAAAGTGTTGTGCTTAGAACAAAATCCCTGAGGGACACCTTCAGCTTGGACGAAGTCCGGGAAAGAACATTATTGACTCGAAAAAGGGAAATGTCTGTCAGTTAAAAAGTTTTTAAGGAAGGATGGTAGATTGCCTCGGAGGCCTAAGGAATGGGCCGGGGCCCAAATATTATACCTCCAAGTTGTGTCATATGCCTTCTCAAGGTCAAAAATATTGGCAATAACTGAGTGATTTTTCGCAAAGGCTTACGAACATACGTATCCAAGCGTAGTAAGGGTCTATGGTAGAACGACCCTTACAAAAGCCATATTGACTAGCGGAGAGACTGTTGTGAGTCTCTAAATACCACATTAAACGTCGATTTACGGGGCGTTCCATCACTTTGCAAAACTGCACTAGTAAGAGCGATGGGGCGAAAAGTGGAGGCATCATGTCCTGTATACCCGGTTTGCGGAAAGGGAGAACAATGGCAGATTTCCACAGTGGGGAAGAACTCCCTTTTGCCCAAATAAGATTGAAGAGGTGTAAGAGGACTACAAGGGCTGACCGATGTAAATGTTGTAACATACGAATATGAATGTCGTCAGGGCCAGCTGCCCGATGATCGGCAACTGAGAGCGTTGCCTCCAGTTCTTGAAGTGTAAAAGGCACATTATACTGTTCTTCTCTGAGAGAAGAAAAGTCCAAGGGTACTAACTCTCTGGCAGACTTTGAGGAAAGAAACGAGGGCATAGATGGAGCCCTCGGAAATACGGGCCAGATGTGTGCCAAGTTCAATGGCAACGTCGAGGGGTTTTGCTACATCAACACCAGTGACCCGTAGAACAGGAGCCGGGTCAGGAAAGTATTTACCACTCAATTTCCTCACTTTTTTTCCCGACTGCACTCATAGAAGAAGCAGAGGTGATGGTTGGAAACATAGTCTCGCCAACAAGTGCGTTTAGCTTCACGGATGACACGGCGAGCGATCGCACGCTTTTGCTTAAAACAACAAGTCTCTCAGCGGTTCTATTGTACCGGTACCCCGCCCATGCAGCACGTTTCAAACGTACTGCACGAGCACAAGCAGGAGACCACCAAGGCACGCACTTCTGAGAATGCTGCCTGAGGTTTGGGGTATAGAATGAGAAGCTGCGGTTAAACTGATGTCGAGAAGATTGTAGGACTCATCAATGAGGATGAAGAAGGAACCTCACTAAAAGCAGTGAGGGGTGAGTCAAAATCCCAATTTGCCCGATCAAATTGCTAGCGAGGGCCCACGGAAAGGTGGTGAATAGGAAGGAGAAGTAAGAATGATCGGAAAATGATCACTGTCATGTAAAATCTGGTAGAACAGACCAGGTGAAGTCTAGTGCAGTGGAGGAAGAGCAGACAGATAGAGTCTAATGCAATGAGAGAGTATGAGTACGAGATCAAAATGTGGGAGTACCCTATTTAAAACATGGAGGGGGTGAGAGGCGAGAAAAGCATCCAACTGATGCCACGTGAGTCCCTCAATGAGACCCCACCCCAGAGGAAAATGGTGGGCATTAAAATCACCAAGAAAGAAGTGTGGTGGTAAGGATGAAACAAGAAAGGCAAAGTCCTGGGATAGAAAATGAATGCTCGAGAAGGAGAGAGATATAAAGAACAAAAGCGTACAACCACTTATTCAAGTGATACGGCTGCAGTGTAATGCAGCGAGGTATGGACAAATAGTTGACAGTACGGAATATCATTGCGTAGAAGAAGGGCACTTTCATTAAAGGTCCCATCTGAGAAAGGATCCGAAGAATACAATAAATTATAGCCTGAGATAGGTTGGAAAACAGCCGAGTGTAATTTTGGTTCTTGTAAGCAAGCACCAACAGGGGAAAACCTGGAAAGCAACATCTGAAGCTCACCCCGATTACCCCTGAGGCCGCGGATATCCCACACTTGAGACTATCATGCCACACTTGAGATAATCACTCCACCAATGAAACTATCATCCCATACCTGAAACTATCATTCCAAACCTAAGAATATCACCACACACCTGAGATCATCATCCATGCTTAAGGGTACAGGCAGCCTGAATTTTTTTTTTCCTTTGCTCGATTTCGTTGTTTTTTTTACCAGAGACTTTAGGCCTATTGAGCCTCATGTGGTTTAAGTTGCATCAAGATCGTCCAATAAATAGTTATAAAAAATAAAAATGTGAAAAATGGACATGGCAACACTTATAGGCAACGTAAGTCAATATTGGCAATCTCGAAAATCATTGTTGATAAACACAAATGAGTTAAGTTAATGAAAAGTAATGCCAAATTGACCATCTATATGGATATAAATAATGCAATAACATGTTTTAAGGTACCACCAAAAAAATCATATTATGTCTTGACTTTATTAAAAATTTTTTTTGCACTTTACAAATCAATTTTATGCAAAATTAAGAGAATATAACCCAAGACAAACTCCATTACAAAAGTCAAACAGGCTCCCCTGAATAACTTTTGTAAAATTCAGAATGATCGGTTCATAAATAATGGGTTTTACCCGTCAGAAAAATACAAATAAATGCACTTTTGAAAAAAATCAACAAATACATTGAACATTACTAACAGTGGGTAAAAATACTCAAGTCTGCCTGTATACGTTTATGAGAGTAGAACAGGTTATATAGACTTTATTCCTGAAGTTCCATGAAGATCCCTTTATCCTGAAGTTCTCTGGTGCCGGCCAATCATAAAAATCCATCCCAATCAATCTGAAAGAAAGAAATGAATTCTCAAAATCTTATTCGCGGCGCGAGTGCAGGAGCGGATCCCAGTGCGATATGTTACATATACATTATTCGCACCCATATATATATTTTAATTACCATACCAAAATAAAATAACCAAAACAACACCTAAAAATTACTACCAATACTGGAAAGTAGGTGGACACATTATTATCTATGTCCTCCAGGCAGCAGTGGAGGAAGTTAGTTGTGGAAGTAGCAGCAGTGGAGGTAAGTAGTTGTGTTAGTAGCAGCCGTGGTGGAGGGGGCATATTTGCGGGCTCCCTATAGAAAGTTTCTTCTTGTTTTTGCTGAACATGAAATAATCCAATAGTTCATAGCGTGAGTGAACAAGACAGGGGTGGGAGTTGTGGCGAGGAGGTGTGGGAGTGTGGAGAGCGAGAGCATGGTGTCGCGGGGTCACCACCACAGCACTGCTGCTCTCTGTGCCTTGTATAGACCATAATCATTGGTTCATGTGCCTTTTCCTCTTGTGGCTAAAGTTCTTGCAAACTGTTTCTTCTTTGCAGGAATTGTTTTTACCAAAAATATATACACTGAAAGGCAAAAAGGTAACGTCCCAAGGGTAGTCAGCTTCAGACAAAGTGAGAGAAACTATAATTTCTTTAAATGTGTTTACCCACTCCCTCTCAGATTCCAGTCGGCACTGACTTATATATGGTTGAGCACTCCCTTCTCAACAGCTAACCTGATTGGTTGCCATTACTATTTAGAAGATCTAGCTAAAAAATACACCAAAAAAAAAAGGAAAAAAAAATACCTGTGATACTGTTTTAAAGACGAGTCGCCGCTGGGAGCGCGTGTTATTGTTATGGTGAGCGGGCCGCGTCATGCCTGATGACGTAGTTGCCAATGTTTATAGATACGATAGCTTTATATGAAATTATCGGACAGAGACGAGGCGCATACCAAAATGTTGCCCAATCTTTGCCTCTATTTTTCGGTAAAGATTACTCATTTTTCATATTTTTTCGATTTTTGTGTATTTAGGCGCAGACCTCGGCGGCCGCAGGCCGCCAGGATGAACCAGCGAGCTGGAGCAAGTATTCACCTTGAGTATTGCGTATAGAGGACCATCACATATAAAAAACCCTTGAAGGCCAGCGAATCATGTGTTTAATAATATTTCGAATTCACAGCAGAGTTACAAGTAAGGGGGGAACATGAAAGCCAGAACGAATGAAAACCAAATTCAAGAAGGGGTACTATGCAGAAATGAAGAACTTCCTGAGCAGGGTTCAGTGGGACCCGAGGACTTGCGGTGAAGACAATAAACAAGATGATTGATTAGTATATGTAACACCAATATGCAAGGAAGCTGAGGAGGGGTTTGTAACCCAAGGTAACTGAATTTATGAAAAGCCAGAATGAGCCCATGGTATCATCCACCCGTGCAGGAAGGCCAAAACCAAGTGTGCTAGGAATTGGAAGAAATAAGAAGGCAAAGGACCCCAGGAAATATGGAGAGCAAACGTAAAGCAAGAATGACTATGCGCGAGAGGTAAGCAGGGAGGGCCCAACCGACAATATGACATAGCAGCGAAAGTCAAATCTGACCCAAGCTGTTGTACAGCCACATGAGAGGAAAACAACATTCCAAGGACCAGGTAATCAGGTTTAGAGGAAGGAAGTAGGAGAGAACACAAGAACGACCTGCGAAGTCTGTGAGGAACTCAACATGAGATTCAAAGAAGTGGTTTCACAGAGGAGACAGAAGAGACTCCCAGAAATACAGAGAGGAGGGGTACACCACCAAATGTTGACACAATACATACAACAGTGGAAGAAGTGAAGATGCATTCGGAGCGGAGCTAGAACACCTCAAATTCGATTGGGATCAGATAACATCTCTCTATGGTCCTGAGTGAGGGTGCAGAGTGCATGTTTACCCCGGGGGGGTCTGGGAGCGGTAGGCAAGGATATTGGGACGGGGCAGTTGGGGGTGAGGGCGGGGGGGGGGGGGGGGGAGGGGAGCGGTGGGGGGGGGGGGGGGTGTAGTGGTTGGGTATGGGGGGGGAGGGGGGACAACAGTCATGGAAGACAGATTATCAGAAAGAGTGGTGAACACCTAGAAAGAAATTGTGCTTACTCTCAAAACCAACATGGAGATTCCAGGAGCGGGTGCAAATCCTGTGTGCAACAAACCTACTGGTTCTATGACAGGGTGAGACGCGGTAAGACAAGAACAGTAGAGGGTGTGGTACATTCATTTTTCCCTTGGGGGGAGGGGGGCGTAAGAAGGAATTTGGATCACAGATCCTGGGATAACAGTGGAAGGCCACTAGTGGGGAGGTCAGGGTTAACGTATGGAAGGCAGCTGGAGTGTAATGGTCATTGGGTTGGGGTATGTGGGATCATGGTAGTGGGGGGTGTAATATGGGGGATGTCGACATCTATGAGTTGGGGGGACAGGGCGGGTGAGTCTGGGCTCTAGACGGAGCGAGGATACACTTTTAAACAAAGAAGGGTAAGCCGGTTTACTATAATGTGATGTTATTGTGTGTATAAATCTACGAGTCCAGGTAAACTACAAAGGAATCTGACAGGTTGCAGGCCTGTAGCATTTGGCGACCTGAGTTCAACCGCACCATGTACAAAGTTGTGAAGATTGGGGAAGAGCAAAGATGACCGCAGACGGAACAGTCTAGGGGAGCCAGAGACTACGAACCTCACTCAGAAAAGTGGCGGAGTGTATCGCCATCCTTAATAAGGAATCGTTCAGGACCCTGTACAGGGACGAGGCAGGGCGGCGTGAGAGGAGGCCCATATTGGAGTATTCGGCAACAGTTTGGAATCACATCTAGCCAAGCACAATCGTTAAGAAGTATTTCTTCGGTCACAGTAGCAGGAAGTGAATAGTTTTGCGAGGCGATGTACTGGAGAGGCAAGATCCAGTCATAGCTTAAAGCAGGTAGATATAGCTCATGTGCATGGAGAGAACCCAGTACGGTTTTGTGAAGAGGCCGGGCCAGGACTATGAATCGACCCCCTGCAACCACAACTAGGCGAGTACACACACCGGCACACACACGAACACACCAACAGCACACACACACACACACACACCAATCACCAAACACACACACCACACACACATCACACAACACACACAACATATCACACGCGTTCTGTCTTGAATACATAGTTGATGATATTAATGTGCGTGCGTGTGTGCACAGAATTGCATGCGATGAGCGCGCAGGCCAACTACAACGGGGGGACTACGCAGCATGAGGGACTTCCTGCAAGAGGCTCAGTTGGCAAAGAGAAATGGTAGGAAAATCAGTAAAAAAGGATAATTATGGACATGTGACAACAAAATGCGCGACGAAAACAGAGAGGAAATTTGTTTCCAAAAGATCGCGACATAAATGATGGGAAGACCAGAACGAGCTCTTGGTACAGGGCACTCACAATGTGTAGGAGCAGAAAGGGGGCGCGAGATATCGCGCATCTCGAGCGCGGAGTGCGACAACACGCGCGGCTAGCGAGAAGACAGAATACAAAACACCCAGGAAAAAAAAGAGATTAGTCAAGGAATCAGAACTTAATGCATAGAATAACGAAAGAGTCCCAGGACGGGGGGGCGGGCGCGGGGGAAGGGGAGCAGGGGGGGCTGGGGGGGCCGACATACGAGGGGGCCAGGCGTCTCTGGTGGCCGGCGTGGAGGGGGGCAGGGGAGCGCGGCCGAAGATGTATAAGCCACATCAGGAGAAAAAACAACAGTCAAGTCAAGAATAACAGCTGAGAGAAATATGAAGGTGAAGAGCTCACAAGGGGAGCGCGCGAGTGACCAAGAAGTGTAAGCGAGAGCTCCAACATGAGATTTAAAGACGTAATTTACAGAGGAGACAGGAAGGAACCCCAGGAAGTCAAAATTGGGAAGTAACACTAACAAATGCCTGGCTAAAAACACCCAACAAGCCTAGATTGAATACGAATCTCTATGTAAACTTGATACCTCAAATGCGGTTGACCGCGCGCTCTCTCATGGGGTCCTTAGAGAGTAGAGCACGAGATGGCGTTGTGGCCACTAAAACAAAGAAATCGGTCAAAAAGGCGGACAGTCATTAAAACCTGGCAACTACCTGTGGTCTGGAGAGGATGGGGCAAGTATAGTCGCAAATTTTATTAGCGAGAGCGGAGACAGGACAATAGGCATTAAACATAGCGCGTGACTAATTCCACTGATGTGCCATTTAGTATGCAAATCAAGGAGAAGATCACCAGGAGTAGAGTGAGGAGGCGGCGTCTAAAAGGAACATCCGTATAAATGACAAACAACACAATTTCTGTAAGGGATATCCTGTTCATAAACCTACTCGAGGTTTATGACAAGATATCAAAAGAATGAGAGAGAGGGGTGGGTAGATTGCAGTTTCTCGGACTGCAAGAAGTGTGGGGAATTGAGGCGGTGTTTGTGCGTCATAGCTGAGTTGGGTTAGTGAACCGTCATTTCAGCCGAAAGTCCCCGTCCAGAAAGCCTGCCTGCGCCCATTCAGAGAAATTTCAGTCAATTGGATACTAACCTTTACTCCTCACAGTAGGCAGTGTTCGTGACAGGCAGCTGCTGTGGTAATCTCTGGTTGTGGGTACCACCTCTACACATGAGTGGAGATACACGCAGACAGTGCAATCATTAACAACTCACAATGGTATTGTATAGTAAGTAGGGTACTACTTGAAAGTACCTGTTTAGGTGTCGTTATTAGGAGCTGCTCTCCTGGTACCGTAATGCCTGCAATGCATGGTAACATAAGTACAACGATTGTGCGAATTTACCGCACATGCCGGGGATTTGGTTTCTGGGTCACTAGTTTTTCTGGGACTGCCCGCCGCGTCGGCTCAGCCCGGCACCCCCAGCCCACGCTCAAGTTGCGGGCTGGGGTGCCTGAGGCGTATGACGTATTATACTACAATAAGCTACGACTATCTCTAACTTATTTATATGTACAGTAATGTCGCAATTGTAGTTATAATAGCCTAGGAGTACGAGGCATACTTCTTTAGTAATTAAAATATCAGAGTTGACACCTCCTAGGCATTATCTCTCTTTCCCTACATCCCCTATCTGTAGCGATGAGTCATATGGAGCTGGAAAATACGGCAATATTTTCAACATTCGATAGTGTGTGGGAGGTGTTTGAGCATATTGCACATAAGGTTTAAGGGTTACCGCGTCCTGCAACGTCCCTGAGCTATCGAAGGCTCCGTAGGAGTCACCGGGTGTCTTATGAAGTCTAGCCCTTCGTGGAGCGATTCAGGGTAGGAGCCTCTAGACAGTTGTGGGATGCACACAGTCGACGTTCCCCCTTCCCCCACCGTGGTGGCACAGTATAGAAAAATGGGGAACACCAAAGGTGCCGTCTTGTCTCCTGTATCCTTGAATGAATGGGTCTCTGGGTCAAGGTTATGAGTAGGAACGTCTGGCGGTATGATTTGAACACTACTGCGAACCCTGTGGTAGCCCCAGTAGGACTGAACGCATGTGCGTTAGTTACTGTACTGTTCTATGTGACACTCTCCTAGTGGGTATCAGTCGGGTCAAATCTTGTCTCGTGGCTGACTTCTGCTCTGTCAGGAAATCAAAGTCCAGTTGAGAAATGCTCTCGCTGCCACTCGCCCTCAACCAATACCACATGGGTTTCTGACTTAGCGTCCCCCTGCGCCCTTTCAGGACATGTAGACATAAGAATGGCTGTCAGGATGCTGTCCAGTGTTAGGTACCTGGACCCATCAATGCTTTAACTTCAGACTCGTATAGCGGCATTTAACAGACCTGCTGACGTTTAGGGTGGGTCTTGCCCTGATATGCCCTCAGCTATAACCCAACAGTTAACTGACCATCTGTGAGCCGGTGTGGTGGGGCGGCGTGGCGCGTCGCGAGAGACAGTGGGCTGTAGGTCCCCCGAGGGAAACAACTTGCTGCAGTGTCAATTCCATCACCGGTCACTTTCCCGTCGGGAAGGAGGCCAGAATGTCTTATATAGGCGTGTCAGTCGTGTTGGCCAGTGGACAATAGGAGGATCTTTTTGCTCTGCTAATCTCATGCAGAAGGACCAGGTTGGACCAAGTATGTGGCTGGAGGGCGGAGGGAGGAGCCTCCAACCAAGCTTGACAGTCGTAACCTGCCGTTTGGGGTGTACTCTGTCCAGAACTCGTCACAAGAAGGCAATTGCATTTCAAGGTGATCTTGGTAGTATCTTGCGTGCCGAGGTATATAGCTTGATGCATCTGTATAAGGTGTGCTGGAGGCCAACAGCCCCGTGCTATTCCTGTGGGCCTAAGTTCCCTCTGTAGCGAACAGGTAACCTCTAATACGTATCTTCCTTATCAGCAAAGTAATCCTGAGCATCAACCAGTTCAGGCAGCATCTCCTGAATTCTACAGTAAGGCTTCAAGGGTCTTGAAATGCAGGGTGTAGGCTTGTGCCCTCTCCTCCAAAAATCTCACATAAGGGCCTCCATACGAGGAAATCCACTGGATCAGCAGCCGGGTCTATCAATGTTGTGTCTCACCAAGCATTAATAGACCTGTAACTACGAGATTGCTATGGGAAGGTACTGTAGAACGAATGGAGAGAGAGTGCACATGTTGCCTGCGCGAGAACTGGAGTGAGCGCAGTAATAAATGTGAGTTAACACGACGCCAAAACAAGGCGTTTGAACAGCCTTTGCACCAGTCTGCCCGGTAACAGTGTTGACTGCACGCCCTTCGTAACATTCCTAACACGGTGTACCGGTGTGTACCTCTCTGATCAGGTGTTAAACTTTGGTTAAAACTACCACGAACCCGGTGGGTGTTGCGTGTGTGTGCCGGGGTCGGTGTTTGTGATGATGTCCATTCAAGATGGCGTCGTTTGCACAGTGTATGAATACTAAAAATTTATACCAGTACAGACAGTTGGTAAGACACATAGGCCACACTTGGGGCATCTTTAATTTCCGAAACGTTTCGCCTACATAGTGCTTCTTCTAGTCCGAGGGATTGACAATCCCTCAAATCTACAACTTCAAGGGTGATGGACTATTACATCGTCTTCACATCTCTACTGCTCCTGCCTGCTTTTTGCACTCGGCTGACGAAGCCTACTGTGTAGGCGAAACGTTTGCGGATTAAAGGATGGGGGCCCGGAGGGAGGAGGGGGGGGGGCGTGGTTGCCGGGGTGGATGGGGGTGGTGCTACAGGGGGGGAGAGTATGGGGGGGGGGAGGGAGAGGTGGGGGGGGGGGGGGTATGGGCCTGAATGTCTCTGTTAAATGAAGCATCGCAAGAGTGTGAGTAGAGTCTGTATCCTCTTTTGAGACATCGCCTGCCAACTTGGAATTACCTACAACGTCATGGCGCCAGTTTAGTCGACTGTATGACTGTTTGGAGTGTCGCGCAGCTAATATAGTATTTAATTCCCACAGTACAAGGGTGAGTGAGTCATTGAACATACAATGTGTGCACAGCAGTAAATAGCGAAAGGACCAATCGCCAAGTGGCGGTGTTACAGTAAACGTTGGGGGCTACTAGGCCTAGTGGAGTTGTGAGAGCCTAGCTAGGATACTGGTTCTTTGAATCATAGCTATGGCTACTTTCCGGTTCGGAGATAACGAAGGCTACATCCGGGGTTTCGACGACCAAAACTGTGGGAATGATTCAGTGTTTGAGGGGGGGGGGTGCGGGGGGGGGGCATCATAGCGGTGCGGGCGTTGTGTTAGGTGGTCCGTCGTTTCAGCCGTGAGTCCCGTCTGAAGCCTGGTCCACAACCCTTCAGGGAAATTTCTCACAAGAGGCAGTGTGGTGAGAGGCAGCTACAGTGGTTATCTCTGGTCGTGGTGCCACCTCTTACACATAGTAAACACCTGAATGCATTCACCACTAACTAACGTGGTAGTGTTGGGGCAGGGGATCCCTAAGAAAATACTGATGAGTCTGTTACAGCTGTCTGCTCATGGTGCCGCAGATGTTTGCACCCCCCGTTGGATCCATCATTTGGGCCACGTGCACTGGCCTGGGATTAGTGTGTCTCGGACATTAGGTTTTTTCCTGGACTACTCTCCGTGGGCTCAGCCCAGCCGCACTCAAACTACCAGGCATGGGGTACCTAAGCATAATTAATGTACAGGAATATGATAATTACAACAGTAAACTAAAGGCTATCTACTACTTAGCTTAAAATATATGTAGCAGTATGTGAAAGTGAAAGTGGTTATAATTATTTAGCCTAGGAGTACGAGGCTACTTCTTAGCAATTAAGTATGTTACAGAATTGACACTTCTCTAGGTGTCGACCCCCCCATCCCTATATCCCCCACCCTTGGAGGGTGGCATAACGGTTTCTGGAAAATACCAGTATTTCCACAAGATGCCTTACGACACATTTATTACAGAGGTTTCTGGAAAAGCTGAAGGCTTAGGCAATGCATAGCAGGAAAGGCACTGCATGGAACACCAGCCCTAGACTAGTGCTGTTTTTTTTTGTATATGTGAAAAAATAGTAGGAAGGATGACACTCAGAAGTGTCCCCTTTTTGAAGCTGAATGTGAAGTTATGAAGTAATTAAACTGGATGAGGATCAGCAGGACTAAAAAGGGGCCTGAATCCCGCAACAGAACTCCTGGAATTTAACCCTGCAAATGCAAAGTTATGAAGATCGGGGAAAGTAAAAAAAGACCGCAGGCAGAGTACAGTCTAGGGGGCCAAAGACTGCAAATCTCACTCAAGGAAAAAGATCTTGGGGTGAGTATAACACCAAGCACATCTCCTGAGGCACACATCACCCACTGGACTGTGGTTGAATAGGGTACTTGAAGAGTGGAATAGTGTTAGGTGGAAATAGGGTACTTAATGAGTGGAAATAGAGTTGGTTTGGTAATAGGTACTTGATGAGTGGGAAATAGTGTTTGGTTTGGAAATAGGGTACTTGACGAGTGGAAATAGTGTTGGTTTGGAAATAGGGTACTTGATGAGTGGAAATAGTGTGGTTTGGAAATAGGATACTTGAGGATACTTAACTATGACCACAGCTCATTATGACCTCACCTAATCTACCCTCACCTATGAACACACTTAGCGCGTCAGCGGCGCGGCGAGGGGGGGGGGGGGGGGGGGACCGCACTATACGCAGGCCCGTCGCTAGCGGGCGGAGGGGCGGTGGGACCACATCTACGACCGGGGGGGGGGATACAACCCTCACATGCCTCTCTCACAATAACCACTCCTCCCATGATTCCACACCGTATTCATCTTAGGGACGCAACTTCCTGGAGACACGGAACAAGAGAGAGCACCAAAACACCTGTGGAAGGTTGACAATCCGAGGCCCACGGATGGAGACAGCAGTAACTTCGACACTGCTGTGAATGAAACCAGAACGTGGGATAATGTACGTTAGGCAACGGTGGAAACAAACACATGACTTTGTAACAATTCGCTTTTTTCTGTTATTCAACGTTCGCAAAATTAACGTTAGCACACATATCCTTCCCTTTCCTAAACCTGCATTATTTATTATTTATATTTTGTCTTTTCCATCACTCTATCAGTCACAATTTTGACATATTCAGTGCAATGGACAACACTAATATTTTTATTTTAATTAAACAAAATTTTCCAGTTTTATAATGCTGCTCTGTAGCGGGCTGCTTCCAGCAGTATTTGAACTGAGCGCGAGAACACAAAGTCAGGGACAAAGACATTGTGAACTGTACCAGAAACAAAGTCAGGGACAAAGACAGCTTTAACTGTCCAGAAACAAAGTCAGGGACAAAGACAGTTGTGAACTGTAACCAGAAACAAAGTCAGGACAAAGACAGTTGTGAACTGTACCAGAACAAAGTCAGGACAAAGACATTTGACTGTACCTAAACAAAGTCGAGGACAAAGACAGTTGTGAACTGTACCAGAAACAAAGACAGGGACAAAGACAGTTGTGAACTGACCCGAGAAACAAAGTCAGGGACAAAGACAGTTTTGTATGACTGTACCAGAACAAAACAGGGACAAAGATCAGTGTGAACTTACCAGAAAACAAAGTCAGGGACAAAGACAGTTTGTGAACATACCAGAAACAACGTCATGGACAAAGACAGTTTGTGAACTGTACCAGAAACAAAGTCAAGTGACAAAGACAGTTTGTGAACTGGAACCAAAACAAAGTCAGGACAAAGACAGTTGTTGAACTGTACCAGAAACAAAGTCAGGACAAAGAACAGTTGTGAACAGTACCTGAAACAAAGTCCGGGAAAAAAGAACAGATGTGAACTGTACCAAACAAGTCAGGGACAAAGACAGTTGTGAACTGTACCAAAAGCAAAGACAAGGGACAAAGACAGTTGTGAACTGTACCAAAACACAGTCAGGTACAAAGACAGTTTGTGAACTTACCAGAAACAAAGACAGGACAAAGACAGTGTGACTGTACCAGAAACAAGTCCAGGACAAAGACAGTAGAGAACTGTACCAGAAACAAAGTCCGGGACAAAGACATGTGACTGTACCAGAAACAAAGTCAGTGACAAAGACAGTTTGTGATCTGTAGCCAGAACCAACGTCCCAGGGACAAAACAGTGTGAACTGTACCAATAACTCAAAGTCAGGGACAAACAGTTGTGAACTGTACCAGAAACAAAGGTCAGGGACAAAGACATTTGTGAACTGTACCAGAAACAAAGTCAGCGACAAAAGACAGTTGTGAACTGTACCATAAACAAAGTCAGGACAAAGCGCGAGGGGAGGAGAGGTGGGCGGGCGCGGGTGGGGTGCGACAGCGCGGCGCGCGCGTCAGGTGCGGCGAAAGACATTGTGAACTGTACCAGAAACAAAGCGCAGGGAACAAAGACAGTTGTGAACTGTACCTGAAACAAAACAGGACAAAGACAGTTGTGAACTGACACCAGAAACAAATCCAAGGGACAAAAGGACAGTTGGAATTTTGAAAAAAAAAGAAAAATTTTTGAAAAGGGAAAGTAAAAAAGAAAAACGGGAAAAAAGCAGGAAAAAAAGGGGTTCCAAAAAAACGGGAAAAAACAAAAAACCCGAAAAAAACCCCCAAAAAACTTTTTGGAAAAAAAAAAGGGAAAAGTTTGGGGGAAAAACGGGGGAAAAAGGGGAAAAATTCCCCCAAAAAAGGGTTTGGAAAAGGGAAGGGGAAAAAGTGGGGTTTAAAAAGGGGGGTTTAGGAAAAATTTTGGTTTAAAAAGGGGGTTTTGGGGAAAATTGGTTTAAAAGGGGGAAAGTGGAAAAGTTTGGTTTGGAAAATAGGGGTACTTGAGAGGGAAATAGTGTGGTTTTGGAAAAGGGTACGATGAGTGGAAAAGTGTTGGTTTGAAATGGGTACTTGATGAGTGGAAATAGTGTTGGTGGAAATGGGTACTTGATGAGTGGAAATAGTGTGGTTGGAAATGGGGTACTGATGAGGGAATGGGGTGGTTGGAAATAGGGTCCCTGAGAGTGGAAATATTGTTGGTTTGGAAAAGGAACTTAAGAGTGGAAATGGGTTTTGGTTGGAAATAGGATACTTGAGATACTTAACTATGACCAAGTCATTATGACCTCACCTAACTACCCCTCACCTATGACCACATTTAACGACCACACCCACTTGGAACCACCCACTCACCTATGACACATCTCGACCACACCTCACATGCCTCTCTCACAAACCACTCCTCTCATGTCCACAACCGGGAGTTCATCTAGGGGACACAGACTTCGGGAGAACGGAAAAGAAGGGGAGCCCCAAAACAACTGTGGAAGGGTTAAAACATCGGGGCCCAGGATGGAGAAGCAGATCAGGGAAAAACAGTGACGTGGTATTCTGAACGCAACAAAACATGCTTTGTGAAATTTTTTCGTTACAACGTGGGCAAATTACTTATGCAACTTTCCCAAAACAGCAATTATTTATAATATTTTGTCTTTTCCATATCAACAGTCACAGGACAAATTCTTTCAATGGCAACCACAAAATTTTATTAAATTAAACAATATTTTATTTTTAATCTAAGAGGTCCAGAGTTTGTGAACTGTACCAGAAACAAAGTCAGGACAAGACAGTTGTGAACTGTACCAGAAAAAGACAGGACAAAGAATTTTGTAAACTGTACCAGAAACAAAGACAGGGACAAAGACAGTTGTGAACTGTACTAGAAACAAAGTCAAGGACAAAGGCTGTTCGTTATTTTTATTTTGTTTTCACTTATTGTTTATATTTGTGTCCGTATGTGACTCTGTCTTCCCACCAAGAAATCTGCTGCATAAAGTTATCAGCTTCTTGTTTTATGTTGCAGTTCGTCGTCTTAGAATTCTGAATAATCGAGATGTAGAATGCTGTTCCGTAGTATTTTGTAGATATCCTTAATTAATGCTAAATGTGAAGATATAAGGAAGTAGCAACTGAGAGAATCTTGTACTGGATATAGCAAAAAAAAAAATCTTTTGAATTATTGAATAATTAGTCTCTCTCATGTCTTCACATTCACTATATTGACAAAAATATTCGCAAACAAAACAAAAAAAAAATCTATGGAAAGAAAATAAGAGTCAACCTCTGGACAAAATGGAGTGTTGGTGTTGATGCTACAACCTGGCCAGTAGAACTCTGTCTTAATGTCTTCAATACTGCTGTTTTATGTATTATCTTGTATCATTATCTCTTCCCTTATTTTATTGTTTTGTTCTTGTGTGGTACTTGTTTACTGCTGTACTGCTGTGATGTATATTATTGTACTTTTCTTGTGTGTTACAGTATTTTTCTTTTGTGTTACTGTACTGTACTCTTTTGTTCTATAATTATTATGAGGTACTTTTCTAGCCATTCTTTTCCATCACTCTTTTAATCACAATTTTGACATATTCATTCAATAACAACTGGGTCAACAACCAAATGCTTTTCCCCCACTAGAGTAGCAATATACAGCTGATTATGAATTTTCATGGGGTCACAACAGGGTTTCCAACAGGCTTGTGACAGTGGTTTCTTACCACAATCTGTTCTACACTTTCCTGTCAATTATTGTTCCAGCAGTCATAGAAGGGTGGTTTATAAAATTTTGAGGTGAAAGTTAGGGGATTTTTATAGCTTGCTTATGTGAGTGTGACAGCCTGCAAGAGGTTCCCACTGGTTACCTTGTCAATCATTGGGCCTGGATGAAAAATGGTCCAACATCCACCTCACATTGAACCAAAAAAAAATTTTGCTACCACAACTACACATAAAATGAAGACAACTGTGAAGAATGGTAGAAAACCTCATCATGGTTTTTCAAGAACATGGGATGTAACATGTCACTTAAAAATCCACTTTTTTTTTTTTGCCCAAATTTATGAGCTTTAAGCAAAAAGGCAGAGAGTAGGTACAGATTAGAGTTTTAGAACATACTGACAACATGGGTTTTACGTTTATAATAAAATAATCAAGGTGACATCTGGATTCATGACATGAAAATACCTAAGAATTGACTAATCTCACTTAACCCTTAAAGGTCCAAAGTATATTTAATTTCCGCCGTACGCCCCCAAAAGTATTAAAAGTTTCTTTGTCATTCATTTAAAATTGCCTCAATAAGCCTAGTCACCTAGCAAGAGAGAATGGGTTTTTCGCACTCATGGTGCCATTTAAATAATT
>NC_069477.1:27405317-27449274 GCF_026875155.1 Cherax quadricarinatus | reverse complement strand
GACAATAACATTTTTTTCTTGGGGTTTACCTTTACAATATTCCCTCAGGAAGTATGTTATCTTGTAATAACGTAATACGATACCATATCACTTCTTTTAACTTGTTTTGGTGCAGTCTATTTTTTCCATTTAAATAAAATTTGCACTCTTAGACTAGTGCAAATTTCCCTCTGGCAATCATATCTTTTTTATAACAAACTTTCGGAGTAGGAGAGAAAAAAGTGACTGTGAACCATTTCACGTAAAGGTATTATTATTTAGTTGAGGGTCTTGCTGATACCATTGACTCTCTAAAAGGTCTGAAGGGCGAGTAACAATTGTATTGTTTCTCTGAGAGTCTCGGAGGCTGTGTATATATATACAGCAGCTACTGGCACTCTCTCTTGTCTACTATGTCTCTAACGCATAACAGTATTATTTGCTGTGCCCAAGTTTTTTCCAATATGTGCATCTGAGGTACAGAAGCTCACCTCTCGCTGTCCACGTTGTTAATATTGGCCTTGTACATAACAGTAAGGAAACCCATATTCCTCAGAACAAATCTGTCCAGGCTAGACTCAGGTGAGGGGTGACTCGTCCTGCTCTGTTCTTTACTCTGTCGAGAAGAAGCAGATGAGAAGAAGGACAAGCAATTCAGGAAAGTGAAGCATAAACTTTCCTCCTCTCCCTCCCTTCTTCCCTACCTTCCTCCCCATCTCTTCTCTCTCTCTCTCTCTCTCTCTCTCTCTCTCTCTCTCTCTCTCTCTCTCTCTCTCTCTCTCTCTCTCTCTCTCTCTGACATCTTGAGTATGCCATTTTTTATTCTCCCAGATTCCATAAAGGAGGAAGATGTATTAGAGAGGACACAAAGAACTACGTAACTCGTACCAAAATATAGAAACGAACCTTATGAACAAAGCCATAAGGCACTCGACTTTTTTTCTCATATGAGAGATCTCATTCAAACTTTTAATATATTTAAGAACATAAGAACATAACAAAGAAGGAACACTGCAGCAGGCCTACTGACCCATGCGAAGCAGGTCCATGTTACCCTCCGGCTTAGCCCAATGACCCAGCTAGTAAGTTCACTTCCACTTAAGGAGCACGACATCAGACCTAGTAGCACGAGCTAGTAAGGTCCAACTCACACCCACCTTCACCCACTCATGTATTTATCTAACCTATTTTTAAAACTACACAACGTTTTAGCCTCCATATCTGTACTCGGGAGTTTGTAATTTCTACGTTCTCATTTCATCTGTCTTCAATACTACTGTAAAACATATATTTACAAGGAAATATTTTGAGAACAATTGTTTCAAAGTGTAAATTTCAAAATGTAAATTTCAAAGTGTAAATTTCAAAGTGTAAATTTCAAAGTGTAAATTTCAAAGTGTAAATTTCAAAATGTAAATTTGAAAGTGTAAATTTGAAAGTGTAAATTTGAAAGTGTAAATTTGAAAGTGTAAATTTGAAAGTGTAAATTTGAAAGTGTAAATTTGAAAGTGTAAATTTCAAAGTGTAAATTTCAAAGTGTAAATTTCAAAGTGTAAATTTCAAAGTGTAAATTTCAAAGTGTAAATTTCAAAGTGTAAATTTCAAAGTGTAAATTTCAAAGTGTAAATTTGAAAGTGTAAATTTGAAAGTGTAAATTTGAAAGTGTAAATTTGAAAGTGTAAATTTCGAAGTGTAAATTTTAATGAAATATGAATCAATAATCAATTTGGGATAAGGTATCTCTTCCAGCTTCACACAGTATTTACTGGAAGATTATAATTATGGGGGAGCGCTAAACCCGTAGGATTATATAGCAAATATGGGGGGAATGGAAGATATTCAGGCTCAATTCAGGGAACTGGAGCACAGATCTAATTCCCTAGATCAAGAGCCCCTCACGAGCGTCAAGGAACCTCACTTTAGGGGATTTACTGGTAGAGAAGATGGTAGTGGCACGACAGGTCGTAGTTTCATTATTGATGCTAGCTAGGCAGTATTATCCATGATGTACTCTGTAGATCCGTCTGGTCTTAGATTTTTAAAGCATCGAGGGGGTCGTACTAGAGCGAAATATTTGTTTTGAGGTCAAAAATATTGGTAGGTGGTGAATTCAAAGGCACAGAAAATTGTGCGTAATAGTAAGTTGGACATAGTCATCACCTGCGAACTTGTACATTCAACACATTTAGTAAAATTGGCTAATTAAAATTCACACGGCTTTATTTAAATGAAACCTATCAATGGTGAAATTTGGTTAAAAACAAGGCGGTCTGAATTTGAGTGACGTGGGTAGCGCAAGATAGGAAGAATTTTTCAGAAGGATGAATGCAGTGGAGAAGTGAGAGTGAGGGAGAAGTCTTTGGTTGGTGGGAGAGGGCGGGAGGGAGCAGACTGCTTTCCACAGAGAGACAAGGAGTTTTAATTAATGTCACAGCTGAAGGAAATCAGCTAGCTAAATTAACAGTGTTTTATCACGAGTTTGAGACTCTCTGATCGCGGGTTCTATCCCCACCAGTGGTATTTTTTTGTAAGGAACGAAAGTATCTACTTTATCGGAGTATCCAGTATTATTAAACATAAATATTGGTTTTCCATAAAACAAATATTAATGGACTTAAAGTGTTACTTGATTGCGCCTGACTGAATCCCATATCGAAACACTTTGAAGGAAATATCGAGGCACAGATGTAACCATAAATTTTGCATTTTTTTTGTATTGGATGTTAGAATTTACCGGACAATATGTTGGTTAAAAGGATACAAGTTGCAACTAAATTATAACATAGCATTGTGGCAACGGTTTCGCTTCTCCAGCAGTTTTGTCCTAAGCCGTGATGCATGACAAATTAGCAGGCCGTGATATTAGTTTAAACTCCTTGTCTCACTGTGGAAAGCAGTCTGCTCCTCCCTCTCTCTACGACCCAACCAAAAGTCTTCTCCCTCCACCCTCACTTCTCCACAACATTCAACCATCTGCCAAAATTCTTCCTTAATTCTTGCGCTACCCTCGTCACTCAAATTGAAACCTCCCTTTTTTAACAAAAATTTACACCATTAGTGAGCGTCATTTATATAAAAGCTTGTCGTTCCAATTTGTCCTTTGTAAAAAATTTTTAATTAGCCAATTTTACAATTTTACAAACTCGTTGTCAAGCCGTTATTGCTTGGACCAAAGCTCTTGTCGGAGAGCGAAACGTTGCCACAAATGAAATGTCAGATTAGTTGCACTTGTGTCCTTTTACTAACAGCTTTTTTTTCTTTGGCAAACAGAAGTAAGCATGAAGCCAGAATTGCCTTTCAAGAATGAGCAGACAAGAATTTGAAAGTATTGAATACACCCAATTACAATATTGGTTAGTCTGAAGTCAATATATTCATGCATGTTTGTTAAGCAACAACATCAAGTGGTTGGGTAAGCTATAGCACCACCTGTAACAATAAAAAAAATTAACTACTCTAACACTCAAAAAAAAAACCAGTGTCGAACAGGATCCTGCAAGAGAAACACTGCTGAAGGAATCATCATGTAAAAGAGGATGTCTCTAGACTGCAACAGAACAAGAACAGAGCGACAGGAGCTGAGGGAGAAGAAACAGTAAATGAGAGGTGGCTAGAAGAGAGGACAAGGACAAAGTCAGCAGAGGACAACCAGAGCAGGGCGAGAACCAAGCACAAGCACAACCACAGATCACCCTAAAACCCCACAGCCAAACACACTATTCTAACACAACCCTTAACCAAATTTACACCCCTACTCAAAATATATGCTGAAGGAATACAACAGCACATACCAGGTCAAACAGCCCCACACTACCTACCAGAAACAGTGTTGGGAGGGAAACTGAAGGTTATGTACACCAATGTTGTTGAAATAACGAAAAAAGTGGGGGGGGCACTAAAGAATAAAAGAGAGGCTCACCAGAACCCAAAGCTCCCCACAGAAACCAAGCTCACAGGAATGAAAACGGGCCTTTTTCCCCAACGGGTATCGGGAAACCCGGGAAAGACAAAGGGAACAAAAGGGGGGTTGGGGAGGGAAATTCCTCAAAAAAACCCCAAGGGGATTTTGAAAAGCTGGAAAAAGGGGGAACAGGGGAAAAAAGGTAAAAAAAAACATAATAGGAGCACTTCAGTCTGGGGGGTAAAAAAGGGTTTGGCAATGCGTAATGTGAAACCCCCTCCCCCCAGAACACCCAGGGGGCCCAAAGGCAAGAGTATGATGAGATGACAAGCGATGCTGGACAAAAATGGCTGAAGGGGCCCCCCCGGGGGAAGGGCTAAATTGAGCAGGGCCAAGCTTTTAAATTGTGGGGTAACTTAAATCACAAGGAAATTGACTGGAAAACCCCGGAGCCCCCAAGGGGAGGCCCAGAAACTGGAGGGCTAAGATAAAGGGGGTTTGGTACTAAAAAACCCCCCATTGTATAAAAAAAAACAAAATAATAAAACCCCTACCAGAGAGAGAAAGAGGATCCCCCAGAAAACCCCTTCGGGTTTTCATCCTCTCTTAAAACCTCAGTATTCAACTTGAGTATTGTAGATATTGAGGACATCACATAGAAAGCCCCCTTGGAGCCAGTACCCGTGGTTCTGACTTCAAATAGAGAAGAGTTAAAAGGGTGGGGGGGGAAACGGGGAAGGGCCCAGGAAAAACAAAAGCCAAACTACAAGAGGGGGGGACTAAGGGGCATAAAGAATTTTCGCAGGAGTTCAGGGGGAAACAAAAGAACTGGAAAGGGAAAAATTTTACAATGAAGATGAGGAGAGGCTTGTCCCCCAAGGGTGACAAAAAATAAAGAGAAACCCCAGGATGACCCCTTGGTTCACCCAAGGGGAAAATGAGAGGAAAAAAACCAAGTGGGGCTAGAAAAAAAAAGAAGTTAAAAGAAAAGGACCGGGGAGAATAAGGAGGGGCAGTTTTTAGAACCAGAAAGAATATGCACAGGTAAGAAGTCAGCCCAACGATAAAAAGGGAAAAATGACACAGCCCCATAAGGCAAAAAAAGGGAACCCAAAGCTTTGTACAGTCACTCAGAAAGGAAAAAAACAGTTTTTAAAGGGCCAGGAAAATTCAGGCAAACGGAAAAAAGGGGAAGATCACAAAAAATTTACTTTTCATATGTGAGGAGTCAACAATGGTTTTTCCAAAAAAAATTTTTTTACTGAAGAGACGGGAAGGGGATCCAGAAAGGCGAAAAAAAAAGGGGGGGGGGGGGTTAAAACTTAAGTGTTGGCCCAATACAAAAAACTGGGGAAAATGTAAAGAGGCTCCCTAAGCGAGCTAAAACCCTCAGGGGCCCGGTGGGGCGGGAAGAACATTTTTCCCCAGGGGCCCCTTGAGAGGGGGAAAAGAAAGAGGTGCTATGGGGTATCACTAAAAACAATCGTAAAAACACATCTATCGAAATAGAGGGGATACCAAAGGGTATGGAAGACAGAATTTTTACCCTTTTTTTTTAAAAAAAAAAGGAGACAGACACAAAAGCATTAAAAAACAGGACCAGTGTCACTAAAAATGAAATACTGCGGGAACATGGAAAGAAGTTTAAATCAAAAGGGGTAGGGAGCCCCTTTAAAAACGAAATAAGCTTATAATTTAAACAACCGGGCAGGGTTTTTAAAGGGTTTGGGAAAATCTTGTGTCTCAAACCTACTTGGGGTTTTTATGAAAAAGGTGCCCAGCAGAAAGACAAGAGAGAGAAGGGGGGGTAATTGCTTTTTCCCTTTGGACTGAAAGAAGGGGGTTTGACAATTTCCCCCAAAACAAAACTTTTATGAAAAAGCTTGGGGAAACCAGGCCCCGGATTACAGGAAAGGCACTGCAATGGACCAGGGAATACTTGCCCGGGAAAGGGGAAACAGCGAGTCAGGGGTGCGGGGACGAGGTCCCTTTTTTATGATATATTTTAAAACGACATGGGGGAAAGGGAAAATTGACTCAGAAGTGTCCCTTTTTTGCTGATGATGGGGAAATTGTGAGAAAAATTTTAAATGGGGACGGGGGCCAGGAAAAAACTAAAAAAGGGGATATGAGAAAGGCTAAAAGGCCGGTTTCCAGAAATTTTTTCTCCGGGTTAAAACCCCCCCCCAAGGGGGGGAAAAGGGTCATGGAAGATTGGGAAGGGGGGGTAAAGAAAAACCTAAAGGGGAGTACGTCTAGTGGCGGGGTAAGGCCAGAAATCGGCCCCCTAGAAAACCAAAGGAACCCTTTTTTCGTTAAAACCAAATATCCCAGAAACCAGTTTGAAAGCCACCCCTAGCCAAGAAAACGTAAGGTAATTAGAAAAGGGGGTTTTGGCAGAAAAAACTAGCCCCAAAAACCCCCCCAATTTGGGGAAAAATTTTTCTACGAGGAAAAAGGAAAAAGGGGGAAATCGCCCCTGACGGCACTGGAGGGCAGGATAGACAAGGGGGTTTGGGAAAACGTTTATAAAAAAAATACTGAAGGAAAATCAAACAAGGTGGAAAAAGAGCCCAGGATTTTTCCGGGCTTTAAAACACAGAAACAAGGGTTCACATTTTTGGAATTTTGAAGACTCAAAATGAATCACGGGTGTTGGGAAAGAAATTTCTTTCCCCCCAAAGTTGTTAGGAAGTGTAAAATCTGGGAAATGTTGTGGGAGGAAAGGACCCAAATAAAAAAATATTTTTTAAAAGAAAGGTATGATAAATTTCAGGGAGGGGGGGAAAGGGGACCAAATAGCGACCAGTGAAGTCGGGGCCCCTTAGCTGTGATTTCAAAATCCCTCCCAACCCAAAAAGGGGTGAGTACGCCCAGGTGGGGAAATTTCTGCTCTGCAAATGGAGTGAAATAACACGGAATTTTAAAACAGTTTTGAGATTTTTTCCAAGCCATTCCAAATTAAAATTTATTTCCCCCGGAAAATTTCCATGTTTTTTTTTCAATACCCGTATAGTTTAATTTTCCCCTCACTTTTTATTTTATCCCGGGGTAGGGGGCTAGGGGGAGTTGAGGGTGGGGGAGAGAACGTTCCATTTAAATCTACCCTTGACTCATATCCCTACATAACCCCACGATACCCCCCCCCCCTTTTTAATCTAATAGACGAAAAATAGTTTTTTCCCCAGAAAATTGCTCGGCTGGAACGTTTGAAAAATTTGTTTAAAACATTATTCCTTTGAACTCCTTTTTTCCCCCTCCTGTTAAAAACAAACATTATACAATAAAAGGGACCCGTTTAAAAGTAAAATTTTTTTAAAAGCATGCTATAAAATTAAATAATGCAGGGGTTGGTTATGTTTTATTTGAAACAAAAATAGTTTCCCCGAAATCAAAAATTTTTCCCTTAAGAAAACTTTTGAAAGAAAATAGAACACGGGAAACCTTGGCCGAGGTTAAATATATATTGTGCCTAAGATCTTAAAAACAAAGAAAATTTTTTAACATTTTTGTGCAGCATAAAATCAGAAATTTACAAAGAATGAAAAAGGCAAATCCCAAAAAGGGAAAATTACTCCTCCCATGAGAAAACGAACATTGCCCTTTTGGTTGTCACACAAAAATATGATTTTGGGGAGTATGCACTTTGGGGAATGAGGTGTGGGATAGGATGCTGGGGAGAAGAAAAAAAGAAATTTGTGCGAATGTATCGCTTCCTACCCCCTTTTCTTCCCCTAGCCCTCCAAACAACCCAAAATCTGAGATTTTTCATCCTTAGCTGTGGGACTAAAACCCAAAATATTTTAAAGGGCTTTCCCCCAAAAAATAAAGATTAAAAATCTCATAAAAACATAAGGTAAATATAATCTCTCCCCCAAAAAATTTTATTTTTTTTTTTTTGAGATTTTAGACCCTTTTTTAAACCTGAAAACTATCCCCCCTCCCACTTGATTTATTATCTAAACATTACTCTATCATATTTGAGGTTATCACCAACCCCTGAGAATATCAACTCGAGACTATAGTGCTACTTTTTGAACCTGGAAACCCTGCCACTATAAACCCCAAACCCCCAGGGGAACATGATTCCCCCCTTGAGACAAAATCATGCCACCCCCCTTAAAGATAATCACTCCACCAAGAAACATCATCCCTTTTCCCCCTGAAACTATCTTTTCCAAAAACCTAAGAATTTTAAACCACACACCTGAAAATCACACCCCAAAATTGCTTAAGGGTACAGGCACCCCGGGAATTTTTTTTTTTTTTTCCTTTGTTTCGATTTTTTTGTTTTTTTTTTTACCAGAGACCTTTAGGCATATTACCTCTTTGTGGTGAAAGTTGCATCAAGATCGCCCCCAATAAATAAAGTTATAAAAAAAAAAAATTTTGGAAAAAATTTTGGACATGGCAACACTTATGCAACGAAAGGTCAATTTTGGGCCCAATCCCCAAAAATCATTTTTTTGTTTAACACAAAATGATAAAGTAACCCCCAAAATTAAACCCATCTAATGGTTTTAAAATTTAATGCAATAACATGTTTTATGGTCCCCCAAAAAAAAATTATTTTTGTTTTGACTTTTTTAAAAAAAAAAATTTTTTGAAACTTTACATTTTTTTAATGAAAAATTTGGGAAAGGTTTTATTCCCAAGACAAACCCTTTTCCCAAAATTTAAACGGGGTTCCCCCTGAAAAACCCTTTTTGAAAAAATTCAAAAATGATCGGTTCTTTAAATTTTGGGTTTTTAACCTCAGAAAAATTCCCAAAAAAATCCCACTTTTGAAAAAAAATCAACAAATACATTAAAAATTTAAACTATACAGTGGGTAAAAAATCCCTCATAGTCCCCTTTATAACGTTTATTGGGGTGAGAATTGGTTATTTTAGACATTATTCCTGAAATTTCCCCATAAAAGACCCCTTTTACCCGGGAAGTTCTCTGGTGGCCGGCCAAATTTTCATAAAAAACCCAAATCCCAACCCAATCTGAAAAAAAAAAGAAATGAATTTAAAAATTTCCTATTCCCAGTAAATTTTCCAGTAAATTTTATTTTAACAGATCCCTTTAAATTTGCACCCATAATAAAATTTATAACAAAAAACCAATATAAAAATTATACCAAAAAAACCCAACTAAAAATTTTAGGTGCCTATGACTGGATTTTGGTTTGGGACACATGATTATCTCATGCCCCTCCGGGCAGCAGTGGGGGGGTTTTTAAGGGGGTGGGGGGTTTTGTGGAAAGTAGCCAAGTGGAGGGGGTTTTGGGGGCAAAATTTTTTGCGGGGCCTCCTATATTTTGCCCTTCCCTTTGGTTCTGAACATGAAATACCCCAATAGTTCAGAAAGCAAGTGAACGAGGAAAAAGGTGTTGAGGGAGGGGGGTTTGGGTACTAGCAGGGGGGGTGGCCCCACCAACCACAGCAGCTGCTGCTCTTTTTGGTTTGTATAGACCTTTTTCATTGCTTCAAATTGGGTTTTTTCCCCTCTTTTGGCAAATGTTTTTTGGGAAAACCCTGTTTCCTTTTTGCGGGCCCATTTTTTTTTCCCCAAAAAATTTTATAAAAAAAAAAAAAAAAAAAATAAAAAGGCAAAAAGAAAACGCCCCCAAGGGGAAAGTAAGCTGTCGGGAAAAAGTACAAAACCCACTCTCCCCTTAAAGATTTTCCCAGTCGGAAACTACTTGAAAGGGTTGTGAGCAGCTCCTTCTCAACCCAAACCTGTAAGTAAGAAAAGTAAGTAAGTAAATTATTCAAGGTATCCCACAATACAGTTACATAGAATTTTCATACATAGAAAGCATATTTTTGGTAGAAAACCTAGGAAAACCCCAAAAAAAAGCAGACAGAGTGACTTATTTCCTTTTGGGGCCCTTTTTTCCTTATTATTATAATATAAATTTTATAATATTTTCCCTTTTTATTTTTATAATGAAAATAAACCATCTTATTTCATACTTTAAAAAAATTATCCTTTCTACACGAGGGGCATTAAGAAATTTCTAAAATACGAGGGGGCATTTTCGACAAATTTCTAAAGAGGGTCCTTTTCTAGGGGTAAAAGGGAAAAAATTTAAAACGAAAATTTTTGCTAAAAAATAGAAAATCATTCCCCCCCCTTTTTTGTTTTTCTTCATTCATCAGACACTTTTTTGGGAGTCCCCTTTTTTGAACTGGTTCAAGCTATGGGCTGGCCCCTTTACATTTGTGGGTTTGGTTTTGTTCCCTTTCCCTTTAAATTTCTGTTAAAAAAAGGTTTTTGAAACCTTTGGCCCCCCCCTTCCCGACTGTGGGTACCTTTTCAAAGTTTTTGCTCTCTCCCCCCCGTTTCTATGATTTCTTTGGGTTTCCCCCCCCGCCCCCAAAAAAGACAGCAAGATATTTTGGACACGTTTGGGGGGAAAAATTTTTTTTAAAAATGAAAAATTTTGCCCTTCCCGTTGTTTTACCCCTGTCTTCCCAAACATTCAGCATATCCAACTGCTGTTTAAAACAAACCTGGCCTACATGTTCTCTTTGGGCCCAGCCCCCCGGGTGAATCTTAAAGATTTTGTTCTGGGTGGAATTTTCAGTCCCCAATTTTTTCAGTTTTTTTGTCAAGGCAAAAGTACCAAGAAAAAGCAAGCGTAAATTTTTCCCTATTGGGGATTTTATAAGGGCTAGACATAGGTCCCCCGGGGGCCCCCAGAAGGGAGACCCCTGTGCTTTTTCTATACAGGGGAAATTTTAGCCTGGCATTCGCTTTCCTTTTTACTACACTTTTCCCTATCAATTTTTCCTGACCCTTTCAAAGGGTCCCCAAAGGGGGGTTTCCCCCCTATTTTAAAATGAAAGAAAAACCCAAAATAAAAGGACTTCCCCCCTTAAAACTGAAAAATTAAAAAATTTTTTACCCTTTCCCCATTTTTTGTTTTTGTTTTTCCCAAAAAGAATGGCTTCCGTTTTCCCCAAGGGGTAATGAAAAAGTTTGTTGTCCCACTAACCATTTGCTGGGACTTTCCCGTTCCAGTGTTTTAAAAAATTAGGCCCAATTTTTCTTGTGGGTCTTTTTCCTTTTCACTAAAAAGAGCACTGTCATCTGAAAAAATAGGATTTTTCACTTGACACTGATACCAAAAACATTGCATAACATAAGAAAAAGTAAAAAGGGGCCCAAATACTACCTTGGGGAAACCCCCATGTTTTTTGGCAGGGGTTTTTGATTTCCCTTTGTTGTTTTTTACTATTTGTCCCCCTGTTGCCCAAGGGGGACTTTAAAACCCGTTAAAAGGGAAACCCCCACCGGGTTTGGCTTGAAATTTCTTACATTTAAAATATTGTGGGTTTAAAAGTATCGAAAAGGCCCTTTTTCAGGGCCCAAAGGGACCTTTCCTATGAGGGTTTCCCCTTTTGGGCATTTCAGTTTTCAGGTAATCCCTCAGGGAAAAATAAGGGGGGGGTAAAACGGTTGATAGGATTTTTCTAAAACCCGATTGAAAAGCTAAAGGAAATGCTGTGGGCATTAAGGGGACTTAAAATACTTGAGGGAAAAAACACCGCCCCTCTCCAGAATTTTAATATTATACTGAGTATTTCTAACAGGTCCCATAGTTTCTTACATCCGACCTATTATTTTTCCCTTTAAAAAATAGGAGTAAATCTGGCCCCCCCCTTGAACCCCTCCGGTAAAGGGAAATTTGTTTGGGGATTGATGGGTTTATTAAAGTGAGAATTAAAGGGGTTGACAGTTTTAGAAGCACCATCTTTTAAGGGGCTTAAACGGGATTTTATCAGGGCCTGTGGGCCCTTTGTTGGGTTTTTTAACCCGCCCTTTGGTTTTTTTTTTGAATGAAGTCATGGATACACTTCTAGTTTACAATTTTTTTTGGGGTTTTCCCCTTTATTTGGTTTTTAGTTGTTTGAAAAAATTAAACAAGTCTGTTTTTAAAGGGATTTGAAAGCAGCTGGTATTTACTTAAATATTGTTTTAGCAAACAGATTTGTTTGTAGGAAAATTTTTAAAACAATTTTCCACCTTTGGTTTTTGTGGCATACCTCATTAACCCTAGTGAGAAATATTTTTTAGACCTATCTACTGGCTTATGGCTAAAACCCCCAAACCCGTTTTAGGGGGGTTTTCCAGAGCTTTCTGGGGGTTTTGCTTTTATTTTTTCAATTTTTTTAGCAATAGTTGGGTTTCCCCTTTTTTCCCTTTTATAAGCCTCTGTACTGGTTTCCCCACCCCTTTTGGGAAAACCCTTTAGTTTCTGCAATTCCCCTTTTTTTTTCTTTAAATCTTTTTAAACAGCGGGCTCCCCGAAAATTTTATATTATTTTTAATTTTTTCAGTAGTTTATCCAGGGGTTTAGTTTCTTCGTTTAATCCTAACCCCCTTTAAAAATGGGGGCCCAAAATTATTAAGAATGGTTGTGGGAAAATTTTTTTGAATTTTTCCCCCGGCATGTTTTTACCCGGGCCGTTTTCAACTTGTTATCCCTCCCGTCCCCGTCACAATTGTGTAGCCCATTTACCAGGGGGTTTCTTTTAATGTAGTTTTTTTAGTTGACCCCATTTTTAAATTTTTCCCGTGTAGGGCCCATCCCCTTCCCTAGTTGATTTTCCTGGGGCAGAAAATAATGAAATTATTTCCCCCCTAAGCCCCGGGGGTAAAAGGGCGGCCCCGAAATGACTAATGTTCTCACCCCGGTTTTCAAAGTATTTTGGTCAATTAGGGTGGGCTGGAAAAACTGTGGGGAATTTGGGGGGGGGGTTTTTTAATTAGTTGGGTGTAGCTATTTTTAAACCTAGAAATTTTCTTTTTTCCCTTTTTTCATACCCCCTTATTTTTTTTTGCTTTAAAAAAGATATTGAAGTCCCCCAGGGATTATTTTTTTCGCAAAAGCTTTCAACTCCGGACCCAAAACTCTGGAAAAGTTTCCCAAGAAAATGGTCCCCGGGGAGGGGGGCGGGGAAATAGTTTTCCCACTTAAAAGGGTTTTTGGTTTTTGGGAAAACACAATTTTAAACCATAGAAATTTTTCAGTTTAAAATTTTTATTTAAATCAAGTTTGGGTTTTTTAAGCCCAAATCCCTTTTTTAATTTAGGCACATAAATTCCCCCCGCCCTTTTTGTTCCTTAAAACTAAGCTTTTTTTAATTTGTAACCTTCTATTTTGGGCCTCGTCGTCAGGGCACCGTTAAACAAACCAACCAAGATTCAAGATGGTTATAAAATGCCGCCCTAATTTTGTTAGCTAGGGAAAACCCAATCTCTTTCCTTTTAGGGAAAAAGTTGGTTTTTGGGATTGACATAAATAAAGTGAAAGGGCCCGTTTTCATAAAACAATCATAATCATCAATATATGGCAATGGGTCCCCCTTTGTATTTTAAAAATTTGGTAAACCAAAGGCCCTCACTGCTAAAGGGTTAAATGTGCCAAAATTCAATTTTTTTTACACAAAAAAATGAATTCTGGGCACCGTTTTCTATAAATTTTTTAAAATAAAAATCCCTCATGCACCCAAACCCCTTAACAATTTTACATAAGGTGCCTTTTTTTGTTTTTCCAAAGCAAAACTTTAGTACAGTGTTTCATCTGTTTGGTAGTGTTTTTAGATAATAATGGTGTATTTTTCCCCAAAATTGACCTAAAGTAAGCCAAATTTCATATGGAAATTAAGGTTTAAACATCCCCAGCTCTAGACCGTCATTTAAATTTCCCTCAAATTTTTTGTCTGTTTTGGGGCCCCTGCCCAATAGTTTTTTAGGTCCCCGGATTTTAAAATTTTGGGTATCACCCCCCTTAAGAGCCCCCTTTCAATAAGGGGCTTGGGGTGCCCCTTGTTTTTTTTTTTGGGTATCGGTGTTTTCCCTACCTTTGCGGCATAGTGAGATTTTTTTTTTTCCCGGTTTTGGATGGCAACTGGTTTTGGGCCTTTTTTCTGTCCCCCGGGCGCTGTTACCTTTTCCTTCCCCCCCCCTTTTTTTCCCAACCCCCCTGACCTATTTCTTTCTTCATGGAATTTAAAAAGAAAATAAATTTTAATTATGGCAGCCCCGTACCCTCTAATGCCTGCCATTTTTCCCCCCTCCTTTTTGCTTTTTTTTACTCAAAATACCCAAAAAAATTTATTTTTTCTTTTCCAGTCCCTAGTTCACTTAGTTTTTCTGCTTTAATTACACTGAATTAAATATAAAAAATTTTCCCCTTTTCAAAAACCCCCTTTTTACGCTCCCCCTTTTTCCCCTTTAAATTTTACAACACCCTTTCTTTAACCCCTTATTACCCTCCCCTAAACCCCCCTCCCCTTTACAGGGTTTTTCTTACCCTTTTAAATTCTAACCCCCTTTTCCCTTTTGGTAGAAACCGGAAAAGGGTTTTAAACCCAATTTGGTTTTTTTTCCTTCCCCAAATTTCCCCCCAATTTCCCTTTTTTCCCGGGGGTTTTTTGTTTGGGTTGTTTTTCTCCTGACCCCGTTTTTCTGACTCAAGCCTTTTTAAAACACTGAGGGGAGTAACAACCCCCTATTTCCTTTTAGTTTATAGATTAATTTTTTGGCCCTTTTTTTTGCTATGGGTTCCTCACCCGTACATGGGCAGCCTTTAATATAGGGCAGCCCCACTAAAAAAATTAACCCTTTACTATTTTAAATTTCACTTTTTTTCCCACACCCCGGCACTGAGGGGGTAACCCTTCCATACCTTGGAGTTTTATTCTGTTTTATTTTTACCCATGTCCCTGTTTTTTCCCTTCCCTTAGCACTGGTACAGGTGATATATGGTGGTAAAGATAAGATGTACTGTCAACAGATGAAAGTCAAATAAAGAGAAATTTCACTTCGCTATTTTTACGTTCCCGGCGTAGCGGGTGTTTGGGTGCCGGTCAGCCATGTTTTAAAGGGTCAAATCTTTCCCCCCGTTTTTGGGACTGACGAAAAAAATCCCCCACAGACCTGGCATTTCCCCTTTGGGGATTTAGTTGATCAGGATTTTTTGCCATGGGTTTTTTCCCCCTTAAAAACTGGTTTCAGTTTTTATGGAGGTCAGTTTTTTTCAATTTTTGTGGAAAACGTCTCCCTGTTGGTTCACGTTCCTTTGGGAAACAGGTCTGGGACTTTTAAAAGCCGGTCCCTTTTTTTGTCATATTTGTCCATTTTGTTTTCGTCACCCTCCGTTTTTTATGTTAAATTTAGTTTAAACTTGATGTTGGTTTTCAGCAAATACTTGCAAATTTTTGGGCCCTCACCCGTAGTTTTGGGTTTTGGGCCCCGGGGACGGCAAGATATAGGAAAACCCGCCCCCGTTTTCTGTTGCTGCGGGGGCAGCTGAAGGTTGCCAGTTACTATTTAGAAGATCTAGCTAAAAAAAAACACCCCAAAAAAAAAGGGAAAAAAAAAAACCTGTGATAAATGTTTTTAAAGAAGCGAGTCCCCCGCTGGAGCAAATTGGTTTTTGTTTTTTGGGTTTGCTGGGGCCGCGCTGATGACGTAAATTGCCCTTGTTATAATTTCGAAAGCTTTTATATGTAATTATCGTAAAGAAAACAGGCGCACCAAACCAAAATGTTCCAGTCTTTGCTCTTTTTTTTTTCGGTTTAAAATTAACCATTTTTTTATATTTTTTTTTGAAATTTTTTTGGGGTTTTTTAAAGGGTTTAGACTCGGGGGGCCTGGGGCCCCCCCGAGGATGAAACCCGCAAAAACTGGGGGCTTTGTATTCACCCTTTTAGTAGTGCAGATATTGAGGACATCACATAAAGAAAAAAAATCCTTGGCCCCGGAAACATGTGGGTTTTTAAGATTCCCAATGCACAGTTTGAGTTTTTAAAATGAAAGGGGGGGAAAATGAAAAAGCCAGACGAAAAGAAAAAACCCAAATTCCCCAAAAAAAAGGGGAAATATGCCCGAAATGAAAAACTTCCTGAGCAGGGTTTTAGTGGACAAAAAGAACTTGCCCGGGGAAAACAATAAACAAGAGAAAAAGAATAAATTTTATTAACCCCAAATGCAAGGAAGGTGAAGGGGGGGTTTGACCCAAGGGTAACAGAATAATGGAAAAAAACCAGAATGAGCCCCTGGTTTATCCAAACGTGCAGGAAGGCCAAAACCAAGTGTGCTAGGAATTGGAAGAAATATAGAAGGCAAAGGACCCAGGAGAATATGGAGAGCAAACGTAGAGCCAAGAATGACTATGCATAGGTAAGAAGGGAGGCCCAACGACAATATGACATAGCAGCGAAAGTCAAATCTGACCCGAAGCTGTTGTACAGCCACATGAGGAGGAAAACAACAGTCAAGGACCAGGTAATCAGGTTAAGGAAGGAAGTAGGAGAGATCACAAGAAACGACTGCGAAGTCTGTGAGGAACTCAACATGAGATTCAAAGAAGTGTTCACAGAGGAGACAGAAGAGACTCCAGAAAAACAGAGAGGTGGGGTACACCACCAAATGTTGGACACAATACATACAACAGAGGAAGAAGTGAAGAGGCTTCTGAGCGAGCTAGACACCTCAAATTCGATGGGGCCAGATAACATCTCTCTATGGGTCCTGAGTGAGGGTGCAGAGGTGCTATGTTTACCCCTAACAACAATATAGACCAGTGTCACTGTCATGTATATAGTATGCAAAGTCATGGAGAAGATTATCAGGAGAAGAGTGGTGGAACACCTAGAAAGAAATGAGCTTATCAACAACAGCCAACACGGTTTCAGGGACGGGAAATCCTGTGTCACAAACCTACTGGAGTTCTATGACAGGGTGACAGCGGTAAGACAAGAGAGAGAGGGGTGGGTAGATTGCATTTTCTTGGACTGTAAGAAGGAATTTGACACAGATCCACACAAGAGATCAGTGCAAAAACTGGAGGACCAAGCAGGGATAACAGGGAAGCCACTACAATGGATCAGGGAATACCTGTCAGGAAGGCAGCAGCGAGTCATGGAACATAGTGAGGTGTCAGAGTGGGCACCTGTGACGAGTGTGGGTTCCACAGGGTCAGTCCTAGGACCGGTGCTGTTTCTGGTATATATGGACGACATAACGGAAGGAATAGACTCCGAAGTGTCCCTGTTTACAGATAATGTGAAGTTAATGAGGAGAATTCAATCAGACGAGGACCAGGAAGAACTACAAAGGAATCTGGACAGGTTGCAGGCCTGGTCTAGCAATTGGCTCCTGAGGTTCAACCGCACCATGTACAAAGTTGTGAAGATTGGGGAAGAGCAAAGAAGACCGCAGACGGAGTAAGTTACAGTCTAGGGGAGCCAGAGACTACGAACCTCACTCAAGGATAAAGATGGCATTCGCCTCTTATTAAGGAATGTTCAGGACCTGTTACACCGTCTACGTTAGGCACATATGGAGTATGCGGCAACGTTTTGGAAATCACATATAGCCAAGCACAGGCTGTTAAGAAGTATTTCTTCGGCACAGTAGTCAGGAAAGTGGAATGTTTGAGAGGCGATTTTTAGTGGAGGCAAGATCAATTCAATAGCTTTAAGCAGAAGGGTTGATAAAGCTCATGGTGCATGGAGGGTGACCCAGTTGCGGTTTGGAAAGAGGCTAGGCCAGTGGGTGCTATGAATCGACCCTGAACCACAACTAGGCGAGTACACACACACACACAACACAACTCATTCACACAAACACACACACACACACACACACACACACAAACACCACACACCAGACACACACACACACAATATGCACACGCGGTTCTGAGATTTGAATAATCAGTTGAGATATAAGTGGAAGAGGGTGCAGGAATTGCATGGGAGAGCCAAAACTACAACGGGGGGGCTACTCAGGCATGAGGAGGGACTTCCTGCAAGAGGCTCAGTGGCAAAGTGAAAGGGTTAGGAGAATCAGTAAAAGGATATGATGGAAACTGTGACAAACAATTATGCAAGTAATTACAGAGGAGAAATTTGTTCAAAAAAGGACAACCGAAATGATGGGAAGCCAGGGAACAGAGCTCTTTGGTACACTAACAAGTGATGTTAGGGAGGCAGAAACCCAAGTGCTTCTAGAGATGGAAAAAAATACAGAAGACAGGAAGACAAAACACCCAGGAAATAAAGAGATTGTCTGTGGAAGGCGGCTTGATCAGAAGCTTTTTTGCATAGATAAAGAAAGGAAAGAGTCCCAGTAACATTCGACTACGACATAGAATGACAGGGGGCAAAGTCTGACCCGAGAGATGTATAGCCACATCTGGAGAAAAAAAAAACAGGCCAAGGATCATGTAATCGGCTGAGGAAGGAATGTGGAGAGCGCTCAAGTAATGACCATGAAGTATGTGAGGAGATAACATGAGATTTAAAGAAGTATTTACAGAGGAGACAGGAACAGGACTCCACGGAAGTCCAAAATAGGGGGAAGTCACTAACCAATTGCCTGGCTGAAATACACACAGCCTAGTTGGAGATGAAGAAAGAAGCTGCTATGTAAAACTTGTACCTCAAATGCGTGGGACCGGACATATCTCGGTGGGTCCTTAGGAGGAGAGAGAGAGAGCAAGATGCTGTTGTGTGCCTCTAACAAAATCTTTATCACGTCCATTGAAACTGGGACTATACCTGTGGTATGGGAAGATGGCAAAAGGTATAGTCCCCAATTTTTGTGAAAAAGAGACAGACAAGAATGGCATTTAAACTACAGACCATTGTAACTGATGCATTTAGTATGCAAAATCATGGAGAAGATCACCAGGAGGAGAGTGGTGGAGCATCTAGAAAGGAACATGCTTATAAATGACAAACAGCACAATTTCTGTTAAGGGATATCCTGTGCATAAACCTACTCGAGGTTTTTGACAAGAATCAAAGAAAGATATGAGGAGAAGGACGGGAGGTGGGTAGATTGCAGTTTCTCGGACTGCAAGAAGTGTGGGGAATTGAGGCGGTGTTTGTGCGTCATAGCTGAGTTGGGTTAGTGAACCGTCGTTTCAGCCGTAAGTCCCGTCTGAAGCCTGCCGCGCGCACTTCAGAAAGAAAATTCAGTCAATTGGATACTTAACCTTTACTCCCCACTCAAGGTAGGCAAGGTTCGTTGTCAGGCAGCTGCTGTGGTAATCTCTGGTTGTGGGTACCACCTCTACACATGTGTATACACCTGAATGCATTCATTAACACTCACATGGTAGTGTTAGGAGTAGGGTATACTTGAAAAGTACCTGTTGAGTCGTTTAGAGCTGCTAGTGCTCCTGGTACGATAGATGCCCTGCCTTGCCTGCATTGCGAATTGGTAATTAAGTTACACGATTGGTAATTTAATTCTACGCACATGGCCGGGGAGGGATGTGTTTCTGGGTCACTAGGTTTTCTGGGACATGCCCGCCGTTCGGCTCAGCCGGGCACCCCAGCCAGACTATAAAGTTGCTGGCCTGGCTGGGGTTGCCTGAGGAGTAATGGGAGTCGTAATGCGTAATGGGACGTTATTTTTACTACAATAAGCTAAACACGAACTATCTCTAACTTGATTATATGTAGCAGTTAATTTGTTAGCAATTGTAGTTTATAAATTAGCTAGGAGGACGAGGCTACTTCTTAGTAATTATAAATATACAGAGTTTGACACCTTCCTAGGCATTAATCTCTCTTTCCTTACATTCCCTATCATGAAGAATGTGCATAATGGTTCTGGAAAATACCAAATATGTTCACTTTCGACGTGGGGGGGAGGGAGTTGACATAGTCAAATAGTTATGGGTTGGTTACCGCGTCCTGGCAGCGTCCCTGAGCTATCGAATAGGCTCCGTATGGAGGTAACGGGTTTGCTTCTGAAGATCTATAGACCTTCGTTGGTGGAGCGATTCAGGGTAGGTGGCCCCTAGACAGTTGGGTGTGGCCTGCACACTGCGCCGTTCCCACATCCCCCTCGTTGGTGCACAGTTGTAGTGAGGGGGAACACCAATGGTTTTGACGCAAGTTGTCTCCTGTATTGAATATGAAATCGGGTCTCTTGTGTCAAGGTTATGGTGTTGGAACAACGTCCTGGGGTATCGTTGTGGACAATGCGATTACCCTGTGGTACCCAGAGTAGGACTGAGCTTGTTGCCGTTGGAGTTTCTTGTCTGTTCTATGGGAATCTTTCCTGTGGGTATCCAGTTTGGGGTCAATTCTAAGTCTCGTGGCTGACTTCTGCTCTGCAAGGAAATAAAAGTCAGTTGAGAAGAAATGCTCTCGCTGCACTCGCCCCATTCAACCAATACAACATGGGTTCTGACTTAGTGTCCCCCTATCTTGCAGGGTCATGTAGAATAAGAGATGCTGTCAGGATTCTAGGTCCAGGTTGTGAGGTACCTGGACCATCCAATGTTTTAACTCAGCGTGTGGGGATCGTTGCTAGCTGCATTTTTCTGCATTTAACAGACTGATGGTGGCACGCTTAGGTTGTGGTTTGGTCCTGATATGCCCTCAGTCTATAACCCAACAGTGAACTGACAAATCTGGTTCGCTGGGTGATGACTCTAGACATGGTTGGTAGGGGTCCCGGGGGACATTGCTAGCTGTGTCATTACCTTCACGGTCTCGTCCCGTCCGGGAGGGGAGGGTCGGACAGAATGTTTAAAGTGTCAGTCGTGCCTAAGTGACATAGGAGGTTCTTTTTCTCTGCTAATATCATGCAGAAGACCTAGTTGGGACAGGTTTGGGGATGGAGGGGCGTGGGAGGAGCCCCCACCCACTGCTTGGACAGTTTGTAACATGACGTTTGGGGTGTACTCTGTCCCTGAACTCGTCACAAGAAGGGCAATTGCATTTCAGGTGATCTTGGTTAGTATCTGCGGCCGAGGGGATATAGATCTTGATGGCTTCTGTATAAGTGGCTGGTGGCCATCAGCCCGTGCTATTCCTATGGCAAAGTACAACTTCTGTAGCGACAGGTAACCTCTAATACGTATATTCTTACTTATCAGAATTTGTATCTGAGCATCACCAGTTCAGCCAGCATCTCCTGACAATTCTTACAGTAAGCTTCAAGGTCTTGCATTGCGAGGGTTGTGGCTTGTTGCCTCTCCTCCAAAAGCTCACATAAGCCATCTGCGAGGATATCCACGGGGATCAGCGGGACTATACAATGTTTGTGGATCACAAGCTTTAATAGACCTGGGGTTATACGAAAGATTGCTTATGGGGAAGGTTCTGTCGAACGAATGGAACATGGTTTGTGTGCATGTTGCCTCTGCCCGTATGGTGTCAGTAATAAATGTGAGTTAACACGACATACACAAGGTCGTTTTTTGACTGCCTGCAGTATGAAGGCGGTTAACAGGTGTTGACTGCACTGCCTTCGGTAAACATTCCTAAACACGTCTTTGTGTCGGGTGTGTTGTTACCTCTGAGGTCAGGTGGTTTTAAAACTTTTGGTTTTAAACTACCAGACCGGTTGGGTGTGTGTTGAGAGCGTGTTGTGTGCGGGCGTCGGTTGTTTGTGATGATTGTCACAAGATGGCGTTCGTGTGCACTGTGTAATGATACTTAAATTATATACAGTTCCGAACAGGTTGGTAAGACACCATAGGAACACTTGGGCATCTTTATTCCGAAACGTTTCCTACATGTAGGCTTCTTCAGTAGCGAGGGGATTGACATCCTCAAATCTACATTCAGGGGTGATGACAGATTACATCGGCTTCACATCTCTACGTCTGCCTGCTTTTGCACTAGGCTGTAAGAAGCCTACTGTGTAGGCGAAACGTTGCGGATTAAAGATGGCCCAACTGTTGCCTATGTGCTTAAAGAGTCTAGTGGGTATGGCGACTGATGTCTCGTTACATGAAGCGTCCAGAGGGTTGTCCTTTTCAAATCGCCGCCATCTTGGAATTACCTTCCAACCGGTCTTGGCGACAGTTTAGTGACTGTAGGTCTGTTAGTGGCCAACATAATATGGATATGTAATTCTCACATACAAGTTGTTCAGATGATATATATATGAGTGCACAGCAGTAAAAATAGCGAAGGACCAATCGCCCACGTGGCGGTGTTACCAGTAAACGTGTGGGGGGCTAACTAGGCTACTAGTGGAGTTGTGAGTGCCTAGCTAGCGTTACTGGTTTCTTGAATCTTAGCTATGCTACGCTTACGGTTCGGAGATAACCAAGGTTATATCCGGTTTCGAGTACCAAAGCTGGTGGGGAATTGATTCAGTGTTTGTGAATCCATAGCTGAATTGTGGATAGTGTCCGTCCGTTTCAGCCGTTGAGTACCGTATGAAAGGCCTGCCACCACACTTAGGGAAATTTCCTCACAGTAGGCAGTTTGTTCGTGACAGGCAGCTACTGTGGTTATCTCTTGGTCGTGGGTTGCCACATCCTACCCCATGTGTAAACACCTGAATGCATTCTCACAATACTATCGCTGGTTGTGTTGGGGCAGGGGATCCTTAAGAAATACCTGTTGAGTCTGTTAAAGCTTGTATGCTCATGGTGCCGCGATGTTTGCACCAGGTTGGTACTTTAGTTGCCACGCACGGCTGGGATTTGTGTGTCTCGGACTTAGGTTTTCTGGGGAATACTCTCCATGGGCTCTGAGCCATCCGCAATCAAACTACCGGGCTGGGGTACTAGGCATAATTATTGTACAGGATATTATAATTACTACAGTATAGCTAATGGGCTATCTCTAACTTAGCTTAAATATATGTAGTAGAATGTGGAGGAAATTGTAGTGTATAATTAGCTAGGAGTTACGAGGGCTACTTCTTAGCTATTAAGTATGTACAGAATGACCACTTCCTCTTGGTGTCGTCCCCCATCCCTATATTCCCCTCCTGGGAGGTGGGCATTAACGATTCTGGGAAAGTACAGTATTTTCCACAAGATTGCCTTCGACACATTTATTACAAGAGGTTAGTGGAAAAGCTGAAGGATCAGGCATGCATAGCAGGAAAGGCACTGCAGTGGATCAGTCAGTCTAGGCGACTAGTGCTGTTTTTGGTATATGTGAAAAATAATGAAGGAAGGGATATACTCAGAAGTGTCCTTTTTGAAGATGATGTGAAGTTAATGAAGGGAAATTAAATGGATGAGGATCAGCAGAGGACTAAAAGGGGCCTGATCCAGCAACTGTTTCTCCTGGAATTTAACCCTGCCAATGCAAAGTATGAAGATTCGGGAAGTAAAAAAAAGACCGCAGGCCAGAGTACAGTCTAGGGGGCCATAGACTGCAAATCTCACTCAAGGAAAAAAGATCTTGGGGTTGAGTATCACACAAGCACATCTCCTGAGGCACACATTCAAAACCACTCGACTGTGGTTTTGGAACTGGGGGGGGTGTTCGGTGGAAGTGAGGTACATTGAGAGTGGAAATAGTGTTGGTTTGGAAATGGGGTACTTAATGAGTGGATAATGTGTTGGTGTTTGGATAATAGGGTGCTTAATGGAGTGTAAATAGTGTTGGTTTGGAAATAATTAGGGGTATTTGATGAGTGGAAATTAGTGTCTGGTTTGGTAATAGGGTACTTGATGAGTGGAAATAGTGTGTTGGTTTGGAATATAGGCGGGTACTTGATGAGTGGAAATAGTGTTGGTTTGGATAAAGGGTGCTTGATGAGTGGAATTGTGTATGGTTTCGGATAATAGGGTACTTGAAGATAGCTTAACTTGACACAGCTCATTATGACCTCACCTAAATACCCCGCACCTATGAACATTTACGGGACACACCTCACTATGACACCCTCTCACCTATGACCACATTCGACCTCACCTCTCTATGTCCTCTCTCACAATAACCATTCCTCTCCATGATCCACTCCTGGGAGTTACATCTTAGGGGACACAGATTCTGGAGAAACGGATGAAACAAGAGAGAGCACCAAACAACTGTGGCAAGGGTTGAATCCGGGGGGAACCGGATTGGAGGTCAGCGTATTATTTTCGACCACTGCTGTGAATAAAACTGTGAAGTGGGCTTAATGTACGGTTAGAAACTGTGGCAACAAAACAATGTCTTTTGGAACATTCGCGTTTTCTGTTTATTCAACGTTCGCAAAATTAGTTTATGCATCCACATATCCTTCAGCTTTCTAAAACCAGCGTTATTTATTAATTATTAATTTGTCTTTTCCCATCACTCTACCAGTCACAATTTTGACATATTCATTGCAATGGACAAACACTATAATTTTATTTTAAATTAATAACAATATTTACCAGTTTTATCTAAGACTGCGTCCCAGCAGTTGTGATACTGCTACCGAAACAAAGTCAAGGGAACCAAAGCAACAGTTGTTGAACTGTACCAAGAAACAAAGTCAGGGACAAAGACAGTGTGAAACTGTAACAGAAACAAGTCAGGGACAAAGACAGTTGTGAACTGTACCAGAAACAATTTCAGGGACAAAGACAGTTTCGTAAACTGTACAGAAACAAAGACAGGGACAAAGAAGTTGTGAACTGTACCAGAACAAAAGTCAGGGACCAAAGGAAGTTGTGAACTGTACCAGATAGAAACAAAGACAGGGACAAAGACAGTTGTGACTCAGTTACCCAGAAACAACGTAGGGGACATAGCCAGTTGTGAATGTACCAGAAACAAAGTAGGGACAAGACAGTTGTGAACTGTCCAGAAAAAAGACAGGGACAAAGGACAGTTGTGAACTGTACTAGAAACAAAGTCAAGGAACAAAGGGCTGTTCGTTCTTTTTATTTTTGTTTTCACTTATTGTTTATATTTGTGTCCGTTTGTGAATCCTCTGTCTTCACACAAGAAATCATGCTGCATTAAAGTTATCAGCTTCTTGTTTTAGTTGCAGTTGTCGTCTTAGAAGTCTGAAATAATCGAGCTTGTAGAATGCTTGTTACGTAGTATTTGTAGAATTAGCGTTTAATTAATGCCTAAATTGTGAAGATATAAAGGTTCGTAGCATCGAGAGAATCTTGTACTGGATATTAGCTCAAAAAAAAAAAATCTTTTGTAATTATTGAATTAATTAGTTCTCTCTTATGTCTTCAATTCACTATATTGACAAAAATTATTCGAAACAAAACAAAAAAAAACATATCTATGGAAAGAAAAATAGAGTCAACCTCTGGACAATATGGGAGTATGGTGTGGTTGGTTGATTTGCTACAACGGCAGGTAGGAACTTCTGTCTTAATGTCTTCAATAATGAAGTTTCTATGTATTATCTTGTATTTATTATCTCTTCCCTTATTTTATTGTTTTGTTCTTGTGTAGTACTTGTTTACTGCTGTACTGCTGTGATGTATATTATTGTACTTTTCTTGTGTGTTACAGTATTTTTCTTTTGTGTTACTGTACTGTACTCTTTTGTTCTATAATTATTATGAGGTACTTTTCTAGCCACTTCTTTTCCATCACTCGTTCAATCACAATTTTGACATATTTCATTCATTTAACCACTGAATCAACAACCAAAAATGCTTCCCAGATTTTTTTTTTTTTTTGAGGGGGAGTGCAATTTACAGCTGGTTATGAATATCATGGTGTCACAACAGGTTCCAACAGGCTTGTGGCAGTGTTTCTTACCACACTCTGTCTCACTGCCTGTCATTATTGTTCCAGCAGTCATAGAAGGTGGTTTATATTGTGGAGGATGAAAGTTTGGAGATTTTTATGCTTGCCTTATGTGAGTTGTGACAAGCCGTTGCAAGAGGTTCCATGGTCACCTTGTCAATATTGGAGCTGGGATGAAAATGTCCAACATCCACCTCACATTGAACCAAACAAATTTCTGCTTACCAACAACTGACATAAAACTGGAAGACAATGTGAAAAATTGGTTAGAAAAACCTCATCATGGTTTTTACAGAACATGGGATCTCGGCAGTCTTACTTGTCACTTAAAATCCACTTTTTTTTTTTTTTTTGCACATGATGAGCGTCAAGCAAAAAGGAGAGCGTAGGTTTACAGATTAGCGTTAGAACACTACTGACAACATGTTGTACGTTATAATTAAATAATCAAGGTGAACATCTGGATCATGACATGAAAATACTAAGAATGGACTAATATCACTTACCCTTTAAACGGTTCCAAACGTATATATATTTTCACGCGCGTAGCGACACACCCAAACGTATACATTACGTTTTCTTTGTTCATTCATTCAACATTGCCTCATAAGCTGAGTCACATTGTATGAGTGATGGGTTTGCGCACTCATGTGTAGCCATATTAAAATAATTGGGGTTGCGCTGGGTACCTTATGCTCTTTTTTCCTTTTAAAAGAAAAGATTTTTTTTTCCTAAAAAAATTTGGGGGCGCTAACGCGAGGTGAAGTATATATACGTTTGGACCGTTTTAAGGGTTAACTTTAAGAATCATACAAACTTTTCAAAAATTGTTGACCTGTTATTTAGATAGGCGAGGTCAATCACCACTATAGGAGGTGTTTCATAGTCAGGTGTGGGTCTATAGACAGGTGTGGTAAATAGTAGGTGTGGTTTAATGTTTCCAGGTCTCCATCCGTGGGCCCGGATGTTCAACCCTTCCATAGTCTATTTTTTGGTGTTTCCCTTTTTCCGTGTGTCAGAAGTTCCCAATTCTGGTTGTCTCCGCAGATGAACTCCAGGTGTGGATCCATGGTGAGGAGTGTGGTCATAGAGAGGTGGTGGTCATAGTGAGGTGTGGTTGTTGTGAGATATGGGTGTAGTGATGTGAGTGATTGTGAACTGTGGTCATAGAGTGTGTTCTTAGTCAGGTGAGGTTTTTGTTTCAGGTCTCCATCGTGGGCCCCCGGATATGTAACCCTTCCACACTTCCACTCCGGTGTTTGGGGCTTTCCCTAGTTGCGTGTGTCCAGGAAGTCCATCTGTGTCCCCTCTGATCAACTCCCTTCCTCACTTTCCCAGGTGGGCGGGTGGTTGGGTGGGTGGTTGGGTGGTTGGGTGGTTTGGTGGGTGGTTTTGGGTGGGCGTGTGTGTGCGTTGTGTGCGTGTGTTGTGTATGTGTTGGCCCCTACCCAGTGACCTTGTTGGATGGTAACTTGATCTTGTCTAGCTGGTCTACTGCCGAGACTGTCCAGGTGGGTGGAATTACAGGAGGGGACACACAGAAAACTGCGTCCTGTAATTACACCCACCAAGACAGCCTGGAACAGTAGTCAGGTAGACAACACCAAGCTGCCTCCCAACTCCCCCACCAAGGTGAGGTTACTTACTGATAATCTCGGACTTCTATTTATGTTTCATTATGTGTTCAAGTTAATTTTTGTTTTGTTTTCACTTACGGAGCTATATATGTGTATTTCTAAAAGTTTTACTGTGTATAAATGTGAGTCCGAGTGTGACTCTGTCTTCCCACCAGCAAATCTGTTACAAAAAATTTATCAGTTTTTTTTTTGTTGCAGTTCGTCATTTTCAAGGGACTTCCACAAGTAAATATGAAAGTACACAAGTACATTAACACAGACACACATGCACATATTATTATCATAATAAAGAAGAAGAGCTAAACCACAAGGGTCATACAGCGCATCACATGCACACAATAACCACAACACATGTATTTCTCTCGTCCCTCTCTAACATCTAATTCTCTGGCACACGTATACTATCTTACAATCCAAACTCTGTCACACACGCATATCTGCATTTTCTCTCACTTTTCTTTAAATTAAATTAATTTGCACAGGAAATAAAGAAATTGTTTAGCGTCAATTTTAATTGGCTCCTGTAGTTTCCTACAACATCTTCCACAACAGTGTCTCCCACAATGGTATTCATGTTTACCATAACAATTTTGTTGACTCAAAATCCTCAAAAGATTCACTTTAACATTTCGCAGGAACCATCACTCTCTCGTCCACACTAAAAAATCTCCTTATTGATAAAATCGACCTTCACGGTAGTAAAAAAACGATTTCAGCAGTTTGTTCGATACTGCTGTGAATAAAACAGTGATGTGGGCTAAGGTACAAGTGACGTGGGCTAAGGTACAAGTGACGTGGGCTAAGGTACAAGTGAATAAAAGCAACAGTTTCCTCGATACTGCTGTTTTTATTTATTTGTACTTTAGCAACTGTGGCAACAAACGCAATATCTTTTGTAACAATTCGTTTTTTCTGTTCATTCAACGTTCGCAAAATTATGTTGATGCACACATATCCTTCCTCTTTCTAAACCCAGCCAGTTATTTATTACTTATATTTCGACATATTCATTGCTTGGTATAATCAACAGGCAATGGACAAACACTAATATTTTATTTAAATTAAACAATATTTTTCAATTTTATCTAAGACTGCGTCCAACAGTTGTGAACTGTACCAGAAACAAAGTCAGGGACAAAGACAGTTGTGAACTGTACCAGAAACAAAGTCAGGGACAAAGACAGTTGTGAACTGTACCAGAAACAAAGTCAGGGACAAAGACAGTTGTGAACTGTACCAAAACAAAGTCAGGGAAAAAGACAGTTGTGAACTGTCCAGAAAAAAAGTCAGGGACAAAGACAGTTGTGAACGTACCAGAAACAAAGTCAGGACAAAGACAGTTGTGAACTGTACCAGAAACAAAGTCAGGGACAAAGACAGTTGTGAACTGTACCAGAAACAAAGTCAGGGACAAAGACAGTTGTGAACTGTACCAGAAACAAAGTCAGGGACAAAGGCTGTTCGTTATTTTTATTTTGTTTTCACTTATTGTTTATATCTGTGTCAGTATGTGACTCTGTTTTCCACCAAGAAATCTGCTGCAAAAAAGTTATCAGTTGCCTTTCTTTGTTGCAGTTCGTCTTCTTATATATATGCAAGTCACTGAAACGTTCATAAGTAAATACGACTACGGTCTTTGCACCAACTCCAAGGCTGAGGGACTGATTGCTTCATCTTCTGTATATAGTTCTACTGTCTTCAAATTATGTCCTGGAATTTGTATTGATAAAGCCATTGGATGGCGAAACGTCTACAATAAAGATACCCAAATGTTGCACATGTATTTTAATTTCAAACACACAAGTACACAAGTACAGACACACACACACACACTTATTCTCTGGTCCCACTTTATATATATGTATATATATATGTATATATATATATATATATAAAAATATATATTTTATATATATAATATATATATATATATATATAATATATATAAACAATTTTCCCAGCACTCTTTTATTTCATATTAACCAACACTATGTCACACACTTATCTGTACCGTCTCACACAGCTTCTAAAATTATATTTAAATTATGTTTTTTATTTTAATAGGATTCTGAATAATCGGGATGGAGAATGTTATTATATAGTATTTTGTAGATATTCTTAACGATAAATGTGAAGCTATAAGGAAGTAACAACTGAGAAAATCTTGTGCTGGATATGCAAAAACATCTTGTGCATTGTTAAATGTTAGTCTCTCTCTCACTTTAATTTTTCATTTCTTCCCCTTTTCTCTCCTTTACTATATTGACAAAAGTATTCGCAAACACAACAAAAAAAAAATCTATGAAAGAAAATAAGATCTGCATACTGGGAGAGTCACTCTCCTCGACAAGTGATTGTTGGTGGTTGATGTTACAAACCCGGCCAGTACAACTCTGTCTTAATGTCTTCAATACTGATGTTTTGTGTATTTCTCTCTTGCTCTACTCTTGTGAGGTACCCTTTGGGTTTATTTATAAACCGTTTTACTGTATGTTATTGTACTTTTCATGTGTGTTACAGTATTGTTTCTTTGTGTTACTGACAGTCTTCTGTTTTTACATTATACTTTATTGTTTTGTTTGTTCTCTTGTTATTGTTAGTTACTTTCCTTGTGGTTATTGTAAATGTTCTCCTGTGTTAATACAGTATTTTATGTGTTAGTATGAAGCTCTTGCATATTACAGTATCAATTTTCGTCCGTGTTTCTCTATCTAAGTTACTGTATTGTTATTGCATGTTACTGTAGCGTTTCCTGCATTACTTTATTGTTGCTGTATGTGACATGCTTACTGTGTTGTTGAGGTGAGTAAAGATCCCACATTATTATTTACATCAAGCACTTCAAACTTTCTTTCTGCACCTTTCCCCAACAGTGTCTCCCACACTGATTATTATGTCACTTCAACAATTATCTTGCATGACTCAACATTCCTAACACATTCACTTAAAAAACTCCCAGGATCTCCCTTTTCTCATCTGCACTTATAAAACCTTACAAATATTTAAAACACTAAAAATATCCACAATACACACCAAAACAAACAAAATATCAGTAAATCTCAAAGTCAAAAAACTCGACCATCATGGTAAATTTTCAAACTGTTGACATAAAGATTCCGGCAGCCAGGCGTGCAGTCTGGCTGGCTAGTTTGTCTCGTTGTTACTGTCTCCGTTACTGCTGTATTTTGCGATATCTTGCTGTAATATTATTTGGAACCCCAGCAAATTATATTACACAAAACCACACAGACTCACACACACAGACTCTCTAACACCACCACAACACACACACCACACCCAACACAACACACACACACCACACACCCACACACACACAACACACACACACAAAACCCCAAAATGTAGCCCCAATTTTTAAAAAAGGGAGACAGACTGAGGCACAAACCCCTACAGACCTTTACTCTAAGTGTTAGTATCAATCATGGAGAAGATCATAGGAGGAGAGTGGGGGGCCCCCGGAAAGAAACAAGTGTATAATTTGAAAACCAGCAGGGTTTTGGGGAAGGGAAAAACCTTGTCACAAACCTACTAGAGTTTATGAAAAGTGACAAAAAGTAAGACAAAGAAGAGGGGGGATCGACTGGTTTTTTTGGACTGAAAGAAGGTTTTCACACAGTTCCTCAAAAGGGGTTACTGCAAAAGCTAGAAGACCGGGCACACTAACGGGAAAAGGCATGAATGGTTCGAAAAATTCTGACAGGGGGGAAAAAACGATCTGGTACGCGACGAGGTGTCAGAGGGGGCCTTGCAAGGGGGGGTTCACAGGGTCACCCTAGGACCTGTGTGTTTTTGGTATACGTGAACCATAACGGAAGGGATAGTCGAATTTCTTGTTGCAGACGAGTGAATTTAATGGAAGAATCGAATGGGGCGGGGATCGGCGGGGACTACAAAGAGATCGGACGGCTAAAGCCTGGTAAAAAACGGGCTCCTTTTTTTAAACCCTGCCAAATGCAAAGTCATGAAGATTGGGAAAAGGGCAAAAAAGACCGCGGGACCCAATATAGTTTAGATGGCCCAAAGACTGCAAACCCATAAAGGAAAAAGATCGGGGGGTGAGTATAACCCCGAGATATCTCCTGAGGCGCACATCAATCGAAAAACTGCTGCAGATACGGGCCCCTGGAAAAACCTACGGATAGCGTTCCGATACCTAAAGATTCGTTTAGCTCTGTACACCACTACGTGGGGCCCATATTGGAGTTCGCACCATTTTGGGAAAACCCAAAACCTAGCAGACGTCAAAAATTAAGAAAAGGCAAAGGGTTTGAAACAAGACTAGTCCCAGAGTGGGGGTTTTGGTCCTATGAAAAAAGGGTTTTGGGGGGAAAATCGGCCTGACGACACTGGGGCCCCAGGGGGGTCGGGGGAGACATTAAACATAAAAAATATCGGGGAATAGACGAGGTGGACAAAGACGGGATTTTCCAGAGATGGGACCCCAGACACAAGGGCCCAAAATTTGGAAATTTAAAGACTCAGATGAATCAAAGGGATGTTAGAAGTTTTTTCTTCAGTAAATAGAGTGTCGGCCATGGAATAGCCTAAAAAGGGATGTGGGGAGGCAGGAACCATACATATTTTAAGGCGAGGTATGATGAGCTCATGGGGCGGGAGGAGAGGACCAAAAAAATACAATCAGCGAAGAGGCGGGGGCCGGGAGCTTGACTCGCCCCCTGCAACCACAAATAGGTGAGTACAAATAGGTGAGTAACACACAGATAAGGAGGGAGGCCCGCGACAGTAAAAAAAACAGCATAGCTTAAAAAGTCATGTATACCCACTTTAGGAGGAAAGACAACGTCAAAGCCCAGGAAATCAGGCTGTGGAAAGAAGGTGGGGGGCTCACAAAAAACGTTTCAAAGGATGTGAGGGCTCCACGAGTTTTAAAGAAGTATTTCAGTAAAAACAGGAAGGACTCTGGGAAACAAAACGGGGGGAACCCAAAAAAGGGTTATACCAAAAATGTTGGATAAAATAACACAACTGAGGAAAAGGTAAAGAACCTGCTAAGTACCTTTGTTTCCCAAAGGCGGGGGGGACCGGAAAAATCTCCCGTCGGTCTTAGAGGGGGAGCAGAGATGCTTTTTGTGCCATAACCACAATTTTAAACCCCTCCCTTGTAAGGAAACTTCTTGATTTATGGAAGCGGTAAATATAGCCCCCTTTTTAAGAAGGGAGGGAAACGGGCACAAATTTAAAACCCCAGTGTCACGACGGTATTTTATGCAACGTCATTGAGACGATTATCAAAAGGGACTGTTGGACCACCGGGAACAAGATCATCAACGAAAACCATCACGGATTCATGGAAGGCAAATCCTGTGTCACAAACCCTTTTGGGATTTTTCATGACAAAGAAACAGAAGAAGAGAGAGAGGGGGGTTGTTTGCATTTTTTTGGGCTGCAAAAAGGCCCTTTCGACACAGTTCTTCTCAAGAATTAGTGCAAAAGGGGAGGACCAGGATGTAAACAGAAAGGGCATGAAATGGATCAGAGTTTTCCTGACAGGGAGGCAACAACGAGTCAGGTCGTGATGAGGTATCACGAGGCGCCTGTGACGAGGGGGGCCCCACGGGGGTCGGGTCCTAGGACCATACTATTTCTGGTATATGTGAATGACATGAGGGAAGGGATGACTCAGAAGTGTCCTTATCGCGTGATGTAAATTTAATGAGGAGAATTAAATAGATGAGGATCAGCGGTTTACAAAGAGCCCTAGCAGCTGGACACGTGGCCCACAACGGCTCCTGGAATGAACCCCCCGCCAAATGCAAAGTCATAAGTCGGGGAAGGGCAAAAAAGCCCGCGTCAGAGTATGGGGTAGGTGACGAAAGACTCCCAAAATCCGTTTAGGGGGAAAGATCTTGGGGGTGGTATAACACCGAGCAGTCTGGGAAAAGCACACATCAACTAGATAACTGCTGAGCATATGGGCGCCGGGCAAACTGAGAACAGGTTTCCCGAACCTTAGTAAAAAATCGTTCAAGATACTGTACACCGTGTACTTGTATGTGTTCTTCATCTAGTAACATGAATGTTGGTCTTGTATGGTTCATTCATCATAGTGAAATGAATTTTGTTTTTGTATGTATCATTCACATAGTGACATGAATGTTGTTCTTGATTGATCATTCTCATAGTAAAACATGAATTTGTTTTGTATGTGTTCATTCATCAAGTGACTGAATGTTGTTCTTGTATGTTTCATTCACATGTGAACATATGTTGTTTTTAGTTTTCATTCATCATAGTGAAAGGGAATGTTGTTCTTGTATGGATCATTCATCTAGGGGAACTGAATTTGTTCTTGTATGTGATCATTATATAGTGAACAGAATGTTGTTTTTGATGTGTTCATTCATCTAGTGAACAAGAAGTTGTTTTTATGTGATCATTCATCTAGTGAACAAGAATTTTTGTTCTTGTATGTGTTCATTCATCTTTATTGAACTGAATTTTGTTCTTGATGTTTTCTTTCACCTATGAACATAATGTTGTTCTTGATGTGTTCATTCACCATAGTGAACATAAATGTTTTTTCTTGTATGTGTCATTCATCATGTGAAATGAATGTTGTTTTGTATGTGTTCATTCCCCCATAGTGAACATGATGTTGTTCTTGTATGTGATCATTCATCATAGTGAACAGATTTGTTCTTGTATGTGTTCATTCACCATAGTGAACATGAATGTTGTTCTTGTATGTGATCATTCATATAGTGAAATGAATGTTGTTTTGTATGTGACTTCATCATATGAACAAGAATGTTGTTCTTGTATGTGTTCATTCTCATGTGAACATGAATGTTGTTTCTTGTTGTGTTCATTCACATAGTAACATGAATGTTGTTCTTGTATGTGTTCTTCACTAGTGAAACATGAATGTTGTTCTTGGTGATGTACCCCTGATTATAGGATATTCATATGTATAGAGATGTAAAATTTTCAAAAAAAACAAAAAATGTATTTTTAAAAAATAACATTAATACATACATAAATAACCCCCACAACAGACTGACTCGTTGGAATACTTTTCGTAAGTTTTTGGGCCATTAACTAGTAAAAAGGAAATTAACAGTTTTTAAAAATGACGATGTAAAATAATCAGCAGGAATCGCCCCGACACCAATCTTTTTCCAGGTGGTGACCCCTCACTGTCTCCGAAGGGTTGCGTCCCTGTTTGTACACGTGACTTACTGTGTGTGTGGTGTGTGTGTGTGTGTGTGTGTGTGTGTGTAGGTAGAGGAAGAAATGTGAGGTGTGGTGCGTGTGTATTTTTTTTATACTGTAAACCGAAAGGAGAGGATAAAATGATTGTTAATAAAATACGTGCATGTTGATACCCATATTGTGTTTGTGTGTGTGTTTCTTTATTTGTGCTTCTGTATGTATGAGTGTTGTGTAGGATTTGTATTTGGAAACCGAATTTGTGAAAAGAAAACTGTGTCTTGAGAACCTTGGTAAACCATGCCAAAAAAAATCAACAACAATAAAAAACGATAAAATAAATAACAATTATTACGTTATCGTTGGGAAAACAAAGGTTTTACACACCACACTAATTTTCGCCATAAAACGTAACAAATACCTTATTCAATAAATAATTGAATAATGTAATAATTAAAGGTTTCAATATTAAATTAAAAAATATTTCCAGATTTTCACTAGTAACCAGTTCTTGGTGGACGAACTGTGAAGGATCCTCTTGTCTGGTGTCGACGTTTCGAGCTGCCAGGAGGGGTTATTTCAACGCGAACGCGGGCCTCCCCTTAATAACCCCTCGAAAGGAAAACACTTCGTGTAAACATAGGAAAATCTTTTAGGTCTAAAATGTTTGGGGCCCAGGGAATTTTAAGGGGGTTATAGAACCTTAACACACCTGGGGGGCCCCCTATCTGGAGTGGTAAAGGTTAACCCCGAACCCCGGCCCCGAGGTGGGACTTGCGACATGGGGAAGTGGGGAAGGGTGTTTGGTGAACACTTGAACCCCACGGACTGGGGGGGGACTGTTTATTTGGGGGGGTGAAAATTTGGAACAAAAAAATACGGATTTTCCGGGTTAGGGAAGGGAAGACACCCGGGGGCCCACGGGGAGATTTGGACTCATGACCGGGAAGGAGGGATTAATGGACAGAAGGGGGAAAGGAGAATATCAGGGGACAAGATAGATCCGGGAAAATGAACCTGGGGAAAGGGAGGGTATATAGGACAGGGGGTGGGGAAGGGGAAATCTGGGGGGCACAGATGGCTCCTGGACCATTAAACCCGGGGGAAAGGGAGGATAAATAGGGGGAGAAAAGTGTGGGAAAAAAGAAAATCTGAGGGGGGAAAAATGGGGGAAAACCTGGGGGAAGGTAATAGTATAGGACGAATGGGGGGAAGGAGAAAATTTGGGGAAACAGATGGGGAGGATTAGGGCAAAAGCCGGGGGACTTTTAAATTTTGGGGGGGGGGGTGTAATGGAATTGGAAAAGTGAGGAAGGGAGAATATTGAGGGGGGCACAGATGGATCCGGACACTGCACTGTGGGAAAGGGTTTGGGTAGTATAGGAAGGAAGTGGGGGAAAGGGGGAAAAAATCGAGGGGGACACAGATGGACTCCGGATACATGAAAACCCGGGGAATACTTTGATGCAAAATCAAAGAGTGAGGGGACACAGGGCGGGCACATGAACCTCGGTAAAGCATCCCAAAAATGGCCTCCACGTGACAAACTAATAAGAATAATAATAATTTATAATTTTATAATGCGGGATCGATCCATGAAACGTTTCCCTTTCACCTGCTGTTACTGTTCACTTGATTAAGTAGGTCCTGGGTGTTCTATAAGTATGGTTTCTTTTAGTTGTCGAATTCAGCTAGGTCTGTACTTGTAGAAAAAAAGAGATAAATTTTATATAATAAAATTTTTATTTACGAAAAATTCATAAGGGAAGTACCTACTAGGGTTCACTTTGTTTTTAACAAAGTGACTTTTTTTCACGTTACAAAGACTCACCATCACTATCTAAGACTCGTGACATCATCTCGTTATCTAAAAACCCTGACATCACTACGTTATTTAAGACTCATGACATCATCATGTTTTTAAGACCATGACATCTTTGTTTTAAATAAAAGATATTTTTTAGTTTTTAAAGACCAACAATTCCGTTTTTTTATTTTTTATAAAAAAGTTTTTGAAAACTTTGGGGAATTTTTTGGAAATGATCCCAAAAACCCCTTTAAAAGGGTTTTTATATTTTGAAAAGGAAAGGGTTTTTTCGGAAATCCTAAAAACTAATGGGTAAAACCCTGTGGTGGGGGCTTAACCCCAAAATAATTAAGGTTAAATAGAAAACTTTTTAAATTTTTTTAGCCAAGGTTTTTCTTCCAGAAAAACCTTAGAAAAAATTGTGAGTGGAGTTTAAAAAACACCATAAACTGGGTCTGGGGGAAAAACAAACTACTGTGACCCAATTGCCCCAAAATTCCATTTTTTTAGGTTTTTTTTTGCTTGGGGGGGAATTCAATATTTCAAATTTTTTTTGAAAAATAATTGTTTGATTGTTATAGTAAATTTACAAATAACATTCATAAAAAGGGGTTTAAAAACAACATGCACTGGGTAACTCCGAAAGGATTTTTTTTTTGACAAACCCCACTTTCCCTCTTAACCCCGGTTTTTTTTTTTCCTTTGGAATGAAATTTGAATATTTTTTTTGGTTATATTTTTTATTTTGTTTGTTTTATTAAAGGGGGGAATAGTAAAAAAATAAATTAAAAAATTAAAAATATTTTTTGGGTTTTAATTTTTAAACCCCCCACGTTGTTCCCCCCCCTGTTTGCCCCCCCTTTATTTGGAAACGTTTTCGGGCATGTTCCGTATACCCCCGTAAAAATTTCCTTAAGGTAAAATTGGAATAAACCCTTTTATGTTTTATTTAAAATTGTTTTTTACCCCCCAATATTTTTATTTGGGGGAATATTATTTATTATTTTTCTGTAATTGGGAGCTTAAAGGGGGGCTGTTTAAAAGTAAGGGGACGTTGGGGGTTTAATTAAAAATCTTTTATTAAGGATTGGTGGAACTGTTCTTTTTGCTGTGGGGGAAACTGGGGACTGTGGGGTAACCCCGGGGGGGAACGATGCATTGTTTTGCAATATTTTATTTTCATACATTTGTTATGCAATATGTTACATTATGTTAATAAGCTATTAAACATAACATGAGATAAATGCTTTACAATACCGACACGATGGAAAAAGTATAATCACATGGCAATTTTATGCGATTTTTTATGTGACCAACGTTTCGCCCACTGTTGCGCCGTCTATACACCCTCATTTATTTCCTTATAGCTAAATAGGAAATGAACGTCCTTGTATTATTATTACTTGTTTGTACAATTCTTCTGTATGAACCAATATGTAATTTATATCTGGCTGTGTATGGTCTGTATTTATGTAAAGGACGTAGAATAAATATAGAAGAAACCAATCATCCCAAAAGTATGTTAAACAATAGTTTTTTGTTTTGTTTTTAACCTCCCCCCCCCCACTAATATATTTGGTTAGGTGTTGCCGGGTCAGTGTCCCACGATGACCTACAGATATATAACATAACTACCAAGCTAGGTGTCGTATTGGAGCAGAGTGAATTTACCAGCCGACTAGTCAACACTCTTCACTTGTCTTATTAGACAGTTTTGTTAATGCCTCTCCTCACCATAGTATATTCTGGCAATACTTGTACTCTTCTGATTCTCTAGTTATAAACTAGTTAATTATAGAGAAGAAGATTGGCATTTATGTGGTAGTCTGATAATAAAGTCTCTTTGTGAAACAAAGCTTTTAAGACATCATAACGGGAAAATACGGTAAAAGATTCCCTGTTGTGTATACTGTCTTATCAGTATAAACATGAAATGTATGAAGTACATGCCTGAACATTTTAGTATTATCTATGAAATTACTTCATTAAACTGAAATGTACTTGAAGTTTATTTCCATCCCAAACTCTGTCTAACATTGTTATGTCTGAATCCACTTGAAGTAATATATACTGACTCTTAAGCATAATTGTAACACCAGCACAGTGGGACTTTATCAAGCCACAAACACTTTACCTGAGCAGACTAAAGGAGTATCTATAGGGAGCTAGTGACGTGTAGGGTCAAGGTGGAGAGAGTTTTTGGTTGCTGAAAGATAATTATGGAGAAAGACTACCCGGCATTGCCAATAGTTTGTTGCTGTTTAGGACAACGTTGAAAGAAATTCCTGGCAAGAGAAAATAACTATGTCGTAAAAGTCGTTCGTTTTAAAAGTCTACCGAAAACCTACCAACCAGCGGTGATCTTCTCAACTTTCTACTCTCAACCACAACACCAAAAACTAAACGTGACGTACATCATAAGCTTCATGAGGTCGTGTCCCTTCTAGATCTGTATAGTGAATTTCTTGAGGAAGAATGCTCTTTCATCGAACAAGTATTTTTTAAACTTCACTATTTTCATCACTTCATTATAGACTGCAGACACTGTAGACACTGTAGACACTGTAGACACTGGGCATAAAACATCAACTCATACACAGATATCCTGCACGTAAGAGAGAGAAAAACTTATGAAGAGAGTGAGTGAGTATAATATATAGGCGAGCATGACAGTGACGGGAGAAAGAGAGGAGGAAAGAGAAATAGTGGAAGTTATAATGATGGTTGTAGTAGTAGAAGTGGGAGTAATTTGTGCCACAAGAGAAAGGGGAATGAAGGGAGACAATAGTAGTAGTAGTAATAGAAAATAGAAGCAAAAATAATAGTAAAGGAGTGATAGTCGTAGTATACAAGTGGAAGTGGGTTCAGTCTAAAGACAAAGAAAAAGGAGCACTGCAGGAGATCTAGATACCCACTAGGAGCACTGCAGGAGAGATTATGACCCACCTAGGAGCACTGCAGTGAGAGCTTAGGACCTACTGAGGAGTAGGCCCAAAAACGAGAAATAGGCGAAACTGAAGGACAAGAGCACACGCAGGAAAAATGAAAAAAAGGGAATAATGAAAATAGATGAAAGGATAAAAGGTAGAGAGAGAAAAAGGATCATTCAAGTCCACGAGTGATCTGAAGTTTGCAGCATTGACAATGTAAGGAAGAAGGAGACAAAACCACATAAGATTCTAATAGAAAACTGTGTATATAGGGATGCTTCAACAAGACGACGGTTGTGAAGCTAGAAGTAAAATAAAATACTTCGCAGATGACCATCCATAAGGATTGACGCGGTTTCTAACATTTACAGAAAAGAACATTATTGGAATCGGCGATCTAACACTTTTTTGTACTCTTTATTAAGTCTGGCAGAAAGAGAGCGGCCGTTTCTTCATTTTTCTCCCTAGTGTGTTCTGTGCTGTGACACCACTACATCACTGTTCTGTGTTGTGACACCACTACATCACTGTTCTGTGTTGTGACACCACTACATCACTTCCCAGACTATTCCACTTACTGATAGCTCTGTCACTGAAGAAATACTTCTTAACATCCCTTTGATTCATCTGAGTCTTCAACTTCTAGTTGTGACCCCTTGTTGCTGTGTCCCATCTCTGGAACATTCTGTCTATGTCCACTTTGTCAATTCCTCTCAGTATTCTATATGTCGTTATCATATGACCCCTATGTCTCCTGTCCTCCAGTGTCGTCAGATCGATTCCGCTAACCTCTCTTTGCAGGACATGTCCCTTAGCTCCGGGAAACCTGGAGACTTTTCATGACTGATTTTGAAAGTGACTGCAGCATTGTCATGGCCGGAAAGAGACCAGTCCCCACACCTGGAGAGAGACCAGTCCCCACACCTGGAGAGAGACCAGCACCCACACCTGTAGAGACTAGCACCCACACTTGTAGAGAGACCAGCACCCACACCTATAGAGAGATCAGTACCCAAACCTGTAGAGACCAGCATCCACACCTGTAGAGACCAGCACCCAAACCTATAGAGACCAGCATCCACACCTGTAGAGACCAGCACCCAAACCTGTAGAGACCAGCATCCACACCTGTAGAGACCAGCATCCACACCTGTAGAGACCAGCATCCACACCTGTAGAGAGACTGCTACTCACTCTTATATATCAGAGAAGTTGTTATTAAAACAATGCACGTGGGGCGGTGAAGAATATTTTATGTTTAATTCCAGAGAAGAAAGTTCATCAGGCTAATTCCAACAGGATAATAAGTGACGGAGGATCGACACTTCACCATCACTTGCTCTCAACATTACCTTCATAAAGTATTGTGCTGTAACACCATCACCTCCCCCCTCCCCTACACTCATCATTCAATATGGTGTCACCATCGGTCGACTCTGACGACAGTATGCAAAACGCCCAGTGATTTAAATGTTATATAAAAAACAAGAGCAGTGAGAGTAAGAATAAACGCTGGTTACCGTCACTTATATATTCTTGAAGAATACTTGTATACTGTGTATACTGTATTATGTTATTTTACTAATAAGAGATTAATGAATAAAATTGTAAAAACGTTATAGATTATTATTTACTCATTGTTTGATAGTACACACCTCTAAAATGCTGGACCCAGAGCTGTAGCTTGTCTCATAAGGGGTCAGGAGCTGTAACACTTGTTACCCTTTTGGGTAGGGTTATCCTAGGTAATTTTACCCCCTTGGGTCCAGGAGCTTACCTATGTTAAACTATGAGACCAAGAGCTGTGGCTTATCACCTTGAGGGATCAACTTTGGGACCTCAGAAGCTGCCTTATGTACATGACAGATAAGAACTTAAATAAAATATTAGCTAGAGTATTAAACTCTAGGGGCAACAAACTCCACATTTCAGTTACTCGACTCTTGAGAAAATATTATAACAAAATTCTGAGGACGCAGTTTTGATCCGAGGAAATAGGGTTATTTTTACATTTAAAAACCTTGATACTAGGAAACGGACCTATACAGTTCTGAGACACTGCCAAAATTTAAGTAACTAAGTATAACTCTGAAAAAATAAAAATAAATCTTGTTGATGCAGTCTTGATCCGAGGAATTGGAGTTTGCGCGCATAGTGTGATCGGAGAATCCACGACATAGCGAGATATAACCTGAGGGTCCACGATATAGCGAGATATAGCTTGAGGGGTCCAGAACATAGCGAAATATAACCTAAGTGTCCAAGATATAGCGAGACATAACCTGAGGGTCCACGATATAGCGAGATATAGCTTGAGGGTCCACAACATAGCGAAATATAACCTGAGTGTCCAAGATATAGCGAGGTATAACCTGAGGGTCCACGACATAGCGAGATATAACTTGAGGGGAAATGTGTCATGGAATGAGAGGTCGAAATTTCATTAGGGTAATTTTTTTTGTGGGGGCGAGGGGCACACCATAGCGAGTTACTCTACACTACTGACCAAACCTCACTATGACCACACCTCACTATGACCACACATCACTATGACCTCACCTCAATATGACCACACCTCACTATGACCACACCTCACTATGACCACACCTCACTATGACCACATCTCACTATGACCACACCTCACTATGACCACACCTCAGTATGACCACATCTCACTATGACCACACCTCACTATGACCTCACCTCACTATGACCACACCTCAATATGACAACACCTCAGTATGACCACACTTCACTGACCACACCTCAGTATGACCACATCTCACTATGACCACACTTCACTATGACCACATCTCACTATGACCACACCTCACTATGACCTCACCTCACTATGACCACACCTCAATATGACCACACCTCAGTATGACCACATCTCACTATGACCACACTTCCAAATATGACCACATCTCAGTATGACCACACCTCACTATGACCTCCCCCTCTGTATGACTTCACCTTTCTATGACCACATCTCACTATGACCACACTTCACTATGACCACACTTCACTATGACCACACGTCACTATGACCACACCTCACTATGACCACACCTCAGTATGACCACATCTCATTATGACCACACCTCACTATGACCTCACCTCACTATGACCTCACCTCACTGTGACCACACCGCTCTATGACTACACCTCACTAAGACCACACCTCACTATGACCACACCTAACTAAGACAACACATGACTATGATCACACCTCATTATGACCACCACTGACTATGACCATACTTAACTATGACACCGATAGGAAAATATATATTGTGATTATCGTGAGTGTTGTGTATGTGTGTGTGTGTGTGTGTGTGTGTGTGTGTGTGTGTGTGTGTGTGTGTGTGTGTTTTTGTGTGTGTGTTTGTGTGTGCGTGTGTATGCGTATGTGTGTGTTTGTGTGTGTGTGTTTGTGTGTGTGTGTTTGTGTGTATGTGTGTGTGTGTGCATGTGTGTGTGCATATGTGCGTGTATGTGTGTGTGTGTGTGTTTGTGTGTGTGTATGTGTGTGTGTGTGTGTGTGTGTGTGTGTGTGTGTGTGTGTGTGTGTGTGTGTGTGTGTGTGAGTTTGTGTGTGTATGTGTGTGCGTGTGTGCGTGTGTTTGTGTGTGTGTTTGTGTATGTGTGTGTGTGTACTCACCTAATTGTATTCACCTAATTGTGGTTGCAGGGGTCTAGACTCAGCTCCTGGCCCCGCCTCTTCACTGATCGCTACTGGGTCCTCTCTCTCTCTGCTTCCTGAGCTTTGTCATACCTCTTCTTAAAACTATGTATGGTTCCTACCTCCACTACTTCACTTGCTAGGCTATTCCACTCTCTGACAACTCTATGACTGAAGAAATACTTCCTAACGTCCCAGCGACTCGTCTGAGTCTTCAGCTTCCAGTTGTGATCCCTTGTCCCTGTGTCCCCTCTCTGGAACATCCTATCTCTGTCCACCTTGTCTATTCCCGCAGTATCTTGTATGTCGTTATCATGTCTCCCCTGACCCTTCTGTCCTCCAGTGTCGTCAGTCCGATTTCTCTTAACCTTTCCTCGTACGACATTCCCTTGAGCTCTGGGACTAGCCTTGTTGCAATCCTTTGTACTTTCTCTAACTTCTTGACGTGCTTGACCAGGTGTGGGTTCCAGACTGGTGCTGCATACTCCAGTATGGGCCTAACATACACAGTGTACAGTGTCTTGAACGATTCCTTATTAAGGTATCGGAACGCTATTCTCAGGTTTGCCAGGCGCCCGTATGCTGCAGCAGTTATTTGGTTGATGTGTGCCTCCGGTGATGTGCTCGGTGTTATGGTTACCCCAAGGTCTTTCTCCCTGAGTGAGGTCTGTAGTCTTTGTCCACCTAGCCTATACTATGTCTGCGGTCTTCTTTGCCCCTACCCAATCTTCATGACTTTGCATTTGGCTGGATTGAATTCGAGAAGCCAGTTACTGAACCACATGTCCAGCCTGTCCAGGTCTCTTTACAGTCCTTCCTCATCGTCGTGCGATTTAATTCTTCTCATCAACTTCACATCATCTGCGAACAGGGACACTTCAGAGTCTATTCCTTCCATCATGTCGTTCACATATATCAAAAATAGCACTGGTCCTAGAACTGACCCTGTGGGACCCCGCTCGTAACAGGCGCCCACTGTGATACCTCTTCACGTACCATGACTCGTTGCTGCCTCCCTGTCAGGTATTCCCTTATCCATTGCAGTGCCCTCCCTTTTACATGCGCCTGATCCTCCAGCTTCTGCACTAATCTCTTGTGGGGAACTGTGTCAAAGGCCTTCATGCAGTCTAGGAAAACGCAATCTACCCACCCCTCTCTCTCGTGTCTTACTTCTGTTACCTTGTCATAAAACTCCAGGAGGTTTGTGATACAGGATTTGCCTTCCATGAACCCATGCTGGTTTTCATTTATAATCTTGTTCCTTTCCAGGTGTTCGATCACTCTCCTCCTGATAATCTTCTCCATGACTTTGCACACAATACATGTCAGAGACACAGGTCTGTAGTTTAGTGCCTCG
>NC_069477.1:27385317-27400317 GCF_026875155.1 Cherax quadricarinatus | reverse complement strand
GAGAGAAAGGGTTACCCACTAGCTTAAGAATTCACCTCATCCATGATAGTGCAAAAAATACTTCAAAAAAGGTTGTAATTAATTTCTAAGTGCCCCCATGTGGAGCTTAATCTGAAAGGACTAACTATGTTTATTAATTGGTCAAAAGTGTAAGCTTTCAACCAGTATCACTAGAATAGGAGCAGAGCTTTTACATACAGTTGTGCTGTGGGAGCTGTGAAGTCAAGTGGTATTACTGTGACGGAGCCCCAAAACGTACCTTTCGGCGGTGGGGAGAGGGAGAAAAGGGGGTGACGGTGATAGCGGGAGCTAGACTGGACCTACTTAACAAGCAGCCCCGCCACTATACCCCCCCTACCCCTTTACCATATACCTGTTGAACTTTTCCCTCACAAGGACACAGATGAATCACAGGGATGTTAGGAAATATTTTTTCAGCTACAAAGCTGTCAGGAAGTGGAATAGTTTCGGAAGCGATGTAGTGGAGGCAGGATCCATACATAGGTTTAAGCAGAGGTATGATAAAGCTCACGGTTCAGGGAGAGTGACCTAGTAGCGACCAGTGAAGAGGCGGGGCCAGGAGCTAGGGATCGACCCCTGCAACCTCAACTAGGTGAGTACAACTATTTGAGTACACACACACACACACACACACACACACACACACACACACACACACAGGATGTCGAAGATGATGGAAGGAACTTCGCATCACAGTATGTACACAAAACATAGATAGTAAATTATATTTCGAGATGTGGAAAAAAATCAAAGAGATCTCTGTAGCTACGGTGACTAAAGTGATTCCTGACCTTTAGGCAAGTAACCTTTAAATCTACAATAGCTGATAACCAGAACTGTGATTGACATGACTTATGTCAACAGATCCAGACTTTCGGGCATCTAACTGAGACCTTCCTCTGGCTTACCAGCTCACCCCTTTAAAAAAATATAATTAGTTTATTATATCTGTCTATTATTTGTATTAGTTTTGGAGAGAGATAGAAAAAGATTCTGGGAGACAATGATTCCAACATAAGACATTTTTGCGAGAAATGTAGCAGGTAAGTTTGTAGTACTTGCAACCTTTATTATACATGATCGTTACAACATGAAAAAACAGCATATGAATGTATATGAACGGCAGAGTAACACACTATGCGGTAGAGTAAGTCGCAGAAAATATACAGTAACACGAGGCAGCGCAGCAACGTACAAGAATAGTTCATTAATATGTGAAAACAGTAAACATAAAATATAGATGCAGAACAAACAACCAGGTTTGTGAGGTTTACAAGTGACGTCATCATTATTCTGTCAGAGTGGACGATAATGCTGTCTGGTTCTGGGAGGTTTACAAGTGACGTCATCATTGTTCTGTCACAGTGGACGATAATGTTGTCTGGTTCTGGGAGGTTTACAAGTGACGTCATCATTGTTCTGTCACAGTGGAAGATAATGCTGTCTGGTTCTGGGAGGTTTACAAGTGACGTCATCATTGTTCTGTCACAGTGGACGATAATGTTGTTTGGTTCTGGGAGGTTTACAAGTGACGTCATCATTGTTCTGTCACAGTGGACGATAATGTTGTCTGGTTCTGGGAGGTTTACAAGTGACGTCATCATTGTTCTGTCACAGTGGACGATAATGCTGTCTGGTTCTGGGAGGTTTACAAGTGACGTCATCATTGTTCTGTCACAGTGGACGATAATGTTGTTTGGTTCTGGGAGGTTTACAAGTGACGTCATCATTGTTCTGTCACAGTGGATGATAATGCTGTCTGGTTCTGGAAGGTTTACAAGTGACGTCATCATTGTTCTGTCACAGTGGATGATAATGCTGTCTGGTTCTGGGAGGTTTACAAGTGACATCATCATTGTTCTGTCTCAGTGGATGATAATGCTGTCTGGTTCCGGGAGGTTTACAAGTGACGTCATCATTGTTCTGTCACAGTGGTTGATAATGCTGTCTGGTTCTGGGAGGGTTTACAAGTCACATCATCATTGTTCTGTCACAGTGGATGATAATGCTGTCTGGTTCTGGGAGGTTTACAAGTGACGTCATCATTGTTCTGTCACAGTGGACGATAATGCTGTCTGGTTCTGGGAGGTTTAAAAGTGACATCATCATTGTTCTGTCACAGTGGACGATAATGCTGTCTGGTTCTGGAAGCTTTACAAGTGACGTCATCATTGTTCTGTCACAGTGGATGATAATGCTGTCTGGTTCTGGAAGGTTTACAAGTGACGTCATCATTGTTCTGTCACAGTGGATGATAATGCTGTATGGTTCTGGGAGGTTTACAAGTGACATCATCATTGTTCTGTCACAGTGGATGATAATGCTGTCTGGTTCTGGGAGGTTTACAAGTGACGTCATCATTGTTCTGTCACAGTGGTTGATAATGCTGTCTGATTCTGGGAGGTTTAAAAGTGACATCGTCATTGTTCTGTCACAGTGGATGATAATGCTGTCTGGTTCTGGGAGGTTTACAAGTGACATCATCATTGTTCTGTCACAGTGGACGATAATGCTGTCTGGTTCCGGAAGGTTGTACAAGTGACGTCATCATTGTTCTGTCACAGTGGATGATAATGCTGTCTGGTTCTGGAAGGTTTACAAGTGACGTCATCATTGTTCTGTCACAGTGGATGATAATGCTGTCTGGTTCTGGGAGGTTTACAAGTGACATCATCATTGTTCTGTCACAGTGGATGATAATGCTGTCTGGTTCTGGGAGGTTTACAAGTGACATCATTATTGTTCTGTCACAGTGGATGATAATGCTGTCTGGTTCTGGGAGGTTTACAAGTGACGTCATCATTGTTCTCTCACAGTAGACGATAATGCTGTCTGGTTCTGGGAGGTTTACAAGTGACGTCATCATTGTTCTGTCACAGTGGATGATAATGCTGTCTGGTTGTGGGAGGTTTACAAGTGACGTCATCATTGTTCTGTCACAGTGGATGATAATGCTGTCTGGTTCTGGGAGGTTTACAAGTGACGTCATCATTGTTCTGTCACAGTAGACGATAATGCTGTCTAGTTCTGGGAGGTTTACAAGTGACATCATCATTGTTCTGTCACAGTGGACGATAATGCTGTCTGGTTCTGGGAGGTTTACAAGTGATGTCATCATTGTTCTGTCACAGTGGATGATAATGCTGTCTGGTTCTGGGAGGTTTACAAGTGACGTCATCATTGTTCTGTCACAGTGGATGATAATGCTGTCTGGTTCTGGGAGGTTTACAAGTGACGTCATCATCGTTCTGTCACAGTGGATGATAATGCTGTCTGGTTCTGGGAGGTATACAAGTGACATCATTATTGTTCTGTCACAGTGGATGATAATGCTGTCTGGTTCTGGGAGGTTTACAAGTGATGTCATCATTGTTCTCTCACAGTAGACGATAATGCTGTCTGGTTCTGGGAGGTTTACAAGTGACGTCATCATTGTTCTGTTACAGTGGACGATAATGCTGTCTGGTTCTGGGAGGTTTATAAGTGACGTCATCATTGTTCTCTCACAGTGGATGATAATCCTGTCTGGTTCAGGGAGGTTTACAAGTGACGTCATCATTGTTCTGTCACAGTGGATGTTAATGCTGTCTGGTTCTGGGAGGTTTACAAGTGACGTCATCATTGTTCTGTCACAGTGGATGATAATGCTGTCTGGCTCCGGGAGGTTTACAAGTGACGTCATCATTGTTCTGTCACAGTGGTTGATAATGCTGTCTGGTTCTGGGAGGTTTACAAGTGACATCATCTTTGTTCTGTCACAGTGGATGATAATGCTGTCTGGTTCTGGGAGGTTTACAAGTGACATCATCATTGTTCTGTCACAGTGGATGATAATGCTGTCTGGTTCTGGAAGGTTTACAAGTGACGTCATCATTCTTTTGTCACAGTGGATGTTAATGCTGTCTGGTTCTGGGAGGTTTACAAGTGACATCATCATTGTTCTGTCACAGTGGATGATAATGCTGTCTGGTTCTGGGAGGTTTACAAGTGACATCATTATTGTTCTGTCACAGTGGATGATAATGCTGTCTGGTTCTGGGAGATTTACAAGTGACGTCATCAGTGTTCTCTCACAGTAGACGATAATGCTGTCTGGTTCTGGGAGGTTTACAAGTGACGTCATCATTGTTCTGTCACAGTGGACAATAATGCTGTCTGGTTCTGGGAGGTTTACAAGTGACGTCATCATTGTTCTGTCACAGTGGATGATAATGCTGTCTGGTTCTGGGAGGTTTACAAGTGACGTCATCATTGTTAAGTCACAGTGGATGATAATGCTGTCTGGTTCTGGGAGGTTTACAAGTGACGTCATCATTGTTCTGTCACATGGATGATAATGCTGTCTGGTTCTGGGAGGTTTACAAGTGACATCATTATTGTTCTGTCACAGTGGATGATAATGCTGTCTGGTTCTGGGAGGCTTACAAGTGACGTCATCTTTGTTCTCTCACAGTAGACGATAATGCTGTCTGGTTCTGGGAGGTTTACAAGTGAGGTTCTCATTGTTCTGTCACAGTGGACGATAATGCTGTCTGGTTCTGGGAAGTTTACAAGTGACGTCATCATTGTTCTGTCACAATGGATGATAATGCTGTCTGTGTTCTGGGAGGTTTACAAGTGACGTCATCATTGTTCTGTCACAGTGGATGATAATGCTGTCTGGTTCTGGGAGGTTTACAAGTGATGTCATCATTGTTCTGTCACAGTGGATGATAATGCTGTCTGGTTCTGGGAGGTTTACAAGTGACGTCATCATTGTTCTGTCACAGTGGATGATAATGCTGTCTGGTTCTGGGAGGTTTACAAGTGACGTCATCATTGTTCTGTCACAGTGGATGATAATGCTGTCTGGTTCTGGGAGGTTTACAAGTGACGTCATCATTGTTCTGTCACAGTGTATGATAATGCTGTCTGGTTCTGGGAGGTTTACAAGTGACGTCATCATTGTTCTGCACACGTGGATGATAATGCTGTCTGTTCTGGGAGGTTTACAAGTGACTCATCATTGTTCTGTCACAGGGAGATAATCTGTCTGGTTCGGGAGGTTTACAAGTGACGTCATCATTGTTCTGTCACAGTGGATGATAATGCTGTCTGGTTCTGGGAGGTTTACAATGACGTCATCATTGTTTCTCATGGACGATAATGCGTAGGTTGGGTTAAAGTGAGTCATCCATGTTCTGTACGTTGACGATAATCTTCTGGTTCTGGGAGGTTTACAATGTGACATAATCATTGTTCTGTCACAGTGGACGATAATGCTGTCTGGTTCTGGGAGGTTTACAAGTAAGTCATCATTGTTCTGTGTACAGTGGACGATAATCTGTCTGGTTCGGGAGGTTTACAAGTGACGTCATCATTGTTCTGTCACAGTGGACGATAATGCTGTCTGGTTCTGGGAGGTTTACAATGACATCATCATTGTTCTGTCACAGTGGATGATAATGCTGTTGGTTCTGGAGGTTTACAAGTGACATCATCATTGTTTCTGTCACAGTGGACGATAATGCTGTCTGGTTCTGGGAGGTTTACAAGTTGCGTCATCATTGTTCTGTCACAGTGGATGATAATGCTGTCTGGTTCTGGGAGGTTTACAAGTGACGTCATCATTGTTCTGTCAACAGTGGACGATAATGCTGTCTGGTTTGGGAGTTTACAATGACATCATCATTGTTCTGTCACAGTGGATGATAATGCTGTCTGGTTCTGGGAGGTTTACAAGTGACATCATCACTGTTCTGTCACAGTGGATGATAATGCTGTCTGGTTCTGGGAGGTTTACAAGTGACGTCATCATTGTTTTGACACAGTAGACGATAATGCTGTCTGGTTTTGGGAGGTTTACAAGTGACGTCATCATTGTTCTGTCACAGTGGACGATAATGCTGTCTAGTTCTGGGAGGTTTACAAGTGACATCATCATTGTTCTGTCACAGTGGATGATAATTCTGTCTGGTTCTGGGAGGTTTACAAGTGACGTCATCATTGTTCTGTCACAGTGGACGATAATGCTGTCTGGTTCTGGGAGGTTTACAAGTGACGTCATCATTGTTCTCTCACAGTGGATGATAATCCTGTCTGGTTCAGGGAGGTTTACAAGTGACGTAATCATTGTTCTGTCACAGTGGATGATAATGCTGTCTGGTTCTGGGAGGTTTACAAGTGACGTCATCATTGTTCTATCACAGTGGATGATAATGCTGTCTGGTTCCGGGAGGTTTACAAGTGACGTCATCATTGTTCTGTCATTGTGGTTGATAATGCTGTCTGGTTCTGGGAGGTTTACAAGTGACATCATCATTGTTCTGTCACAGTGGATGATAATGCTGTTAGGTTCTGGAAGGTTTACAAGTGACATCATCATTGTTTTGTCACAGTGGATGATAATGCTGTCTGGTTCTGGAAGGTTTACAAGTGACATCATCATTGTTCTGTCACAGTGGATGATAATGCTGTCTGGTTCTGGGAGGTTTACAAGTGACATCATTATTGTTCTGTAACAGTGGATGATAATGCTGTCTGGTTCTGGGATATGTACAAGTGACTTCATCAGTGTTCTCTCACAGTAGACGATAATGCTGTCTGGTTCTGGGAGGTTTACAAGTGACGTCATCATTGTTCTGTCACAGTGGATAATAATGCTGTCTGGTTCTGGGAGGTTTACAAGTGACGTCATCATTGTTCTGTCACAGTGGATGATAATGCCGTCTGGTTCTGGGAGGTTTACAAGTGACGTCATCATTGTTCTGTCACAGTGGATGATAATGCTGTCTGGTTCTAGGAGGTTTACAAGTGACGTCATCATTGTTCTGTCACAGTGGATGATAATGCTGTCTGGTCCTGGGAGGTTTACAAGTGACGTCATCATTGTTCTGTCACAGTGGATGATAATGCTGTCTGGTTCTGGGAGGTTTACAAGTGACGTCATCATTGTTCTGTCACAGTGGATCGATTAATGCTGTCTGTTCTGGGAGGTTTACAAGTGACATCATTATTGTTCTGTCACAGTGGATGATAATGCTGTCTGGTTCTGGGAGGCTTACAAGTGACGTCATCATTGTTCTCTCACAGTAGACGATAATGCTGTCTGGTTCTGGGAGGTTTACAAGTGAGGTCCTCATTGTTCTGTCACAGTGGACGATAATGCTGTCTGGTTCTGGGAAGTTTACAAGTGACGTCATCATTGTTCTGTCACAGTGGATGATAATGCTGCCTGGTTCTGGGAGGTTTACAAGTGACGTCATCATTGTTCTGTCACAGTGGATGATAATGCTGTCTGGTTCTGGAAGGTTTACAAGTGACGTCATCATTGTTCTGTCACAGTGGATGATAATGCTGTCTGGTTCTGGGAGGTTTACAAGTGACGTCATCATTGTTCTGTCACAGTGGACGATAATGCTGTCTGGTTCTGGAGGTTTACAAGTGACATCATCATTGTTCTGTCACAGTGGATGATAATGCTGTCTGGTTCTAGGAGGTTTACAAGTGACGTCATCATTGTTCTGTCACAGTGGACGATAATGCTGTCTGGTTCTGGGAGGTTTACAAGTGACGTCATCATTGTTCTGTCACAGTGGACGATAATGCTGTCTGGTTCTGGGAGTTTTACAAGTGACTCATCATCGTTCTGTCACAGGGATGATAATGCTGTCTGGTTCTGGGAGGTTTACAAGTGACATCATTATTGTTCTGTCACAGTGGATGATAATGCTGTCTGGTTCTGGGAGGTTTACAAACCTCCCAGAACGTGACGTCATCATTGTTCTTCACAGTAGATGATAATGCGTCTGGTTCTGGGAGGTTTACAAGTGACGTCATCATTGTTCTGTCACAGGAACATAATGCTGTCTGGTTCTGGAGGTTTACAAGTGACGTCATCATTGTTCTGTCACAGTGGAGGATAATGCTGTCTGGTTCTGGGAGGTTTACAAGTGACGTCATCATTGTTCTGTCACAGTGGAGGATAATGCTGTCTGGTTCTGGGAGGTTTACAAGTGACGTCATCATTGTTCTGTCACAGTGGAGGATAATGCTGTTGGTTCTGGGTGGTTTACAAGTGACATCATTATTGTTCTGTCACAGTGGATATAATGCTGTCTGGTTCTGGGAGGCTTACAAGGACGTCATCATTGTTCTCTCACAGTAGACGATAATGCTGTCTGGTTCTGGGAGGTTTACAAGTGAGGTTCTCATTGTTCTGTCACAGTGGACGATAATGCTGTCTGGTTCTGGGAAGGTTACAAGTGACGTCATCATTGTTCTGTCACAGTGGATGATAATGCTGTCTGGTTCTGGGAGGTTTACAAGTGACGTCATCATTGTTCTGTCAACAGTGGATGATAATGCTGTCTGGTTTGGGAGGTTTACAAGTGACGTCATCATTGTTCTGTCACAGTGGATGATAATGTGTCTGGTTCTGGGAGGTTTACAAGTGACGTCATCATTGTTCTGTCAAGTGGACTGATTAATGCTGTCTGGTTCTGGGAGGTTTACAAGTGACGTCATCATTGTTCTGTCACAGTGGATGATAATGCTGTCTGGTTCTGGGAGGTTTACAAGTGACGTCATCATTGTTCTGTCACAGTGTATGATAATGCTGTCTGGTTCTGGGAGGTTTACAAGTGACGTCATCATTGTTCTGCCACAGTGGATGATAATGCTGTCTGGTTCTGGGAGGTTTACGAGTGACGTCATCATTGTTCGGTCACAGTGGACGATAATGCTGTCTGGTTCCGGGAGGTTTACAAGTGACGTCATCATTGTTCTGTCACAGTGGATGATAATGCTGTCTGGTTCTGGGAGGTTTACAAGTGACGTCATCATTGTTCTCTCACAGTGCACGATAATGCTGTCTGGTTCTGTTAGGTTTACAAGTGACGTCATCATTGTTCTGTCACAGTTGACGATAATGCTGTCTGGTTCTGGGAGGTTTACAATTGACATCATCATTGTTCTGTCACAGTGGACGATAATGCTGTCTGGTTCTGGAAGGTTTACAAGTAACGTCATCATTGTTCTGTGTCAGTGGACGATAATGCTGTCTGGTTCTGGGAGGTTTACAAGTGACGTCATCATTGTGCTGTCATAGTGGACGATAATGCTGTCTGGTTCTGGGAGGTTTTCAAGTGACATCATCATTGTTCTGTCACAGTGGATGATAATGCTGTCTGGTTCTGGGAGGTTTACAAGTGACGTCATCATTGTTCTATCACAGTGGATGATAATGCTGTCTGGTTCCGGGAGTTTACAAGTGAGTCTCATTGTTCTGTCATGTGGTTGATAATGCTGTCTGGTTCTGGGAGGTTTACAAGTGACATCATCATTGTTCTGTCACAGTGGATGATAATGCTGTCTGGTTCTGGGAGGTTTACAAGTGACATCATCATTGTTCTGTCACAGTGGATGATAATGCTGTTAGGTTCTGGAAGGTTTACAAGTGACATCATCATTGTTTTGTCACAGTGGATGATAATGCTGTCTGGTTCTGGAAGGTTTACAAGTGACATCATCATTGTTCTGTCACAGTGGATGATAATGCTGTCTGGTTCTGGGAGGTTTACAAGTGACATCATTATTGTTCTGTAACAGTGGATGATAATGCTGTCTGGTTCTGGGATGTGTACAAGTGACGTCATCATGTTCTTCACATGTAGATAATGCTGTCTGGTTCTGGGAGGTTTACAAGTGACGTCATCATTGTTCTGTCACAGTGGATAATAATGCTGTCTGGTTCTGGGAGGTTTACAAGTGACGTCATCATTGTTCTGTCACAGTGGAGATAATGCCGTTCTGGTTCTGGGAGGTTTACAAGTGACGTCATCATTGTTCTGTCACAGTGGATGATAATGCTGTCTGGTTCTAGGAGGTTTACAAGTGACGTCATCATTGTTCTGTCACAGTGGATGATAATGCTGTCTGGTCCTGGGAGGTTTACAAGTGACGTCATCATTGTTCTGTCACAGTGGATGATAATGCTGTCTGGTTCTGGGAGGAGGTTCAATCTCGGCCGGGGGTATGGTTTATTTGCAATCGTGTCTTACGATTTCTGAGTATCTCTGCTCTCTGTAAGGACCATGGACGAATGTTGTCTGGTTCCCACCGCATTTGAGGTGTCAAGTTCGCATACAGCTTCTTCACTCTCTTTGGTTATTGTACGCTTTCAGCACTTGCTGGTGTGCATCCCTGTCTGATTTCGGGAGGTTTACAGTTTCACTGTAAATACTCTTATCTTGTTGTGCTCCAGACATACTCTGGTCTGCTTCTTGGGAAGTTCCCCATCACATTCTCAGTTGTTTCCGTGGTCCTTGACTGTTGTTTCCTGTGTGGTGTAGAACAGTTCGAGTCATCTTTACTTTGATGCTAAGTGATTTTATATTGTTTGAGCCTCCCTTTTATCTGTGCATATCGTCTGGCTCTTCGCGATTTCTTTATTTTCGAGTTACTCTGTCTTCTGTTACTTTCCGATTCTCTAGTACACACATAGTTTTGCCTCCTACACTTGGATGATACAAGCTCGTTCTGTTTCATTCTCATTATTTCTGTTTCCCTTGGGAACATAACCTTTCCTGGCGCTTGCATTTGTTAGTACATAGTCATCATTTTTTGTACTGGTGTTATCTGTCTGGTTCCCTCTACATGACTGTCTTGAAGGAAGTCTTCATGCGATGTTCTCCCTTTTGGTAGTATTGGTTGTTCAGGCTATTCATGTACTCTTCACTTGGTATATGTAGTCGAAGCAGATCACATGTATCATGTCTCCCAGGACGCTTCTAATGTACCCCGATGTCCGAACTACTCATGGTTTATTTCAACGTTCAAGCCTTCGCTGGTTCATCTCTCCTCTCTCTCTGTTAGTGTACTAAACATGTTGATGATGAGGTTTTCAGTACCACCATCATTTGGGCTTCATGTTTCGGACCCATGGGGCTCAGTTTTCCCAGTCATCTCTTGTGATTAATCACCCATAACTAGTAACTTGTACCCCATGTGTGCTCTCTGGCCACCTCGGCTAGTGTGTCCGATATGCTCTGTTGCTCTCATCGTAATCTTCTCTTGCTCTCATTTGTGGGTTGTAATACTGCAATTATCACTATGTCCTCAGACTGGTTTGTTCCCCATAACATCCTCATCGATCCTGGTCCTTGACTGTTGTTTTCCTCCTGATGTGGCTGTGGAAAAAGCTTCGGTCAGTCTTTACTTTTGATGCTAAGTCATTTTCATATTGTCTTGAGCCCCCTTCTTATCTGTGCTATTCGTTTTTGGCTCTTCGGTGATTTTTTTATTTTCCTGAGTTCTCTGTCTTCGTACCTTTTCCCTTTCAGTACACCTAGTTTTTGCCTCCCTAACCTTTTGGGTGAACCAAGGGGCTCTTCTGTTCTTCCCATTATTTCTGTTTTCCCCTTTGGGGAAAAACCCTTTCCCCTTGCCGCTTGCTTTTGTTGCTACATGTCCATATTTCTTGTATGGTTTTCCTGTCGTTCCCCCTCCCATGCTGTCTTGAAGGAGTTCTTAGTGAGGAGTTCCCCCCTTTTGTAGTTTGGTTTTTCCCAGCCCCATTCCTGTCTCTCTCCCCTTGGAGCTCAACTATGTGTCGAAGCACAGAACCACTGATCACTAGCTCCCAGACGCCTTTCATAATGTACCCCCGTGTCCCAATACTCATGGGGATACAAGGTCCAGCCTTGTGGTTCATTCTCCTCTCTCTCTGGGAGTGTCTCTAACATGTTGATGATGAGGTTTCCGTACCCATCATCATCTTGGCTCTCCCTGTTTGGGACCCCCATGGGGCTCCAGGTTTTCCCCGTCAAACTCCTTGTGATTGAAATCACCCATAACTAGTAACTTTGCTACCCCCATGTGTGCTCTCCTGGCCACCTCGGCTAGTGTGTCGATCATTGCTCTGTTGCTCTCATCGTATTCTTCTCTTGGCCTCCTGCAGTTCTGTGGTGGGTTGTACATTACTGCAATTATCACCTTATGTCCCTCAGACTGGATTGTTCCTACTAAGTAGTCCCTTTCGCCCATGCCATCCATTCCTTCCATTTTCTCAAAATCCCACTGGTTTTTAATGAGCAGTGCAACTCCTCCTCTCCCTCTCCTCCCTCTGTCTTTCCTGAGGATTTGGTATCCGGATGGAAAGATTGAATTTGTTATTATTCTGGTGAGTATTGTTTCTGTGATTGCTATTATGTCTGGGGATATCTCCTTGATTCTTTCGTGCCACTCCTCATACTTGTTTGTTATTCCATCTGCATTTGTATACCACACCTTCAACCTCTTTTCTAAGACTGTGGTCTGGGAGGTATATTGGGGTTGGGGAAGTGGGAGACCTGGTAAGGAACTATGGGTTGTTGTTGTGGGGGTGGAGTTTGTAATGTAGTGGGTGGGGGCATTGGATGTGGCATGGGTGTTTTGATTTAGAGTGTTTGGTTGCACTGGGGTTGACCTGGTTGGGAGGCTTCTATAGGAAGTTGTGAGGGAGGCTGTATTTGATCTTCTTCCTGGGTCTGGGATCTCCTGTCTGTCTTCTCCATCCCCTCTCTTTCCTCCTTTCGCCTTTGTACTATCTCTCTCAGTTTCTGCCTTTCTTCTTGTGTTCTGTCGCGGTCGAGATACACCTTCCTGTATGCCAGCATGTCCCTTAATCGTGCTTTCTCCTGCAGGATCCTGGTCCGAGTCGCTTCTGCCTTGAAGGTCACTTTCACTGGCCGGGTTCTTTTTTTTACAAACCCCCCTATTCTCCGAAAATTTTCCAGCTGGGTCATGTCGTCTTCTTCTATTGCTTTCATGATGCTTTCAATTGCCTTTTTTTTCCCTTGTTTTCTTGCTTCATATGTTTCCCCTTCAACTTCCTGGAGCCCATACACAAAGACTGACCTCACCCTTTCATTCTCCCACTGCGTATCCCTGTGTATCCCGTCATTTAATTTGGTTTCCTGCACTGCAGCTTTCCTTTCTTCAGTTTCACTGGCTAATGTACTTGGGCTCAGTGGCCTGTCATTTTCCCTTCTCGGCTTTCCTTGGGCTCTGTTGTTGTCTGTTAGGGCCTCCACATAAAGCTTAGCTCTTTCATTTACTACAGTCTCCTCTGATAGAGCTTCCCCATGCAGTTGTTCCCCTTCTTTCCCCTTATTTGTGGCTGAGGTAGCAGTCTCTGTTGTCAATCCCAAAATGTTCTTTAGTTCTTTAGGCTGTTTCAGATTTTTCAGTTCCTCTGCTAAACTCTGTATCCTAGCCTCTGCTGCTTTGACATGCACCTCCCACTTCCTGCTTTCCATATCTATCCTCTCTTCCATTCTCATGCTAAGTTCTTCTAGTTTCTTTTCCCATTCATGATCTCTTTTTATGAGCTCTGCTGCCCAATCTTCCTTTGCAGCTTCCTCCTCCTGTCCTTTGGTTTTTCTTGTTGCTCTCTGACAACCCATTTTTGTTTTATCCTGATTGCCTCAGAGTGGGAAACCTATTAGTTCTGTATGTTAGGTTAGTAGTGTGTATGTCAGAGTGTGGGGGGGAGGTAGTGGAGGAACTGTGGCTATGTGGGAGAGGGGTGGGGAAGGGTGGGGAGGGGGAGGGTGAAAGGGGGAGGGGAGGGTGAACGTGGGAGGGGAGGGATCAGGGGAAGAAGTGAGATGTCGGTGAGGGGGGGGGAGTGTATGTGTGAGTCTGGATATGTGTGTGTGGTGTGTGTGTGTGTGTGTGTAATTTTGTGTGGAATTATGTGTGGGTTTATTATGTACTGAAATGTAGGTGGCTTGTGCGTTGTAATGTAGTCTCAGTGGTCCTTTGCTACCCACAACTTCCTGTGACCTGACCCCCAACCTCCTGGGGCTTGACCGGCACGTGCTTACAGTGTGTGTGTGTGTGTACTCACCTAGTTGTACTCACCTAGTTGAGGTTGCGGGGGTCGAGTCCGAGCTCCTGGCCCCGCCTCTTCACTGATCGCTACTAGGTCACTCTCCCTGAGCCGTGAGCTTTATCGTACCTCTGCTTAAAGCTATGTATGGATCCTGCCTCCACTACATCGCTTCCCAAACTATTCCACTTACTGACTACTCTGTGGCTGAAGAAATACTTCCTAACATCCCTGTGATTCATCTGTGTCTTTAGCTTCCAACTGTGTCCCCTTGTTACTGTGTCCAATCTCTGGAACATCCTGTTTTTGTCCACCTTGTCAATTCCTCTCAGTATTTTGTATGTCGTTATCATGTCCCCCCTATCTCTCCTGTCCTCCAGTGTCGTCAGGTTGATTTCCCTTAACCTCTCCTCGTAGGACATACCTCTTAGCTCTGGGACTAGTCTTGTTGCAAACCTTTGCACTTTCTCTAGTTTCTTTACGTGCTTGGCTAGGTGTGGGTTCCAAACTGGTGCCGCATACTCCAATATGTGTACTCCAATATGTGTGTGTATGTGTGTGTGTGTATGTGTGTGTGTGTATATGTGTGTGTATGTGTGTGTATGTGTGTGTGTGTGTATGTGTGTGTATGTGTATGTGTGTGTATGTGTATGTGTGTGTGTGTATGTATGTGTGTATGTATGTGTGTGTGTGTGTATGGGGAGGTATGCGGGGAGATACTGTTAATACATACCAGTAATTCTGGGTTATAAAAAGCGATAATTGCTACTAGGGTCTAAAGCTTCACTAAGTGTCTGCCCTTGTGTGTGTGTGTTAGGGAGGGATGGTTAGGAGGGGGGGGGTAGATCCGTCATTCCTCTCTGTTTTGTCTTTCCTAGAAATGCTACACTCTTCGCTTATTGTCCTTTCTGGATTTAAGTATCAATTATTGCTGTTATTATCCTATTCCTTGTTCACATTTAGAGAGGACGTCCTAGCTTCCTAAGTGTTCTTACTACTAATAACTACTGTAATAGCTTGCAGGAGTGAGTGACCAGTATCTAACAGCGATGCAAGGCCAAGCCAAGCCAAGCCTGCGACATGCAAACCACAATATAGGTGATACTGCGCTGGCACGATCGTGCCCC
>NC_069477.1:27366527-27384817 GCF_026875155.1 Cherax quadricarinatus | reverse complement strand
ACAACAGTCAAAAACCAGGTGATCAGATTAAGGACAGAAGGTGAAGAACTCACAAGAAATGATCAGGAGGTATGTGAGGAGCTGAACAGGAGATTTAGGGAAGTTTTTACAGTAGAGACAGGAAGGGCTGTGAGAAGACAGCACAGAAGGGAACATCAAGAGGGAATATACCAACAAGTGTTGGATGACATACGAACAACTGAGGAGGAGGTGAAGAAGCTCTTAAGTGACCTTTACACCTCAAAGGCAATGGGACCGGACAACATCTCCCCATGGGTCCTTAGAGAAGGAGCAGAGATGCTATGCATGCCTCTAACCACAATCTTCAACACATCCCTTGAAACTGGGCAACTACCTGAGAAATGGAAGACAACTAATGTAGTCCCCATATTTAAGAAAGGAAACAGAAACGAGGCACTAAACTACAGACCTGTGTCTCTGACATGTATTGTGTGCAAAGTCATGGAGAAGATTATCAGGAGGAGAGTGATCGAACACCTGGAAAGGAACAAGATTATAAATGAAAACCAGCATGGGTTCATGGAAGGCAAATCCTGTATCACAAACCTCCTGGAGTTTTATGACAAGGTAACAGAAGTAAGACACGAGAGAGAGGGGTGGGTAGATTGCGTTTTCCTAGACTGCATGAAGGCCTTTGACACAGTTCCCCACAAGAGATTAGTGCAGAAGCTGGAGGATCAGGCGCATGTAAAAGGGAGGGCACTGCAATGGATAAGGGAATACCTGACAGGGAGGCAGCAACGAGTCATGGTACGTGAAGAGGTATCACAGTGGGCGCCTGTTACGAGCGGGGTCCCACAGGGGTCAGTTCTAGGACCAGTGCTATTTTTGATATATGTGAACGACATGATGGAAGGAATAGACTCTGAAGTGTCCCTGTTCGCAGATGATGTGAAGTTGATGAGAAGAATTAAATCGCACGACGATGAGGAAGGACTGTAAAGAGACCTGGACAGGCTGGACATGTGGTTCAGTAACTGGCTTCTCGAATTCAATCCAGCCAAATGCAAAGTCATGAAGATTGGGTAGGGGCAAAGAAGACCGCAGACATAGTATAGGCTAGGTGGACAAAGACTACAGACCTCACTCAGGGAGAAAGACCTTGGGGTAACCATAACACCGAGCACATCACCGGAGGCACACATCAACCAAATAACTGCTGCAGCATACGGGCGCCTGGCAAACCTGAGAATAGCGTTCCGATACCTTAATAAGGAATCGTTCAAGACACTGTACACTGTGTATGTTAGGCCCATACTGGAGTATGCAGCACCAGTCTGGAACCCACACCTGGTCAAGCACGTCAAGAAGTTAGAGAAAGTACAAAGGATTGCAACAAGGCTAGTCCCAGAGCTCAAGGGAATGTCGTACGAGGAAAGGTTAAGAGAAATCGGACTGACGACACTGGAGGACAGAAGGGTCAGGGGAGACATGATAACGACATACAAGATACTGCGGGGAATAGACAAGGTGGACAGAGATAGGATGTTCCAGAGAGGGGACACAGGGACAAGGGATCACAACTGGAAGCTGAAGACTCAGACGAGTCGCTGGGACGTTAGGAAGTATTTCTTCAGTCATAGAGTTGTCAGAGAGTGGAATAGCCTAGCAAGTGAAGTAGTGGAGGTAGGAACCATACATAGTTTTAAGAAGAGGTATGACAAAGCTCAGGAAGCAGAGAGAGAGAGGACCCAGTAGCGATCAGTGAAGAGGCGGGGCCAGGAGCTGAGTCTAGACCCCTGCAACCACAATTAGGTGAATACAATTAGGTGAGTACACACACACACATACACAAACACACACACACAAACACACGCACACACGCACACACATACACACACAAACTCACACACACACACACACACACACACACACACACACACACACACACACACACCACACACACACACACACATACACACACACAAACACACACACACACACATACACGCACATATGCACACACACATGCACACACACACACATACACACAAACACACACACACAAACACACACACACAAACACACACATACGCATACACACGCACACACAAACACACACACAAAAAAACCACACACACACACACACACACACACACACACACACACACACACACACACACACACACAACACTCACGATAATCACAATATATATTTTCCTATCGGTGTCATAGTTAAGTATGGTCATAGTCAGTGGTGGTCATAATGAGGTGTGATCATAGTCATGTGTTGTCTTAGTTAGGTGTGGTCATAGTGAGGTGTGGTCTTAGTGAGGTGTGGTCATAGAGCGGTGTGGTCACAGTGAGGTGAGGTCATAGTGAGGTGAGGTCATAGTGAGGTGTGGTCATAATGAGATGTGGTCATACTGAGGTGTGGTCATAGTGAGGTGTGGTCATAGTGACGTGTGGTCATAGTGAAGTGTGGTCATAGTGAAGTGTGGTCATAGTGAGATGTGGTCATAGAAAGGTGAAGTCATACAGAGGTGAGGTCATAGTGAGGTGTGGTCATACTGAGATGTGGTCATAGTGAAGTGTGGTCATAGTGAGATGTGGTCATACTGAGGTGTGGTCATATTGAGGTGTGGTCATAGTGAGGTGAGGTCATAGTGAGGTGTGGTCATACTGAGATGTGGTCATAGTGAAGTGTGGTCATAGTGAGATGTGGTCATACTGAGGTGTGGTCATAGTGAAGTGTGGTCATACTGAGGTGTTGTCATATTGAGGTGTGGTCATAGTGAGGTGAGGTCATAGTGAGGTGTGGTCATAGTGAGATGTGGTCATACTGAGGTGTGGTCATAGTGAGGTGTGGTCATAGTGAGATGTGGTCATAGTGAGGTGTGGTCATAGTGAGGTGTGGTCATAGTGAGGTGTGGTCATATTGAGGTGAGGTCATAGTGATGTGTGGTCATAGTGAGGTGTGGTCATAGTGGAGGTTTGGGGGGCAGAGTTTGTAGAGTTAACTCGCTATGTGTGTGCCCCTCGCCCCCACAAAAAAAATTTACCCTAATGAATTTCGACCCTCTCATTCAATGATCCACATTTCCCCTCAATTATATCTCGCTATGTCGTGGTCCTCGGTTATACCTCGCTATTCTTGGACACTCAGGTATTATTTCGCTATGTTGGGGACCCTCAAGGCTATATCTCGCTATATCGTGGTCCATCAGGGGATTGTCTGAGCTATATCTTGGAACTTAGGTTATATTTCGCTATGTTCTGGACCCTCAAGCTATAATCTCGCTATATCGTGGACCTCAGGTTATATCTCGCTATGGCGTGGATTCTCCGATCACACTTTGCGCGCAACTCCAATTCCTCGGATCAAGCTGCATCAACTAGAATTTTATTTTTAGTTTTTCAGAGTTTACTTAGTTACTCAATTTTGGCTGTGCTCGAAAGACTGTATTGGGCGTTTCCTGTATTCAAGGTTTTTAAATGTAAAAATCACCCTTTATTTCCTGGATCAAACTGCGTTCCTAGATTTTGTATATTATTTTCTCAAGAGTCGAGTAACATGAATGTGGAGTAGTTGTTTGCCCTTAGAGTTTAAATACCTCTAGCTTATATTTTTTTTAAGTTCTTATCTGTAATGTACATAAGGGCTTGTTCCTGAGTCACAAAGTTGATCCCTCAAGGTGTTAAGCCACAGCCTCTTGTCTCATAGTTTAACATATGGTAAGCTCCGGGACCAAGGGGAGTTAAATTACCTAGGATAACCTACCCAAAAGGGTAACAAGTGTTTACAGTCCTACCCCTTATGAAGACATGCTACAAGCTTGGGTCCAGGCATTTTAGAGGTGTGTACTATAAAACAATTGAGTATATAATAATCTATAAGTTTTTACAACTTGTATTCAGTAATCTCTTAATAGTAAATAACATAAATACAGTATACACCAGTATACAAGTTATTCTTCAAGAATATATAAGTTGACGGTAACCAGCGTTTATTCTTTATCTCATGCCTCTTGTTTTTTATATAACTCATTAAATCACTGGGCGTCTTGCAGACTGTCTTCAGAGTGAACGATGGTGACACAATATTGAATGATGAGTGTAGGTGGAGGGGGGAGGTATGGTTTTTACAGCACAATACTTTATGAAGGGTAATGTTGAGAGCAAGTGATGGTGAAGTGTCGATCCTCCGTCACTGATTTCCTGTTGGGAATTAGCCTGATGAACTTTCTTTCTGGAATTTAAACATAAAATATTCTTCACCGCCCCACGGGCATTGTTTTAATAACAACTTCTTGATATATAAGGTGAGTAGCAGTCTCTCTAAAGGTGTGGATGCTGGTCTCTACAGGTGTGGGATGATGGTCTCTACAGGTGTGGTTGCTGGTCTCTCAGGTTGGGTGCTGTCTCTACAGGTGTGGATGCTGGTCTCTATAGGTTTGGGTGCTGGTTCTAGGTGTGGATTTGCTGGTCTCTACAGGTTTGGGTATGATCTCTCTATGGTGTGGGGGTGCTGGTCTCTCTACAAGTGTGGGTGCAGTCTTACAGGTTGTGGGTGCTTGGTCTCTCTCCAGGTGTGGGGGACCTGGTCTCTCTCCAGGTGTGGGGGGTACTGGCTCTTTCCCGGCCATGACTATGCTGCAGTACTTTAAAATCAAGTCATGAAAAAGTCTCCTGTTTCCCGGAGCGAAGGGTCATGTCATGCAAAGAGAGGTTTGCGGAATCGATCTGACGACATGGAGGACAGGAGACATAGGGTCATATGATAACGACTATAGAATACTGAGAAGGAATTGACAACAGTGGACATAGAAGAATGTCAGAGATGGGAACAGCAACAAGGGGTCACAACTAGAAGTTGAAGACGCATGAGAATCAAGAAGGGGTTACGAAGTATTTCTTCAGTGACAGAGTTATCAGTAAGTGGATGTCTGGGAAGTGATGTAGTGGTTGTCACAAACAGACCAGTGATGTAGTGTGTCACTAAACACCGCACAGTGATGTAGTGGTGTCACAGCTAGGAGAACACCATCAAGGGAGAAAATGAAGAAACGGCCGGCCCGCTCTCTTTATGATGAATTAATTAAAGAGTACAAAAAAGTGTTAGACTCGCCGATTCCAATAATGTTCTTTTCTGTAATGTTAGAAACCGCAGTCATCCTACTGACTGGTCCTCTGCCGAAGTATTTATTTTACTTCTAGCCTTCACAACCGTCGTCTTGTTGAAGCATCCCTATATACACAGTTTTCTATTTATGAATCTTAATGCTGGTTTTGTCTCCTTTCTCCTTACATTGTCAAATGCTGCAAACTTCAGAACACTCGTGACTTGACATGATCCTTTCTTCTCTCTCTACCTTTTCTCCTTTCATCTTTTGCATATTCCCCTTTTTTTCATTTTTCCTGCCAGTGTGCTCTGTCCTTCAGTTTCGCACTATTTTCTCGTTTTTGGGCTAATCCTAGTAGGTCCGAAGCTTCTGCCAGTGCTCTAGTGGTCCTAAGCTCTCCTGCAGTGCTCCTTAGTGGGTTCTAAGCTCTCCTGCCGTGTCCTTTTTCTTTTTCTTAGACTGAACACTTCCACTTGTATACTACGACTATCCACTCCTTTACTATGATTTTTGCTTTCTATTTTTATTACTCTCGACTATTGTACCATTCTTTCCCCTTTCTCTTGTGGCCCAAATTTACTCCCACCTTCTACTAACTACAACCAATATTATAACTCCCACTACTTCTATTTCTCTCCTTTCTCCCGTCACTGTCATGCTGCCTATATTGTATACTCACGCACTCTCTTCAATAGTTTTTTCTCTCTTACGTGCAGGATATCTGTGGATGAGTTGATGTTTTATGCCAGTGTTCTAATGTTGTTACAGTGTCTACAGTGTCTGCAGTCTATAATGAAAGAACTGATGAAAATAGTGACGTTATAAAAAAATACTGTGTTCGATGAAAGAGCATTCTTCCTCAAGATTACACTACTACAGACTAGAAGGGCACGAATCAAGAAGCTTATGATTACGGTCACGTTTAGTTTTGGTGTTGTGGTGAGAGTAGAAGTTTGAGAAGAATCCCGCTTGGTTGTAGGTTTTCGGTAGACTTTAAAACGAAGCTTTTCGACATTGTTATATCTCTTGCCAGGAAATTTCTTCAAGTTTCTAAAACAGCAACAAACCTATTGGGCCAATGCCGGGTAGGTCTTTTCAAATATAACTTTTCAGCAACAGCTCTCTCCACTGACCCTACACGTCACTATGACTCCCTTTAGAATACTCACATAGTCTGTCAGGTTAAGCTGTTGTGGCTTGATAAAGTTCCACTGTGTGGGTGTTACAATTAAGCTTAAGTGTCCAGTTAATATTACCTTCAAGTGGGTTCAGAACATATCAATTTTAGACAGAGTTTGGGATGGAAATAACTTCAAGTACAATCTCAGTTTAATGAAGTAATTTCATAGATATTATAAAATGTCAGGACATGTAACTTCATACATTTTCATGTTTATTACTGAATAAGAAGTATAACCACAACAGGGATCTTTTTCCGTTATTTCTCCGTATGATGTCTTTAAAGCTTTGTTTACAAAGAGACTTTATATCAGGGACTACAACATAAAATGCAATCTTCTTCTCTATAATTAACTAGTTTTATAACTAGAGGAATCGACAGAGTACAAGTATTGCCCAGAATATACTATGTGCGGGGGAAGAGGGGCCAAATTATACAACTGTCTAATAAGACAAGTGAAGGGAGTGTTGACTAGTCGGCTGGTAAATTCACTCTGCTCCAAGACGAACACCTAGCTTGGGACGTTGTGTAGGTCACGTGACATGACCCGGCAAAACCAAACCAAATATTAGTGGGGGGGGGGAGGTATAAACAACAAAAAACTATGGTTTATCCATACTTTTGGCTGATTGGATTCTTCTATTTAATCTACGTCTTTACTAAACAGACACTACACAGCCAGATATAAAAATACATATTGGTCAAATACAGAAATAATTGTTACAAATGTAATGATAAATACAAAGGACGTTACATTCCTATTTTAGCTAATAAAGGAAATAAATGAGGGTGTATAGACGGCGCAACAGTGGGCGAAACGTTGTCAATAAAAATCGCATTATATTGCTTGTGATTATACTTAGTCCCATCGTTGTCGGATATTGTAAGCATTTATCTCCATGTTATGTTAATAGATTATTAACATAATGTAAAACATTATTTACATGAACATTTGTATGACAAAATAAAATATTCAAATACAATGCAAACCATCCATCCCATGACAAAAAAAAAAAAAACTGTTATAAATAATGGTAGGAAGGTTGTTGGTCAAGTTAGATCATCGGGAGGTGAAGTGTTGTATTTTATCCTCATTCAGACTGATGTTATTTGGGTGTAATTACTCATACACAATCCATTCACAATATTTTCATTATATGTTGTTACTACTCAGAGATACAAGGCCACACTGTGGTATAAAAAAATTAAAAGTTTGATGGTATTGCCAACGTCAAAGTTAGTTCTGGGCTGCAAGACCCAGCCATCTGGAGGTCAGTGGCGTCTTCACGGTCCACTCACCAGTTACTCTATCAGGATTTCCTGAAGAGAAACCTTTAAGTGCTTTTACTTTAAATATAATTAAGTCTTCCTCTTCTGAACGGCGTCAATATGTAATGGTTTAGACTGTGTGCAAGCAAACTTGTCTCTATAGTAAAATATTAAAAACACTTGGAATCGTTGGGATCAGTTCCATAACTAAAGAATCACTCTTCTGATATATTTACACAACGATGTCACTGAGTCTTAGATAACAATGAGTGATGTCACTGAGTCTTAGATAACGATGAGTGTTGTCATTGAGTCTTAACGAGTGATGTCACTGTGTCTTTGATAACGATGAGTGATGTCACTGAGTCTTAGTGATGTGTGAGTTTTTGATAACGATGTGTAATGTCACTTATGTTTGAACAGAGCGAAACACAACCCGCACATAGAAAAGAGGAGCTTACGACGACGTTTCGGTCCGACTTGGACCATTTACAAAGTCACACAGCGAAGCCTCACGTATAGGCTAGCTTACCTTGATGATATAATTATCTCATTTTTCTACAAGTACGGACCTAGCTAACATTACTGACATACTGAATAGAAACACATACTAAATAGAAACAACAGGTACTACTTAATGCTAAGGTGGTGTAACAAGAACAGCAGGTGTAAGGAATCGTTCTCATGGATCGATCTCCGCATTATATAATTATTATAATTATTATTAGTTTGTCACGTGGAGGCCAGTTTTTGATGCTTTCCCGAGGTTCATGTGTCCGTCTGTGTCCCCTCACTCATTGATCTTGCATCTAGGTATTCCCCAGGTTCCTGTGTCCAGGAGTCCATCTGTGTCCCCTCAGATATTTTCCCTTCCCCATTCTACCTTCCCCAGGATCATGTGTCCAGAAGTCCATTGTGTCCCTCAGATTTTCTCGTCCACATTCCTGTCATATACTTCCTACTTCCCCAGGTTCTTGTGTCCAGGAGTCCATCTGTGCCCCTCAGATATTCTCCCTTCCACTACTTCCTGTCCTAGACTATCCTACCTTCCCCAGGTGCATGTGTCCAGGAGTCCATCTGAGTCCTTCAGATTTTATCCCGGCCCCACTTCCTGTCCTATACTATCCTAAACCTTTTTTTTTTTTCCCCCCCAGGTTCATGTGGTCCAGGAGTCCATATGTGTCCCTCAGAAATTCTCCCTTCCCAATTCCTAGTCCTATACTATCCTACCTTCCCCAGATTCATGTGTCCAGGAGTCCATCTGTGTCCCCTCAGATATTTTCCCTTCCCCACTTCCTGCCCTATTCTACCTTCCCCCGGATCATGTGTCCAGGATCCATCTGTGTCCCCTCAGATATTCTCCCGTCCCCACTCCTTGTCCTAGTCTATCCTTACTTCCCCAGTGTTTATGTGTCAGGGTCCCATCTGTGTCCCATCAGTATTTTCCCTTCCCCACTTCCTGTCCTATTCTACCTTCCCAGGATTGGTGTTAGGATCTATCTGTGGTCCCCTCAGATATCTCCCTTCACACTGCCTGTCCTATTTCTATCCTACCTTCCCAGGTTCATGGTGTTCTGGAGTCCTTCTGTGTTCCCTCAGTTATTCTCCCCTTCCCCATTTCCTGTCCTTACTATCCTACCGTCTCAGGTTCATGTGTCCAGGAGTTCCATCTGTGTCCCTCAGATATTCTCCCTTCCACTTCTGTACTTTACTATCCTACCTTCCAAGGTTCGTGTGTACATGAGTCCTCTGTGTCCCCTCAGGTATTTTCCCTTCCCCACTTCCTGTCCTATTCTACCTTCCCCAGGATCATGTGTCAAGGAGTTCATCTGTGTCCCCTCAGATGTTCTCCCTTCCCCACTTCCTGTCCTATTCTATCCTACCTTCCCAAGGTTCATGTGTCCAAGAGTCCATCTGTGTACCCCTCAGATGTTTTCCCTTCCCCACTTCCTGTCCTTTTCTACCTTCCCTAGGATCATGTGTCCAGGATCCATCTGTGTCCCTCAGATATTCTCCCTTCCACACTTCCTGTCCTATTCTATCCTACCTTCCCTAGGTTAATGTATCCAGGAGTCCATCTGTGGTCCCTCAGATATTCTCCCTTCCCCACTTCCTGTCCTATACTATCCTACCTTCCCCAGGTTCATGTGTCCAGTTCATCTGTTTCCCTTCAGATATTCTTTTTTTTTTTCCCTTCCCAACTTCCTGTTCCTATACTATCCTGTCTTCCCAAGGTTCATGTGTCCAGGAGTCCACCTGTGTCCCCTCAGGCATTTTCCCTTCCCCACTTCCTGTCCTATTCTACCTTCCCCAGGAACATGTGTCCAGGAGTCCATCTGTGTCCACTCAGATATTCTCCCTTCCCCATTTCCTATCCTATTCTGTCCTACCTCCCCAGGTTCATGAGTCCAGGAATCTATCCGTTGGCCCCCGGATGTCTTCCCTTCCTCTGAAGCCCTGGAAACTGTTTTCGTATTTTTGATGCCTAACCCAGTCCCACCCCGAAAATCAGCAGTCCCAACCCGGTCCGTGGTTCAAGTGTTCATCCATTCACCCTTACCTCTTCCCGATGCCAGCAGTCCCACCCTCATGTCTTGGTTCCAGGTTCACACCTTTCACCACCTCCCAGAGATCAGCAGTCCCACCCCAGGTCCGTAGTTCAAAGTGTTCAGACATACACCCTTCACCTCTTCCCGAGGTCAGAGCAGTTTTAGGCCAGCTTGAAGCACTGGTCCATATATGATATTACTACACAAGTGTATTAATATCAGTATACAGAGGAAGACGTTATTACAGAGGAGGACACGCAGAAAATCTGCGCTCTGTAATAACATCCACCTGGACAGACTCGATCGTCAACTACCTGAGACAAGAGAGATCTCTATCACAGTTCGTCCACCAAGAACTGGTTACTAGTGAAAATTTGGAACATATATTTATATTTAATATTGTACCTATGTCAATTATTACATTATTCAATTATTTATTCGAATAAGTGTATTTGATAGCGTTTTTATGTGTGTAAATTAGTGTGGGTGTGTGAACCTTTGTGTTCCCTGCATGATAATTGTATAATTGTAATTAATTGTTATTAGTTATCGCTTTTTCCTTGTTGTTGATCTTTTTTGGCATAGTGCACTATGGTTCTCAAACACTCTCTCTTCTATTCACTAAATTCTGGATTTCCACATGCAATTCCTACACACACATCATATATACAGAAGCACGAATAAAGCAACACACACACAAACACAATAATCAGTATCTAACATACACGTATATTTATTCAACAATGCATATTATCCTCCCCTTTCGGTATTACTAGTATATTAACAAATACACACGCACCTACACCTCACACTTCTTCCTCTACGCTACACACACACAGACACACACACACACATGTAAGTCACGTGTACAAACACGGACGCACCTTCAGGAGACAGTGACGGGTCACCACCTGGAAAGATTGGTGTCAGGACGTAGTTCCTGCTGATTATATTATCATCGTCATTATTAAACTTTTAAGTTTCCTTGTTACTAGTTAATGGTCCAAAACTTACTGAAAAGTATTCCTACGAGTCAGTCTCGGTGTGCGCGTTATTTATGTATGTATTAATGTATAGTTTTTAAATCTATACTTGTATTTATATATATTTGAGCGTCTACGTACTTATGAATATGCTATTATCATGGTTATCATCACCAAGAATAACATTCATGTTCACTATGATGAATGATCACATATAAGAACAACATTCATGTTCACTGTGATGAATGAACGCTACCAAGAACAAACTGTTGTTCACCTTTACATTAACAGTCAGTGCTATACATGAACAACACTGACATGAACAACACTGACATGAACAACACTGACATGAACAACACTGACATGAACAACACTGACATGAACAACACTGACATGAACAACACTGACATGAACAACACTGACATGAACACTGACATGAACAACACCGTCTTTAACAACACTGACATGAACAACACTGACATGAACACTGACATGAACAACACTGACATGAACAACACTGACATGAGCAACACTGACATGAACAACACCGACCTTTTACAACATGGTACTTGAATAGAAATTTTTGTTTTTTTTTTTTTTTTTTTTTTTTTCTGGAGAGTGAAAACAAAAATACTCAGACAATATGGTAAAGTTGTCATTTCATTACCTTAAAATTAAATTTTCTAAGTGGTTGATTCATAGCTCGGGACCAGCTTCGTAACTTTATTTTACATATTTTGTTGATTTCTATTCTACAGGGACTGATCATATCCATACTTGAAGCTGTGTATATTGTTTACCACCACCACCAGGCCTGGTCACAGACTGGGCCACGGGGGCGTTGAGCCCCGGAACTCTCTCCAGGTAAACTCCAGGTAAACCACCACCACCACTTGACCTAGTACAGTCCACTTACCACACTAAGACTGGAAAAGTAATTATATATTCTGGTACACTGGTGATATCACAATATGCAAAACAACCACTGTGAAAAATTGCCTGAGAAATCACGAATGTGCTGAAAGTTCACTATTTGCTCACAATGGTTATTTTGTATATTCTGGTGTGTTAATAGTATTGTAACATAACAAAAAATAACAACTATAATAACAACTATAACAGAAGAAAAAGAGGAAGAAGAAAACAAACCCCCTTTTTGGGGGGGGGTGGGACTGGTTCCGATCATCGGGAGATAAAACAGTTTGTTCACCAGAAGAACTTGTGGGGACTGGTTGCGATCATCGGGGAGATAAAGTAAGTTTGTTCCTCAGACGAAAACTTGTGGACTGCGTTGGATCATTCGGGAGATAAGCAGTTTGTTCACAGGAAGAAACTTGGTAGACTGGTTGGATCATCGGGAGATAAAGCAGGTTTGTTCACCAGGAGAAAGAACTTGCTTGGGACGTTGTGATCATCGGAGATAAAGCAGGTTTGTTCACCAGTAAGGAAAATTGGTGGAGTGATTGTGATCATCGGGAGATAAAGCAGGTTTGCTTCACCTGGAAAGAAACTGGGGGACGGTTGTGATCATCGGAGATAATGCCGGTTTGTTCACCAGAAGAAAACTTGGTTGGATGTTGTGATCATCGGGAGTAAAGTAGCTTGTTCCAGAAGTAACTTGGTTGACTGGTTGTGATCATCGGGAGATAAGTAGGTTTGTTCACAGGAAAGAAACTTGGTGGACTTGGTTTTGATCATCGGGAGATGAAAGCAGGTTTGTTCACAGGAAGGAAACTTGGTGGACTGGTTGTGATCTTCGGGAGATAAAGCAGTTTGTTCACCAGGAAGGAAGAAACTTGGTGGATTGTTTGTTGATCATCGGAGATAAAGCAGGTATGTTCAACAAGGAAGCGATACTTGGTGACTGGTTGTGATCATCGGGAGATAAAGCAGGTTTGTTCACAGGTAGATGACGTGGTTGGACTGGTTGCGATCATCGGGAGTAAAGCAGGGTTTGTTCAACCAGAAGAAACTTGGTGGACTGGTTGTGATCATCGGGGAGATATAAAGCAGGTTGTTCACCAGGAAGAAAGAAACAGGGTGGACGATTGCGATCATCGGGGATTAAGCAGGTTGTTCACCAGAGAAACTTGGTGGAACTGGTGTGTGTTCATCGTGGAGATAAAGCAAGGTTTGTTTCACCAGGAAGAAAAAACATGGTGACTGGTTGGCGATTCATCGGGAGGATAAGCAGGTTGTTCACCAGAAGAAACTGGTGACTGGATTGTGATCATCGGGAGATATAGTAGGTTTGTTCACAGAAAAAACTGGTGGACTGGTTGTGATCATCGGGAGATAAAGCAGGTTTGTTCACCAGAAAAGAAACTTGGTGGATGGTTTGTGATCATCGGGAGATAAAGCAGGTTTGTTCACCAGGGAAGGAAACTTAATGGACCGGTTGTGATCATGGGAGTATAAAAAACGGTTTGTTCACAAGGAAAGAAACCTTGGTGGGATGGTTGTGATCATCGGGAAGTTAAAGGCAGGTTTGTTCACCAGAGGAACTGGGGAGACTGGTGCTGAATCATCGGGGAGATAAAACAGGTTTGGTCACAAGGAAGAGAAATTGGTGGACTGTTGTGATCATCAGGAGATAAAGCAGGTTTGTTCACCAGGTAAATCTACGTGGAATTATTTTGACTTATAATTTATTGTGCTTTATTGTGTTTTAATTTTCATTCAGGTGAATCACAACTGTTTTGACTTAAACAGTTAATTCCAAAAACAGTTGTGATTTATGTACTATTCCTCTTTGATACACACTACTTCCTCTTTGATACACACTACTTTCCTCTTTGATACACCGCTATTCCTCTTTGTTACACACTACTTCTCTGGTTACACGCTGTTACTCTTTGATACACACTACTTCCTCTTTGATACACACTACTTCCTCTTTGATACTCATCTACTTCTATTTGATACACAATACTCGTCTTTGTTACAGGCTACTTCCTCTTTGATACACGCTACTTCCTCTTGGATACACGCTACTTCCTCTATGATACACGCTACTTCCTCTTTGATACACGCGACTTCTCTTTATACACATCTTCCTCTGTGATACACACTGCTTCCTCTTTGATACAACGCTACTTCTCTTAGATACACGCTACTTCCTCTTTGTGACACACTACTTCCTCTTGCATCAACACTACTTTCTCTTTAATACACACTACTTGCTCTTTTATACACGCTACTTCCTCTTTGATACACGCTACTTCCTCTATGATACACACTACTTCCTCTTTGATACCGCTACTTCCTCTTTGTACACGCTACTTCCTTCTTTGATTACACGCTACTTCCTCTTTGATACAGCTACTTCCTCTTGGATACACGCTACTTCCTCTTTGATACACGCTCTTCTCTTTGATTACACGCTACTTCCTCTTTCGTACACTCTACTTCCTCCTTTGATACATACTACTTCCTCTTTGATACACCGCTACTTCTTTTTGGATACATGAGACTTCCTCTTTGATACACGCTACTTCCTCTTTGTTACGCGCTACTTACTCTTTGATGCACGCTAACTTCTTTATACACACTACTTCCTCTTTGATATCACTACTTCCTCTTTGAAAACACGCTACTTCCTCTTTGATACACGCTCTTCTCCTCTTTGATAACGTACTTCCCTTTGTTTCACGTACTTCCTCTTTCATTACACACTACTTCCTCTTTGATACACACTACTTCCTCTTTTATACACGTACTTCTCTTTGATACGAGCTCTTCCGCTTTGATAACGCTACTTCCTCTTTGATACACGCTACTTTCCTCTTTGTAACGCTACTTCCTCTTTGATACGCGCTACTTCCTCTTTGATACACGCTACTTTCATCTTTGATACACGCTACTTCCTCTTTGATTACACTACTTCTTTGATACCACTACTCTCTCCTTGCATACAATTACTTATCTTTGATACACTTACTTCTCTTTCACAACAGAACTTTCTCTTTATTACACATACTCCTCCTTTAATACCGCTACTTCCTTTTTGATACACACTACGTCCTCTTTGACTTCACCACTACTTCCTCTTTGATACACGCTACGTCCTCTTTTGTACACGCTACTTCCTCTTTGATACACGGCTACTTCCTTTTGATACACTCCTACTTCTCTTTGATCACGACTACTTCCTCTTTGATACACGCTACTTCCTCTTTGAGACACTCGCTATCTTCCTCTTTCGTACACATACTTCCTCTTTGATACACACTCACTTCCTCTGTGATACACGCTACTCCTTTTTGATACACGTACTCCTTTGATACACGCTACTCTCTGTGATACGCTGCTACTTCCTCTTTGCTGATGCTACGCTACTTCTCCTTCATAAACACTACTTCCTCTTTGAAATACACTACTTCCTCTTGAAACACGCTACTTCCTCGTTGATACACGCTACTGCCTTCTGTGATACCGCTACTTCCTCGTTCATAACATACTTCCTCTTTGATACACACTAATTCCTCCTTTGATACACGCTATTCCTAATGATACGTGCTAACTTCCTCTTTGATACACACTACATCCTCTTTTTACACGCTACTTCCTCTTTGATACACGCTACTTCCTCATTTGATTTCGCGTACTTCCTCTTTGTACACGCTACTTCTCTTTGATACACGCTACTTCCTCTTTGATACACGCTACTTCCTCTTTGATACACGCTTACTTCTCTTTGTCACACTACTCCTCCTTCATTACACTCTACTTCCTCTTTGATATACAAGACTTTCATCTTTGATACACATACTTCCTCTTTATACACACTACTTCCTCTTTATACACCACTACTTCCTCTTTGATATACCAATACTTCCTCTTTTGATACAACTATTTCCCCTTTCATACACACTACTTTCCTCTTTGATACACACTTACTTCCTCTTTGATACACACAACTTCTCTTTGAAACCACTACTTCCTCTTTGATACACATACTTCCTCCTTCAAAAAACATTTCGTCTCTTTGATACACACTACTTCATCGTTTCATACCACTTAGTCCTCTTTGAATACAATACTTCCTCTTTGTTACACACTATTTCCCCTTTCTACACACTACTTACTCTTTGTTCACACTACTTCCTCTTTGATCACACAACCTCCTCTTTGATTACACACTAACTTCCTCTTTGATAACACTACTTCCTCCTTCATACCATTCTCCTTTTTTACACGATTACTTCTCTTGATACACACTTACTTCCTCTTTGCACACGTACTTCCTCTTGGATACACGGACTTCCTCTTTGATACACGCTTCTTCCTTTTTCTTTGATACGCGCTACTTCCTCTGTGAGCACGCTACTTCCTCTTCATAGTTGCACGACTACTTCCTCTTGGATTTACATACTTACTTTTTGATACACGCTACTTCTCTTTGATACACGCTACTTCTTTTGATACACGCTACTTTACTCTTTGATACACGTACTCTCTGTAATACACACGACTTCCTCTTTTGATACACTAGTTCCGCTTTGATACAACGCTACTTCCTTCTTTGATTAGACATTGCTACTTTCCTCTTTATACACTCTACTCCTCTTTGATAACACTACTTCCTCTTTGATATCAATACTTCCTCTTTGATACACCCTAATTCCTCTTGATACACACAACTTCCTCTTTGATACACACTACTTCCCTTTGATTTACAATTACTTCCTCTTTGATACGTAATACTTCCTCTTTTGATACACACTACTTCCTACCATTCTAACTCTACTTCCTCTTTGATTACTTACTTCCTCTTTGGATACACACTACTTCCGCTTTGATACCACACTCGTCCGTTTGTCTTACACACTAATTCCTCTTTGATATACAATATTTCCTCTTTTGATCACACTATTTCCCCTTTCTTACACACTACTACCTCTTGGATACACAATACTCCCTCTTGATTACACACTACTTCTCTTTGATACACACTTTACTTCTCTTTGATACACACTACTTCCTCCTTATTACACACTTCTTCCTCTTTGTTACACACTCTTCTCGTCTACACACTAATTCCTCTTTAATATATAATACTTCCTCTTAGATACACACTATTTTCCCCTTTCATACACTCTACTTTCTTTGTAAACACTACTTTCCTCTTTGATACACACAACCTCACTCTTTGATACACACTACTTCCTCTGTGATTACACACTACTTCTCCTTCATACACACTTCTTCCTTTTGTTAACCGCTACTTTCCTCTTTGATAGAACACCACTTCCTCTTTGTTACACAAACTTCCTCTTTGATACACGTATCTGCCTCTTTGATACATGCTTCTTCTCTTTGATACACGCTACTTTCTCTTCAGACCACACTACTTCTCTTTGATATACACTACTTCCTCTTTGAATATCATAACTTCCTCTTTTTCATACTCACTACTTCCTCTTTGATATACACTACTTCCTCTTTGTACACGCTACTTCTCTTCATATGCACACTACTTCTCTTTGATAACACTACTTCCTCCTTCATACCCACACTACTTCCTCTTTGTACACAACTACTTCCTCTTCATACACACTACGTTACGCTTTCATAACCACGTACTTCTCTTTGATAACACGCTCTTCCTCTTTGATACACATACTTTCTCTTCATTCTCATTACTTCCTTTTCATACACTACTATCCGCCATGATTGATATACACTAACTTCCTCTTTGATACACACTACTTCCTCCTTCTACATACTACTTCCTCTTCATACACACTACTTCCTCTTTCATACATCACTACTTCCCCTTTGATATACACTACTTCCTCTTTGATACACACTACTTCCTCCTTCATACACACTACTTCCTCCTTCATACACACTACTTCCTCTTTCATACACACTACTTCGTCCTTCATACACACTACTTCCTCTTTCATACACACTACTTCCTTCTTCCTACACACTACTTCCTCTTTCATACACACTACTTCCTCCTTCATACACACTACTTCCTCTTCGATACACACTACTTCCTCCTTCATACACACTACTTCCTCTTTGATACACACTACTTCCTCCTTCATACGCACTACTTTCTCCTTCATACACACTACATCCCCTTTGATATACACTACTTCCTCTTTGATACACACTACTTCCTCCTTCATACACACTACTTCCTCGTTCATACACACTACTTCCTCTTTCATACACACTACTTCTTCCTTCATACACACTACTTCCTCTTTCA
>NC_069477.1:27349027-27364027 GCF_026875155.1 Cherax quadricarinatus | reverse complement strand
CACCACACACAACACACACACGCACACACACACACACACACACACACACACCACACACACACACAGGGAACAAGCCTTGTACGCTGTTGTTAAACACACAAACACACACAACACACATACACACACAACACACACACCATTCACAACACACATACACAAAACACACTACACACACACACATTCACACCAAACACACACACCACACACACAACACACAACACACACACACACACACACACTCACAGGAAACAAGCACTTTGTAAGTGTAGGTAAAACACAACACACATACTCACACACAACTCCAACACACACACCTAACAACACACTAAACACTCACATACACAGGATTTCACACGTCCTGTGAATGACATCTGAACTCCGCTCCTCTCTCTCTCTCCCTCTTTTCCTATCCTAATCTCTCTTCTACCTTCTCACTCTCTACCTATATCTCTCTTCTCTACCTATCTCTCGCTCTTCCCTCTCCCGTCTCTCCCCTTAACATCCTTCCCTCTAACACCTCCCCCCTTCTAACATTCTCCCCCTCTAACATATCTCCCTACCATTATATCATCCCTCTCCCTTTCCCATCTCTCTCCCCTCCTCCCCTCTCTCTCCCCCTAGCCTCTCTTCCCTCTCGCTCTTCCATTCTCCCCCCTCTTTCCCCCTCTCTCCCCTCTTCTCCCTTTCTCTCTCCCCCTCTCTTTGCTTCTTCTCCCCTCTCGTTCTTCCATCTCCGCCCTCTTTCCCCTCTCTCCCCCTCTCTCTCCCCCTTCTTTGCTTCTCTCTCTCTCCCCCCTCTCTTTGCCTTTCTCTTCGCCCTCTCTCCTCTCTCTCTCTCTCTCTCTCTCTCTCTCTCTCTCTCTCTCTCTCTCTCTCCTCTTCTCTCTCTCTCTCTCTCTCTTATTCTCTCTCTCTTGCTCTCTCTCTTCCCATTGTCCTTCTCAGTCACCCCCTCTCCTACCCTTCCCTTCACTCTCTCTCCCTCCTCTCTCTCACTCTCACTCTCACTCTCACTCTCTCTTCCCCTTTTTCCTTTCACTATCCCCCTCTCTCTTTCTACCTTCCCTTCTCTCTCTCTCTCTCTCTCTCTCTCTCTCCATCTCTTCGCCATTTTTCCCTTCTCACTCTCCCCCCCTCCTTCCCTTCCCTTCTCTCTCTTTCCCCCTCTCACACTCTCCCCCTTTCCCTTCTCACTCTTCCCCTCTCTCTCTCCTACCTTTCCCTTCTCTCTTCTCTCACAAAAAAAAAAAATGGTGGGGACTCGCAGGAACCAAGGATCAGATGAGAATGGTTCTGGTAGGGAGGAGTGGATGGAGGAGCAGTGGAAAAGGATGGAACAAGAGTGGGAGAGAAAAGCAGGAGAGCTTTCTGAAAAAATGGAGACAGAGCTCTCTGTGAAATTGGAAAAGAGGTTGGAGAAGGAGACAAAAAATTGGGAGGCACAAGTCGAAACTGCAGAAACCAAATAAGGTCCAGAATTGAGAAAATAGCTGAAGTGATTTACAGGGGCAGTGACCAATAAGACACAGCAATGAACTGCGAGCCGAACAGGAAGGAAGGGAAATTATGAATTATGCTAAGGTTATCAACCTGCCAAAAAGACCCAAGGTGGAAGGGAAAACAGTGGTTGCAGAGGGAGGGGGTGATAGGTCGAATGCGAGGCACAACCTCTATCAGAGCCATTGGAAAAATCAAGGGAGAAACTGACCCATACGGGCAGGACCAGAGCACAGAGGGTGGGCAATGGGGGAGGAAAGGGCAAAATCATGTTTATCCATGGGTTCAGGGAGAGAGGAAAGGACAACACTAAAGGGGCAGCAGAAGAAAGAAAGGAGATTGAAAAAAAACATCACGGAAATAGGAAGGATGGACGAGATTGAAAATTTTTCAGAAAAGGGGGGTTTTCCGAAGGGGAAAAAAGCCCAATCAAGCGATTCTCAGGAGGAAACAGGCGGAACGGGATCCCCCAAGGGAGAAACCACATTGAAATACTCGAAGAGTACAAGAGGGGTTCCTAGCAGAGACAGAACAAAACAGAACGACAGCACTGGGGGAGAGGAAAAAAAACAAAAGGGAGATGGGAAAAGAGAAAAGGGGATGGATCCAAAAAAGGTCAGTCAGAGCGAACAGAACAAAAGGGGCAACACCCCCAAAACTATTTCAGAACCTAAAAACCTACACACCATCCCAACACACATAAAAACCATACCCACAGCCTCCCCCCAACAGACTATAGAATCCCACATATGCCACCGGGTCTTCCACCCCACAGGCCCACAAACCACAGTGTTGGAAAGGAAACTAAGGGGTATGGACACAAACGTGAGGGTATAAAAAAATAAGTGGGGAGGAGTGGCACGAAAAGTCAAAGGGGCACACCGGACATCATACTCCACAAAAACCAAGCTTACAGGTATGAAAAAAAATGCCATTTTCCAATGGGAACCAAACCTGGGGAAAAAATGGGGGGAACAGGGGGGGGGGAAAAATGGCTTGCGATCAAAAAATGCTGGAATTTTGATAGCTGGGAGAGGAGACAGGGGAAAAGAAAGTGATTACATAGCGGGAATCTTCACTCGGAGGCCCCAAGGGGAATTGCGTGTGAAAAACCCCCACAAACGCAGGGGGCCAAAGGGCAAGTAGACGAAGCAATAGAGCGAGTTGACACACGGGCTAGAGTGGCCGAAGAGCTCAGCTGGGGGCAAAGCTCCTGACCATGGGGACTTAACCAAAAAAAGGAATCTTTTGGGAGAACTTGGACCCCATGGGGGCCAAGATACTGGAGGCAAGATGATGGAGGGGATGGAAAACTTTATGTAGCAAAAGTAAGGGACACTACAAGAGAGAGGCAGGGATGAACAGCAAGGCTAACTTAGTATTCACCTTGAGTAGTGCGATATCTGGACATCACTATGAAAGACCCCTTGGGGCCAGTGCCAGTGGTTTTAAGCTTTTGAAACACAGTAGAGCTACAAGGGAGGAGAAAAAAGAAGGGCCTGGGTGAATGAAGCCAAACTACAAGAAAGGGGACTACCAGGAATAGGAACTTCCTGAAAGGGGTTCAGTGGGACAGAGAACTGGAGGGAAGCCACTTATTTAGATGAGGAAATGTAGCAACAAAATGAAGGGGGCTGAGGAGAGGTTTTTACCCAAAGGGGAACAGGAATATGAAAAAAACCCGGATGACCCATGGGTTTTCCCAAAGGTGCAGGGGGGCAAAAACCAATGTGTGGGAATGGAAGAAATATAGAAAGGGAAAAGGCCCAGGAGAATAAGGGGAACGTCGTGAGCCTGGGAAAAAATATGCAAGATAAAAAGGGGGGCCCAAAAAAAATACAAAAAGCAAGCGCGAAAGCCAAATCTGCCCCAAACTGTTCTCAGCCACTTTTGGAGGAAAAAAAGCAGCCAAAGGCCAGGTAACAGGGTAAGGAAGGAAGAAGAGAGACAACAAGAAATGACCGTGAAGTAGTGAGGAACCCAAAAAAGATTTAAAGAAGTGTTCACAGAGGAGACAGAAAGGGGCCCCCAAAAGCGGAGAGGGGGGCAACCACCATGTCTGGACAAACGTGACACAACCGAGGGAAAAATGAAAAAGGCTTTTGATGAGCTAGATTCAAAAGGGAAGGGGGGCCCGATAACATCCCCCAGGTATTTAGAGAGGGAGCAGAGGCGCTATGTGTACCCCTAACAACAATATTCAATACATCTATCGAAACAGGGGATGCCTGAGGATGGAAACAGAAATGTAGTCCCAATTTTTAAAAAAGGGGAGACGCATAAACATTAAATCCCAACCATTTCACTGACATGTATAGTATGCTAATCATGGAGAAAGATTGTCAGGAGAAGTGGGGGAAACCCCTAAAAAGGAATGATCTCATCAACAGCAGCCAACAGGTTTCGGGGACGCAAACCCTGTGTCACAAAGCTACTGGATTTTCTAACATGGTGACAGCTAAGACAAGGAGAGAGGGGGGGGTGGATTGCAATTCTTGGAGAAAGAAGGCGTTTGACCAGTTCCACACAAGGATTGGTGCAAAACCTGAGGACCAGCAGAGAAAACGGGGAAGGCACTACAAGGGATCAGGAATATTTTTGGGGAAAGACGCAGCGATCAGGGTACGGGGCGAGGGTCAGATGGGCACCTGTGACCGCGGGGGTCCCACAGGGGCAGTCCTAGACCATGCTGTTTCGGGTATTTTGAACGACATGACGAAGGAATAGCCCTGAGGGTTCCTGTTTGAAATGACGTGAATTTGATGAGAAAATTCACTCGATCAAAGACCAGGCAGAACTCAAAGGATCTGGACAGGCTGCAGCCCGGTCCCAATTGGCCCGGAGATCAATCACATAAAGTGCAAAGTCATAAAAATTGGGGGGAAGGGGCAAAAAAACCCGCAGAGGAGTACAGTCTGGGGGCCAAGACTACAAAACCTACTCAAGGAAAAAGATCTTAGGGTGATTTAAAAACCCCAGGCACATCTCCTGAAGCGCACATCAATCAAATAACTGCTGCAAATAGGGGCGCCTAGCAACCTCGAAAATTCCCGAATTTTTAAAAAGGAACTTTTCGGGCCCCCTGTACACCGTGTACTTTAGGCCCAATTGGGTATGGGGGCACCGTTTGGAACCCACCCCCTACCCAAAAGAACGTAAAGAAACTAGAGAAAGTGAAAAAGGTTTGCAAAAGACTGTCCCAGAGCAAAAGGGTATTCCTACGAGGAGAGGTTAAGGGAAATAAAACCTGACGCACTGGGGGACAGGAGAGATAGGGGGGACATGATAACGACATAAAAAATACTGAGAGGAAATTAAAAAAGGTGGACAAGACGGGATGTTCCAGAGATTGGACAGAGTAACAAGGGGACACATTTGGAAGTTGAAGACCAGATGAATCACGGGGGATGTTGGGAAGTATTTTTTCAGCCACGGTATCATAAGTGGAATATTTTGGGGAAGCGATGTAGGGGGGGGCAGGATCCATAAAAAGCAAAAACCCGGGGTAGATAAACTCACGGTTCGAGAGAGGGGACCTATAGGATCAGTGAAAAGGGGGGGCCAGGACCGGGATCGACCCCCGCAACCTCAACTAGGTGAGTAAACTAGGTGGAAACACCACCACACACACACACTCCACACACACACACATACAACCACACACACAAACACACACACACACCACACACACAACATACACACACACACATACACCACACACCCCACACATACACACAACCACCACACCCACTACCCACACACCACACATCACACACAACACACCTAAAAACACCCACCACACAACACCAACAAATCAAGGAGGCAGAGGAAATTTTTTTCCCCCAAGGGAAACGAAAAAATGGAAGCCCAAAAAACGAGTCCTTGGTTTACCCCAAGGTTGGGGAGGCAAAAACTAAGTGCAAAAGAATGGAAAAGGTACGGGGAGGCATAGGCCCCCAGGAAAACAAGGAGATTAGTAGAAGAGCCAGAAACGAGTAGGGCGCAGATAAGGAGGGGGGCCCAGCGACATATGAAAACGACATAGCATCGAAAGTCAAATCCCCCCCAAAAAAAATGCTTTTAAAGCCACATTAGGAGGAAGACAACAGTCAAGGACCAGGATAAGGCTGAGGAAAGAATGGAGAACTCACAAGAAACGACAAGGGTATGTAGGAGCTCAACACGAGATTTAAGGAATATTTACAGTAGAGACGGGAAGGGGACCGGGGGGGACAACCAGAGTGGACACCAACAAGGAATACCCAAACAACTTGGAGCATCATACAGATGGGGAGGGGTGAAGAAATGCTAAGGGGACATCGAAAAACCTCAAAGGCAATGGGCCCGGCAACATCTCCCCGTGGGTCCTTAGAGAGGGAGCAGATAGGTTTGGCGAAACACTTCCCAAAATCTTCAACCATCCCTGAAACTGGGCAATCCCTGAGGTAGGGAAGACGGCAAAGTAGTTCCCATTTTAAAAAAAGGAGACAGAAAAGGGGCACTAAACTATAGACCTGGTCATTGCGGTAAGTATGCAAAATTAGGAAGATTTCAGGGAGAGGGGTGGAGCACCTGGAACGGAACGGGAGTATAAATGCCAACCAGACGGATTCACGGAAGGCAAAATCCGTTCAAAAAACCTTCGGGGTTTATGATAAAATAAAAAAGAAAAGACAAGAGGAGAGGGGGGGGTTGATTGCTCTTCTTGGACGCAAGAAGGCCTTTGACACGTTCCTCCAAGAGATTAGTGCAGAAGCTAGAGCATCAGGCGCATATTAAAAGGGGAAAGGGGACGCAATGGATCAGAGAATCCCCCACAGGGAGGGAACAACGATCATGGTCGTAAAGTGTATCCAGTGGGCACCCGGAGACGGGGTCCCACAGGGTCGGTCCTAGGACCAGTGCTTTTTTGGGATATGTGAACGACATGAGGAAGGGTTAGACCAGAAGTGCCCTGTTTGCAGAGATGGGTTAATGAGGGGAATTAAACTGATAGGACCAGGCAGGACTTCAAAAAGACCTGACGACTGGCACCTGGTCCAGCAAATGGCTTCCGAATTTAATCCTGCCAAAGAAAGTCAGAAGTAGGGAAGGGCACAGAAAAGGGCCAAACAGGATAGGCTAGGTGGCCCCCGACTGCAAACCTCACTCAAGGAGAAAGATCTTGGGTGAGTATAACACCGAAACAGTCTCCGGAAGCCACATCAAACAGATAACTGCGCAGAAAAATGGGCGCCCGGCAAAACCTGAGAAAAGCATTTCCCATCCTTAGTAAGGAATCATTCAAGACACTGTACACCGTGTATGTCAGGCCCTACTGGAGTATGCAGCACCCGTTTGGAACCCCACTTGATAAGCACGTCAAGAAACAGAGAAAGTACAAAGGGTTTTCAACAAAAGGTTAGTTCCAGAGCTAAAGGGAATGTCCATAAGAAAGATTAAGGGAAATCGGCCTGACGACCTTGGGGGACAGGAGGGTCGGGGGGGGGGGCATATAACACATATAAAATACTCGGGGTAGACAAGGTGGAAAGGGCAGGATGTTCCAGGGGACACAGAAAACAAAAGGCCACAAATTTGGGAATTGAAGACAAAATGAGTAGAGAGAAGTAGGAATAAATTTTTTAGTCATAGAGTTGTAAGGGGTGGAAACCAGGGAAAAAAAGCGGGAAACCCTACCAGTTTTAATACGAGGTTTGTAAAATCATGGAGGGGGAAGAGGGCCTAGTAACAACCGGGGGGAAGGGCGGGGGGCCCGGAGCTAGGACTCGACCCCGCAACCACAAATGGTTAGTACACACCACAACAAACCCACCCCCAACCCACACACACACACACACAACCCCAAAACACACACACACACCACCACACCAACACTACTTTATCAATTGCGCTGCTAAAACCAATAAAAAATTTTTCTGCACTAAAATTTTAAAAGAAAGTCATCTCGTGTGGTATAAACCCTTTACCCTGACGGGGCTCCCCCCAGGTTAGAAAGTCATCTCTTGTGTGTAAACCTTGCATGATGGGGCTCCTAGTAGTTTAGAAAATCATCCTGTGTGTGTTAATTGTGGGTTTAGGAGGGTTGAAAATTTGTGTGTATTTGTGGGGTTTGGTTTGGGTTTTGTGTTGTCCCGGTGGGTTGAGGTTAGGTTTCCCCTTTTGTTGTTTGACCGGGCTTGGGTTAAATACTTGTGTTGTTTTGTGAAAGGTGGTTGGTTTTTGTGGTGTTTTGAAAGGGTCCTCCAGGGTTGGTTTTGGGGGGGGTTTTGAAAAAGGGGTTTGCGGTTGGTTTCGGTGTGTTCCTTTTGGGATTTGGGTTGGTTTTGTGTTGTTTTGTGGGCCCTACCGGGTTAAAAAAATTTGTTGGTATTTGTAAGGGTTTTTTGGGGGTCATTTTTGTTTTTATTTGTGCAGGTTGGCCCCGGGTTGGTCATTTGGGTGTTTTGTGAAAGATTGCCAGGGTTTTTTTATTTGTGTATGTATTTTAATAGGGTTACCTTTGAAAATTTTGGGTGTTTTGTAGGGTTGCCGGTTGGTTTTCTTGGTTGTATAACCTTTACATGACGGGGCTCCTAGCCAGGTTAAAAATCATCTCGGGGTTTTGTAAACCTTGACATGGGCGGGGCCCTAGCCAGGTTAGAAGTCATCTCTGTGATGTATAAAACCTTTACTGACGGACTCCCCAGGTAGAAAGTCATCTCTGTGTGTGTATAACCTTGAATGACGGGGCCCAGCCATTAGAAATCATCTCTGTGTGTGAAACCTTTACATACGGGGCTCCAGCCAGGTTTTGAAAGTTTTCTGTGGTGTATAACCTTGACATGAAAGGGACTCCTACCAGGTTTTGAAAGTCATCTCTGTGTGGTTACCTTGACAAGAGGGACTCCCACAGGGTTTGAAAGTCAACTCGGTGTGTTAACCTTTTACAACGGGGCTCCTAGCAGGTTAGAAAGTCATCTCTGTGTATGTTAACCCTTTACATGACGGGGCTCCCGCCAGGTTAGAAAATCATCTTTTTGTGTGTATAACCTTGACATGACGGGACTCCAGCCAAGGTTAGAAAGTCATCTCTGTGTGTGTATAACCTTGACATGACAGGACTCCTAGCCAGGTTAGAAAGTCATCTCTGTGTGTGTATAACCTTGACATGACGGGACTCCTAGCCAGGTTAGAAAGTCATCTCTGTGTGTGTATAACCTTGACATGACGGGACTCCTAGCCAGGTTAGAAAGTCATCTCTGTGTGTGTATAACCTTGACATGACAGGACTCCTAGCCAGGTTAGAAAGTCATCTCTGTGTGTGTATAACCTTGATATGACGGGACTCCTAGCCAGGTTAGAAAGTCATCTCTGTGTGTGTATAACCTTGACAAGACGGGACTCCTCGCCAGATTAGAAAGTCATCTGTGTGTGTGTGTAACCTTGACAAGAAGGGACTCCTCGCCAGGTATGTGTGTATAACCTTGACAAGACGGGACTCCTCTCCAGGATAGAAAGTCATCTCTGTGTGTGTATAACCTTGACAAGATGTGATCTTAGTCAGGTGACAACACTATCTTCTTTCTTTGGTTATTAATGATAAATTGTAAACACAGTAAAATGCATGCGAACTTTTATATATTTTATTTATAATAAGATTTAAGCTACTTAAAATATAAAACATAGTCGAAAATAAACCAAATAAAAAAATAAAAAAAGGCAGTGGCTGGATTGACTGGATGTACCATAATGACCCTGACGCTGCTGCCACAGTCTAGCCACAGCGCTTCTGGTTTATGTTATAAAAGACTTTAATTATAAAGAAGTGAGTTTCATACATCTCTTGGTCTACAATGTTTATACTGCTTACCATGTAATCTATTTTATCTGAATATTGCAGTTCTCTTCAGAATAAATAGCAAAATAAAATTCGCTATAACCCCCGTGTAACATATCATAAGTTTAAGAATTAGAAAGAACAGCTAGACGATGTTTCGCTCCTTCCTGGACCCTCTTTAACATAGAACAATGTTGGTGTTCACATTCTTGACTTGTGATGTATATATTGTTCAAGACATGTAACTTACCTGTACACTGAGATGATAATGAAGGTAGAGAGGTGAAACTTACCTGTACAGTGACATGATAATGAAGGTAGAGAGGTGCAACTAACCTGTACACTGAGATGATAATGAAGATAGAGGTGTTACTCACCTGGTAATTTTCTCTACTAATTACTTAATCGTAGTGTAGACTAAGTATGATATACATACACTGATATATTTTCTAGTAAATGTTTTAAAACGAGAAAAGGTACCATCATATTAAAAGTACTAATTAATTTTTAAATTACAGTTACAAATAATTTTTCAGTTACAATGTAAATAAGTCTGTTCCGAGACCGAGTCACGGGGGCGACGACCCCAGGAACCATTGACTGACAGCAGACAGATTGCTTTGCGCCATCTGCTGTGTCTCCAGTTCCCGTAAAAATGTTATATCAGAGTGTAGAGATTTTAAATCAATCCTTTAAGTATTTTCTAGGTATCAATAACTCACAATATCATTACTTGAAGGTTACCCGAAGTCTAGAACTATTTATATTTACATTTGGTTACAATAATAATGAGTTATTTATGCCGACACTAAGTAAAAATATTACGTTATATTTTATCAAGGAATGCGTGTCAAAAAATGTAAGTGGTTATGCATTATTTACAGTGAGGAAAGTCAGGGTAATTATCCAGAGTGGTTGGTAATATGCCATTGTGGATAAAATACTTTGATATTTCTTGAACAGTTCTGAGTGAGTTGTGGGCACCTCCGTTGAAGTGATTACATACTCCCTAAATAGAATCATTGATTCCTTGCTGTATCGAGATGCAACAAAAGGGAAGAGACTAGTGAAATATTTTTGTGCAGCTGTTAATACCACGTCTTTTTTTCAAGAGATTAAATGCATTCTTGAAGTCAAGTTTTACTAAAGCATTGTCCACAAAAAGGTTATTGTTGCATGAACCGCTGCTTCACAGTTTTGAGGGACACCAAAGTCAAGCTGGTTTGACTGAAGCATCATCGCCACCTCTGTGCGAATACTTCAGAAAGCAGCTTTAGAAATGAGGTGACGAAGAGTATTGGATACGGCAATGAACCTAATTCCTCCATCTTTCTTTTCTACGGGCATAAAGCAAAGCACCTAAGAAGAAATGTTTACTTTTGTCAGGAATTGGACAACCCAAGTTGTGTAAACAAACAATGTGATCTCCGATAGGTGGCTTTGCGTCTTCTACGCTTTAGTTGTATTCCAGTGCAGCTCCCAGAAGAGCCAGACAATAACGACATGATTACTTTGTAAACGACTGACTCTTGCACAAACAGTGACTCCACAGTGGGGACATTGGTGTTAGAACTGCTGGTGATTCCTATTTCCTTCGCAGGGTGCCTTTTTTTCTATGTGCTTGAACAGTGGGACATCTTTGAGGGCAAATGCAATTTTGCTGATGATTAGGGAGCATTAAAATTTTGGTCAAAGCTGCACTCTTTAGGCATTATTCATTATTAGATTTAGTGCAAAATATGAAGTTGATTGGTTGAGGATCAGTCTACATCATTCGCGATTGAAATTTTGGAATAAGTCTGTATTACTGAGTAGCGCAGCGCAGTGTTTTATGTACTGTATCTATGTACTCTACAGTATTTATAAACATTAACTAACTTTCTCTCTTTTCAGAAACTCTGATTACTTATATACTTTACTACTGAGATGCTACAATGTCAACGAGGAAAGCTACAGAACATGCATTGTTTGGTCATGCCAGTGTTCTTGCAATGAACAAACTTCCGTCCAAAGGCGATATGAAGTGTGCAACCAAAGAACTATAATTCCATGATTGACTGGAAGACTGAACTCAAAACAGAGACTCCTTTCATTGCTTCTCTATCAGATCAACAGGTTCTAAAAATTACTGAGACTTCACTGGAGGTTCCCAAGTGGCCAAACAACACTCAAGTTGTTGAGAGAGGGATAAAATTAATGACTGAAGCAAGAGATGGATATATCAGGCAAAAATATTTTCCAGGAAAGTGATGCCCAGGTTCAGCACCAAGAAAGACTTCACTTATAACTTGTAATAGGTTAAAATTAAATAGTGATTGATATTATCCATGTACATTTGATTACACAATCTTCACAACCAAAAATTATATAAACCATGTACTCTTGATTATTATCCTGACAACCAATAAATTGTAACCAATTGCTTTCAGGGGTCTATAATTTGACTAAAAGTCGACCGCGATGCTGCAGGGTAAATGGGCATGAAGTGGTCTGAAATTTTGCACAGAAGTTTGTTTTGACCATACAAATAATGCCTGAAAAGTGCAGCTTCCATCCCTAAAATTTGTATTTTTTTCAATGCTCCTACTGGTGATTATCCTGATTGTGCTCAATGCGTTGCCCTCTTCATTTCTTTTTTTTTTTTTTGCTCACCTGGAAGCTGATTTCTTTTCGCTGTCAGTGGAACGATTAGGAGGGTCTGCTTCTCTTATTTTTGTATTGATGGGGAAGGAGATAGTACATACACAGACGACAACAAAGAAATGCGTGGCATACGTCCCAGTATGATTCAGTGCTCAGTGAACCATTAATCAGAAAAAAAATAGATGACCCGTATGAGTTCTTTATGAATGAGTTACTTGACTTAGACAAAGCCATTGATTATATGAACATGTACTCCGCCCCAGGCCCAGATTCGTTGAACTTAATATCCATCAAGAATTCCAAGAAACCCTTATCACGTGCCTTAAATATTCTATGGAGAAGAAGCTAAGACATTGAAGTCATTCACATTTCTTAAAAAATACTGATATTTCCTAACTCCACATAAGTGGCAGTTAAAGCAATTGCAAAAAACTTTACACTATTAACCCTAATGTCCGACATTATCAAGATTTTTTAAAGGGGTTAAAAAGCAAGTTTATAAATCACATGAAATCACAGCATTTGCTCGATACACGTTAACACGTGTTCAGAACAGGTCGATCCTGTCTTTCGCAATAGCTGGACCCTAACAACATGATCCTGAATACATTTAAAGACAACCATAATAAAGATGTACACACTAACTTTGCCGAAGCCTTTGGCAAGTCCTACCATGGGATAATTGTTTACAAAATGTATATAAAAGGAATAAGTAGAAAGGTGAGCAGATGAGCATTTAACTTCCTTACAAATAGAATCCAAAGTGCAACAGTCAACACAGTGAAATCAGGAGCTGCTACAGTCAGAAGTTTCGTGCCACGGTGCTCGCTCCACTTCTCTTTCTCATTCTCATACCTGACATCGATAGGGACATTAATCATAGCACTGTATCATCATTTTCAAACGAAAATATAATTTGTATACAACCACAGAAGACACAATGAGCCTCCAGTGTGATATAAGCCAAGTCTTCCAGTGGGCAACTGACAATAATATGATGTTCAATGAGGACATATTTCGATTTCTACTTCATGGAAGAATAGAAGAAATAAAAACAAGATTGAAGTACAAGTCAAATTCAAATCACTCGATAGAAAATAAGTCAAATATGAGAGACTTGGGACTGATAATATCAGATCACATGTTTAAGGAACTCAAGAATGTTTTTTATAACAAACGCAAGAAAAATGATTGATTGAATTACCAGAACTTTCTGAAGAGGAGATACTAAGGCAATGACGTTACTCTTCTGGTCAATTTATCGTGGCTGGAATACTTGTGGAGAAATTTTCTCCAGGAGGGGGTTATCAGCCCCTTCAGCCCTTTCAGCCCTGAGGGGCCAAGCCCTCTCAGCCCTGAGGGGCCACTCAGAAGGGGCGAGCGTCTTGTTTACTGCTAGAGTGAGTAATTGATCACAGATGCTATGCCACATAGTCAAGTGACCTCTGCTCCTTGCAGCGGTGTTGCAAAGTGTATTTTTATAAGAGACAATACATTCTTACTTTAGCAGGACAATTAAGGGAAAAAACCCTGCTCCCACTTTATTACCTTTGTAAAGATAGTGTACATTGTTGTCTATGATTAAGACAGCAAGAAACAAACTTTCTGCTTTGCTTCATCGAGGAGGGGACAAGGATGCAAGGTACTAGGTCAGCGTTTTTTTTTGTGCTGGGGGAGTGACGGCATGGAGCGCTGTGGGGTTCTGGCAGACTATCTTGACCTATGGAGAGTGACACTGATGCCAGGATACTGATCTGTGCGTTAGTGTGAACAAGTGTCTCTAACACAAACACTTTAAAAGAAGTGTGATCAGCTTCTATTGTGATACATTGTGAACAATAAAGACAAATCTTGTGGAACATAGTGTACCAGTGTGCGTTTCCTAGACAATGGAAGACGTGGACATCCAAGGACACTTCAGCTTCTATCAAGTCACCGATATCTGTCGAAGGTGTTGAGGAACACCATAGCTCACTTACAAAGAGCAAGGTATGTTACGAATTTCTTGTAGATCGGGGGTTGCGCAATTCTTGAGTCACAAGGAGTTTGTTATCAACCCATAATCGGGAGTTAAAATTGTGGACTTTTGGTCCAAACAAGTAGGTATTTCGTCAGCCTCATCGAAAGAAATATGCTGAATAAACACCCCCTGGGGTAATTTTTACTTACAAATTGTATCTCTTGACAGCCCAATGTTGTGATGGTTTCGACAGCATCTAGACCTCGTCTGCAGGGGCGGCTGTGTAACGATTTGCTGTCATTTATTCCCGCTAAGTGTTCATTATATATAGTTATTTAAAAAACACAGCAGGTAAGGCCAAAATTCTCAAACAGAGTTTGGTCGTGCTCGAACCGGATAAAGACCCCACTGTGGTCCAAATAGGGTTTTTACTACAGTGTACAAATAACCCATGAGCCAAGGTCCTTCGAAAAAAAAAAACTGTAAAACTAGTTGTTTTACAATATAAATCAGTATAAATGAGTCCCTCCGACTCAGTCACAGAGAATGGGCAGGGCCCAAAAGAAAAAAGGGCGCTCACCCAGCGTTCACCCCAAAGAAAACGGGAGCTGGGGACTCACCCAACAAGAAGACGGGGGATGGTATCCTGCACCCTCCATCAACTGCTCCAATCTCGAAATCGCTGATTAAGACAACACCAAGTGATGTTGTTTGTCTGAGTGTATATATATACACGTGTTTATAATGTTATAGACAGAAATTAAGAGACAAAATTGTGTTAAAGTTTGTTTCTTGTAGATCTACCTGTTATATTAAAGGAACTTATATATAAAGTGTAAGCTTTCAAATATATATTAACAGTGAAATTTATATATGTGTAAGTAATATTCACGTGTGATTTACAGTTATACAGTGACATTTATAGTGGGATAGTGAATGAAGTGTATAACATCGTTATTTACGATTTAAACATCATGGGCAGGCTGACACAGCAAAACTCTAAGCCCAAAAAACAGACCATGTACCCCGTCCCCTTTTGGTCATTGACCCTGGGTTTAAACTTAGTGGTCAGTATGTCTGA
>NC_069477.1:27255240-27348527 GCF_026875155.1 Cherax quadricarinatus | reverse complement strand
TTCAACCTTTTACAGATGTGACAGAGTGAACAGGCAAAAGGGGGGGGTTGGCCTGTACATTGCAGAGTCACTTGTTTGCACAGAACTGCTTAATGCCTCAAATGACGTAGTGGAAGTTTTAGCAGTAAAGGTCGAGAACAAAAACCTAGTCATTGTGGTAGTCTACAAGCCCCGGATGCAACTCCCGCAATTCCAGGAACAGCTTGTTAAAAATTGACCACTGTCTGGAAAATCTTCCAGCTCCTGCACCCAACATCTTGCTCCTGGGGGATTTCAACTTAAGGCACCTAAAATGGAGGAATATAGCAAATAATTTTGTTGCAGTAATAACACCAGGAAGGCAGCTCTGATGAAAACTCAACACACACGAGTTTTTAAAAATCTCTGCACAAAATTCAATTTTAAAACCAGTAAAAAATTTAGAGCCTACAAGACTGGAGAATACACTATACCTCATCTTCACTAACAATGATGATCTGAAAGAAATGTCACCATATCAAAAACAATATACTCAGATCACAACATAATTGAGGTTCAGACATTATGCATGGAGCCCCAGCCCGACAAAATGAGATAGTCACGAGGGAGCTTCACCAAATTCAACTTCAATAACAAAAACATAAAGTGGGGCCCAAGTAAACCAAGTCCTAACCGATTAAGCTGGGAAGATATACTAAGCAACACAGACCCAAACTTATGCAAGAACAGATTAACTCGGTGGCACTCGATGTATGCACAAGGCTTATTCTCTAAGAAAAAGGAAGAGTAGATGTAAAATAGAAAGAGACAGGCGCTCCCTTTACAGGCGACGGAAAAGAATAACAGAGCGGCTAAAAGAGGTCAATATATCTGAAATGCGCAGGAGACACTGGTCAGAGAAATAGCAAGCATCGAACTTAGCTAAAAGATCCTTTAGGAGTCAGGAATCGCGGGAAGAACTAAAAGCCATAAATGAAATCGAAAGAAACCCAAAGTATTTCTTCTCCTATGCCAAATCAAAATCGAGAACAACGTCCAGTATTGGGCCCCTACTTAAACAAGATGGGTCCTACACAGATGACAGCAAGGAAATGAGTGAGCTACTCAAGTCCCAATATGACTCAGTTTTTAGCAAGCCGCTAACCAGACTGAGAGCGAAGACCAAAATGAATTTTTATGAGAGAGCCACAAATTTGACTAACACAAGCCTATCCGATGTTATCCTGACGCCAAATGACTTCGAACAGGCGATAAATGACATGCCCATGCACTCTGCCCCAGGGCCAGACTCATGGAACTCTGTGTTCATCAAGAACTGCAAGAAGCCCCTATCACGAGCCTTTTCCATCCTATGGAGAGGGAGCATGGACAGGGGGTCGTCCCTCAGTTACTAAAACAACAGACATAGCCCCACTCCACAAAGGGGGCAGTAAAGCAACAGCAAAGAACTACAGACCAATAGCACTAACATCCCATATCATAAAAATCTTTGAAAGGGTCCTAAGAAGCAAGATCACCACCCATCTAGAAACCCATCAGTTACACAACCCAGGGCAACATGGGTTTAGAACAGGTCGCTCCTGTCTGTCTCAACTACTGGATCACTACGACAAGGTCCTAAATGCACTAGAAGACAAAATGAATGCAGATGTAATATATACAGACTTTGCAAAAGCCTTCGACAAGTGTGACCATGGCGTAATAGTGCACAAAATGCGCGCTAAAGGAATAACAGGAAAAGTCGGTCGATGGATCTATAATTTCCTCACTAACAGAACACAGAGAGTAGTCGTCAACAGAGTAAAGTCCGAGGCAGCTACGGTGAAAAGCTCTGTCCCACAAGGCACAGTACTAGCTCCCATCTTGTTCCTCATCCTCATATCCGACATAGACAAGGATGTCAGCCACAGCACCGTGTCTTCCTTTGCAGATGACACCCGAATCTGCATGACAGTGTCTTCCATTGCAGACACTGCAAGGCTCCAGGCGGACATCAACCAAATCTTTCAGTGGGCTGCAGAAAACAATATGAAGTTCAACGATGAGAAATTTCAATTACTCAGATATGGTAAACATGAGGAAATTAAATCTTCATCAGAGTAAAAAAACAAATTCGGGCCCAAAAATTTGAGCAAAAACCCCAACGTAAAAGGACTAGGAGTGATTATGTCGGAGGATCTCCCCCTTAAAGGGGACCATAAAAAGGGATCAATCGCATCGCTAAAAAAATTTTGACGGGATGGATAATGAGAATTCAAAAAATAGGGAGGCCAACCCCATTTGCACTCTTCGGGTTCCCAATTTTCTTCTAGGCGGAATATTGTGCCTCAAACCCGCCCCTTTTAAAAGGCAGGTAAAATTTTTCCCGCCCTTGAAAATTTGTAAAAGGGGAACTTTCACGGGGGCCCCATAACGGAAAATAAAACATAAATTTTCTGGGAGCGCTTGAGGTTTTTTTAAACCCGGGTTTTCCCCTTTGGGGAAAGCAGGGGGGGAGAGTACTTGATTATATACCCCGGGAAAAATTTTAGGGGATAGTACCAAATTGCAAACGAAAATCACCCCACTAGGGAAAGAAAAAGATTGGGCGGGGACGATGCACCCCCCCCCTTTGAAAAGGGGTTCACTGACTTTAAGGGACCAACATAAAGTGCAGGGGCCCGGGGACTGTTCAACTGCCTCCCGCCCCCTTTAAGGGGGATTAACCAACGACCCGGGCCCAAGTCTTAAAGCTGGCATGGACAAGCCCCAAAAGTCATTTCCCTGTTCGGCCGGGCGGGTGGTTTACGTTGGTTTGCTTGCGCCAGAGCAACACCCGGGTTTGTTTCGGGCCCGCTGATCCACAGGGGGGCCCCTGGTCACGGGACCGGGCCCCCCGGGGGGGTTGCCCCCCAAAACCTTCTCCGGAAAAATCCGGGGTATCTTCATACACATCACTAAATTTTCCCTTATCTTCCCCGAAAACATCCCCAAAAATCCCTTTGGGCTTCCCGAAAACCCTTCACTCAAATCCCTTGTTTTCACCGTAAACAAATAAAAAAATACCTTGTCTTACCTTTAAAACATCACTAAAATTTTGTCTTCCCCAAAAAACATAAATTAAAATCCCTTTTGTCTTCCCGAAAACATACTAAATTTCCTTGTCTTCACCGTAACATCACTCAAATCCTTTTTCTTCACAAAAAACATCACTCAAATACCTTGTCTTCACCTTTAAAACCCTTCAACTCCCTTTGTTTTTCACCGAAAAAACCCCAAAATCAATTCACTATTTTTAACAAGAGGTACGATTAAGCTCTTGGAGCGGGAGTGGGACCTAGTAGGGGACAAGAAAAAAAGGGGGGAGGGAGATGGGACTCGACCTTTAACGCCAAAAAGGGGGGTAATCCTCTTTTTTTTGGGGAAAAACCCTTAAATTTTTTTAATACTTTTTTTAATTAAAGTGATGAACTAGTCATTTTCCCTGGAGGCCTTCGTAAGAGAAAAAGCAGCCGATTAAAAAGACCTTAAAATTGGTTCACCAAAAACAGCAGCTTCCGTTTTCCCACTGCAGGGTTAGAAATTTCCATCATCCGGATTTTCCCAAACTTTTGATGTTGACCCAGAATTTTAAAACCCTAGCTCCTTTTTATTTTTAAAAAATAAGCTTTTGCTTCAAAATGTTTTTTAATATATTTTTTGCCTTTACAAAACATTTCCTTAATTAACTTCCTTTTGATGTTTTATATTCTTGGTCACACTGCATTTTTTCATCTTATTAACTTCCTTAAAAATTATATTTCCCAGCATCTTTTTTTTTAAGGAATAAGAACAAAAATTGATTAATTTCCAAAAAAAATTAATTATTTTTTCCCTTAAAACCCAATAAAAATCCCTTTTTTCCTCCAAAATTTAAATAAATTTTAAAAATTAATTAATTTTTTAAAAAAAATTAATTATTCATTTTTTTTAAAAAATTTAAATTTATTAAATTTTTTTTTAAACAAAACAACAATAATAAAAAAAAACCTTGTAGCTATTCTTTTCAGATGGGGGGAATATGTAAAAAGGGTTAAAAAAAATTTTTCTTTTGTCTTTTTCCCCGTACGATTTATAAAAATTGATGGGTCCTGCCCAAGCTTGGGGGGATTATCCCAGGCCCAATTTAAAATTTGTGCAAGGATTTTGTTATCAACTTATCGATGAGTATCCCCCGGGGAAATAAAGGTCCTGGGGTGCAAAAACCTTTAGTGTAAAGTTAGGAGTGCAATTTCACAGCTTCGTAAGTTCTGCATTCATCAATTTGGTTTCCCATTCGAAGAATTTTTTTTGTGGTTGTTGGGCAGAGATTCATGATGATAGTAAAGGAAGTTTTTGGGAAAAATCCCAAAAAAAATTTGGGCCCCTCCACCCTCCTGCGCACCCTTCGGGGCGACATTCCGTCATGTCGTATGCTGGGTTTCAAAGACTTTCACAGCGGGCAATGAGGGTGGAGCCATCACCCTTTGCACCTATGTCTGTGTGTTTTAGCAAAAGGCTCACGCCAATTTCACCTTTAAATGAAATCCGGGGCCCATAAAAATTTTCCCGGAAACTTTTTTATTGTCTTGCGGGAGGGTTTGCTGTGCCCGCCAGCATTGAAAATTTTTCCCCTTTTGCTAGCGGGTCCGAAGGGGGGGAAAAAGAGCGACTCCGCTTTTTACTACCCCAGCCATCGTCTGCTTATATTTCTGGGCTATAAGTAAAAAATTTTTTTTAAGCTCGACGCTAAGAGAGTTTCGTAACAAAAATATGCGGGGGTTTTAAACTAATATAGTCTGAAAAAGTGATCAAAAATTTAAATTTATAGAAAAGTTTAAAAATTTAAAAGGATTATATACAGAGGAGTAAATATCGAAAAAAAATTTAAAAATAGGGCAGGATGTTTTTTAGTGTGTTTGTTGGGGTTTTTGTACTTTTCTATACGTGATTTCCCGGGGGGCGGGTTCACAGCTTTTAGGCCGTGTGTTGTGTGTGTGTGTGTTGTGGGGTGTGGTTGAAAAAGTGGCAGTTACACTAACGTAGTTGTGTTTTCTGGGTTGGATTTATAGTTTTCTGATTAGTAGTGAAAGAGGGAAAAATTTTTATATGAAGATTGGTTTCATGAATGTTTTTGTGAAAATTTTATTTTAAAAGTGTTGAGTAGTGAAGATAGTGTATGTAGGGGTTTGTGAAAATAGTTGATTGTTGGGTAATGTAGGTAAAATAGTTTAGTGGTTTTTAAGGTAGTGAAGATAAGGTGTTTTGGTAGATTGAATGTTGTGTAATGAAAATAAGGGGGTTGATTTTATGTGTAGTGTAGTGAAGCTAAGTTTTTGATTAATGTGGAGTGTAGTTTAAGCTTAAAATTTGTGATTGATGTGTGGTATTTAAGCTAAGTTAGTGATTGAGTGTAGTGTAGTGAAACTAAGTTAGTGATTGGGTGTGTGTGTAAATGAAGCTAAGTTAGCTGATTGATGTGTAGTGTAGTGAAAACTTTAAATTAGCTGATTGATGTTTTTAGTGTTGTGAAGCTAAGTTAGTTTATTGATGTGTAGTGTAGTGAAGCTAAGTTTTTTTGATTAATTTTGTAGTTTTAAATGAAGCTAAGTTTTTTTGATTAAATTTTGTTTTTTGTAGTGAAGCAAGTTTGTTGGGTTGAGGGGTAGGGTAGTGAAGCTAAGTTTGGGTTGGGTTTTAAAGTGTAGTGTAGTGAAAACTAAGTTTGGGTTTATTTTATGTTTTTGTGTAGTGAAATAAGTTTGTGTTTATGTGGGGTGTAGTGAAGTAAGTTAGCCTGATTGAAGTTTTAGTGTAGTGAAACTAGTTTTTTTGATTTAAAGTGTTGTGTAGTGAAGCTAAGTTTGGGTTTTTTAATGTGTTTTTTTTTGGGAAGTTAAATTTGTTTTTAATGTGTAGTGTAGTTTAAGGGTTTAAATTGTTGATTGAAGTGTTGTGTAGTGAAAGTAAGTTTGCTGAATTTATGTGTAGTTTTAGTGAAACTAAGTTTGTTAAATTTTAAAGTGTAGTGTAGTGAAAACTTTGGTAAATTGTTGATGTGTAGTGTAGTGAAGTTTAAATTAGCTGATTGATGTTGTAGTGAATGAAGCTTTGTTTGTTTAAATTTTTGTGTGTGTTGTGAAATAAGTTTGTTAATTAAAAAGGGGGTGTAGTGAAGCTAAAGGGGTTAGTTGGGTTGGATTTTTGGGGTTTGTGTAGTGAAGCTAAGGGAGTTGATTGATGTGTAGTGTTGTTGAAAACAAGGTAGTTTTTGATGTGTTGTGTAGTGAAGGTAAGGGAGTGATTTTTTGTGTAGTGGGTTTAAGTAAGGGTTGGGGATTTTATGGGGTTGTGTAGTGAAACTTAAAGGTAGTTGATTGTTTTGGGGGTGTATTTAAAGCTAAGGTAGTTGGGGGGTTTTTTGTTGTAGGTTGGGTAAAAATTTTTTTGGTTTTTTTTTTTAATGGTAGTTTATTTTATGTGTAGTGTAGTGAAGCTAAGGGAGTTGACTTTTGGGGTAAACGAAGATAAATTTTGTGAAGTGATGTGTTTAAAGAAGATTTGGGTTTGAGTGTTTGGGAGTGAAGATAAAGGGGGAGAGTGGGTGCGTAGTGAAGTTAAAATTTTTTTTAGCGAAAATTTAGGTAGGTGAGTGATGTTTAGCGAAAATCGATAGTTGTAAGATTTTTGGGAGTGTAGTGAAACTAAGTTTAAAATTTTCAAGTGTATTCTTTTTCATTTCTTTTCCCTTTTTATTTCCCCTTCTTCCCGTTATTTTTCCGGTGCAACACTCTTTATTGATCTCATAATTTTTTTTTCCCAAAAAATGAAAATTCCCCTAGCAATTCATTTATCTTCCCTTCAAAATTTTCCTTTTTCCCACCATTATGGGGTATAAATATATTTTTGTCCTAATTTTTTACGATAAATGGCAATATTTTCTACTTTACCCTTCGTCATACAATTGGAATACAGTATTAAAAAATTTGGGGTTATGGCCAGGTTTTAGCAGCGAAACCCCCCAAAATTCACTTTGTCGGTGATGCGTCTCCCGATTTTGCTTTTGTTTTTGTCATTCCTGGAATAATGCAATATTCTTTCTACATTTTTCAGGTCCCGTAATTCCCCCCCTGGGGAAAAACTCGCCCCTTTGTTTGAAAAGGGCATTTTTTTTCCCAAACCAACCCGGTCGCCCGGGAAACCCCCAGAATGTGGAGGGAAAGGGGAAGAATCCAGTAGGCTTTTAGATGAGTCTTGGGGAAAAAGATCCTGGGGGGGGGATGAGGAGGGGGAGCTAGGGTTTAAAAAGAAAAGAGAGACTAAAAATTTTTGATGTGGGAAAGGACACACACACAAAAATAAGGGGGGTTCATTTCAAGCCAAAAGTAAAAAGGTACAGGTCCCCCAAAATTTAAAAAAAAAGGTGTTATGTTAGGTCTTTTATACTTAGGCTGTTCCTTGATAAGTGATGTAACAATTTTTGGGGGAAGTCGTTAGAATATAATTTGTTAGTGCTTCCGAAAATACAAAGATAAAAGATTATGTGTTTGAATACCGCATGGGAAAAAAATTTGGGATAAAATACCCGGGACAATGGAAATATAAAAAACAGGGTGGAAAAAATGTGATCCTTTTTTGACAACGTTTCGCCCCCACAGTGGGGTTTTTCAAGTCACAAAAAAGTTTACCCAGGTTGGAAGGTACGTGAGTATTTTTAGTCAGGGTTTAGAATGTGGGGTCAATGGAGAAAGTGGAAACCCCCCCTGATGTACTGGTGAGGTTAAAAAGAGTCCCAAAAACTTGGGGGTTGTTTTTTCCCTTGTTTTCCCTTTCCCAAACTACCCAAAATTTTTGGGCTCTAGCCCCACTCGGTTTCATCATCAGATGAGGGACTCTCCACCCAAAATCAGGGATTCTGAACCCGACTATTTAAAAACTCTTTTACCTTCCCAAACCCCGGTAGATCTATTTGTTTACTTGAAAAAGCCCCCGTGTGGGCGAAAAAGTTGTCAATAAAGGGGTAAAATTATACTTTCCCCATGGTTTTATTTCCCCTTACCCGGGCATATAAAAATGCCCCTTATACATAACTAGCAGCAACGATGACAAAATTATAAAATTAGTTTAAAATTTGGAAAGAAAATTTTCCCCGTTTTTTTTTAGGGTTAATATCAAGGTTGCAAAGATCAAATTTTTATGACGCAATATTGAGATATAAATGTGACGCTCCCACTTTTTAAACCAGGTGTACGAAGGCCCCAATATTTAACATAATAACACCGAAATGACACAGAGATAAAAACTTTTTTTTGAACGAAAATGCAGGAAAAATTAAATAAGATATAAAAAAGCTATGGCATTTAAATAGACGAATTAAAAAAAAATTTAAATAGCCTTCCCTGGTTTGTTTAGGTAGAGGGGGGTTTTTCTCCCTTTTGTTTGGGCTAGGATTTTGCCCGTTTTGGGCCGGGGCGTATTTTTTTTGGGCCCGATTTTTTTGTGTGTCCTCCCCGGGAAATTTAAATTTCTTGTAATAAGTTATTTAAAAACTTGTGTTGTAAATTTCATATTTTGGTAGTGCTTCATGGTGCTGTACTTTTGAAGAGTTAAGTTCCTCTTGGGGGAAAGGTGTGTTTAGGGTTCACATTCTCAACGTCCCCTCAAAAAAGTTTGAGGTTTTTTAATTTTCCCGGGTTTTCCCTTTTAATTTTCGATTAAAATTTTTGGGGAAAATTAGCGTGAGTGTTTGAACACATTTTTAAAACATTTTCAAGGAGTGTAAAAAACTGACTGATCGAACCCCTGTTTAAAATTTAAAAATTTATTCTGAAAAAGTGTTTGGGTTAAAATGTAATCTGCATTGCCCTTTTTTTATATCATAACGAGGAAAAAAACAATTTTACTGGAAAATGTTTTGGGTTTTCGTAATAAAAACAAATTTACCCTTTTTTTTTTTTTAAAAAAACTTTAAATTTTTTTTTCAAATCCATTTTTAAATAAAAGGCCTTATAACTTTTTAACATTCAATGATTATTAAAAAATTGGGTTTTATACACCACCCCTTGTCCAATTTTTAAATTTCGAGCGAAAAATTTATCTTCTTGGGAAATTTATCAAGTAGAAGATTTAAAATTGTTTTTGTGAATTTTGTGTTGGATAATTAAAAAAAATGAAAAACTATGAAAGAAAAACTCAGGGAAAAAGTGGGTGTTAAATGTCAAGATTTAAAAATAAAATATGAATTTTAATAAACAGGGAAAATATTATATTATATACTATTTTATAAATAATTTTAATATATTTTTAAAAAAAAAGTTTGACGGTGGGTTTGAACCTTTGTCCCCAGAGTAACTTTTTTCAACAGTTGGGACCTGTTAATCTCAAGGACCAAAAGTTCGAGCCCCCGTCCACCGTTTTTTTTTTTCTTGACAGTCATTTATTATAAAATTTAAAAATTTAGTTCTTTTAAAAAATTGGAGTATCTGAGAGAGTTTTGAGCAAAGGAAAGGGGGAGCAGTAAAGGGAAATGATCGTTTTTTGGGAAAGGGGAAAAAAGAATTTGAATGTGTAAATTCAAAAAATTATGTGGTTAAAATTTAAAAGGTTTGGATGCGGAAAAAGTGGGTTTATTTAAAACAGGTGTATGGGACCCGGAGAAGAGGGAATTCAAAAGGGAGAGAGAGATTTTGGGAGATGTTAAGTGAATGTATAGGAGCCTTTGAAAAAGTGAGAGAGAAATTGTGGTAGGGGACTTGAATGCTAAAGTAGGAGAAACTTTTAGAGAGGGTGTGGTAGGTAAGTTTGGGGGTGCCAGGTGTAAATGATAATGGGAGCCCTTTGATTGAACTTTGTATAGAAAGGGGTTTAGTTATAGGTAATACATATTTAAGAAAAAGAGGATAAATAAGTATACACGATATGATGTAGGCGAAATGACAGTAGTTTGTTGGATTATGTATGGTAGATAAAAGACTGTTGAGTAGACTCAGGATGTACATGTTTATAGAGGGGCCAACAGATATATAAAGATCACTTTCTAGTTGTAGCTACACTGAGAGTAAAAGGTAGATGGGATACAAGGAGAATAGAAGCATCAGGGAAGAGAGAGGTAAAGGGTTTTTATAAACTAAAAGAGGAGGCAGTTAGGGTAAGATATAAACAGCTATTGGAGGATAGATGGGCAATGAGAGCATAGGCAATGGGGTCGAAGAGGTATGGGGTGGGTTTAAAAATGTAGGTTAGGAGGTTCAGCAGAAGTTTGTGGTTACAGGAAAGTGGGTGCAGGAGGGAAGAGGAGCGATTTGGTGGAATGATGATGTAAAGAGAGTTTGTAAGGGGAAAAAGTTTGCATATGAGAAGTTTTTACAAAAATAGAGTGATGCAAGGAGGGAAGATAATGGAGAAAAAGAGAGAAGTTAAGAGAGTGGTGAAGCAATGTAAAAAGAGAGCAAATGAGAGAGTGGGTGAGATGTTACAACAAATTTTGTTGAAAATAAGAAAAAGTTTTGGAGTGAGATTAAAAGTTAAGAAAAACCTAGAGAACAAATGGATTTGTCAGTTAAAAATAGGAGAGGAGAGTTATTAAATGGAGAGGTAGAGGTATTGGGAAGATGGAAGGAATATTTTGAGGAATTGTTAAATGTTGATGAAGATAGGGAAGCTGTTTATTTCGTGTATAGGGCAAGGAGGAATAACATCTTGTAGGAGTGAGGAAGAGCAGTTGTGAGTGTGGGGGAAGTTCGTGAGGCAGTAGGTAAAATGAAAGGGGGTAAGGCAGCCGGGATTGATGGGATAAAGATAGAAATGTTAAAAGCAGGTGGGGATATAGTTTTGGAGTGGTTGGTGCAATTATTTAATAAATGTATGGAAGAGGGAAAGGTACCTAGGGATTGGCAGAGAGCATGCATAGTTTCCTTTGTATAAAGGCAAAGGGGATAAAAGAGAGTGCAAAAATTATAGGGGGATAAGTCTGTTGAGTGTACCTGGTAAAGTGTATGGTAGAGTTATAATTGAAAGAATTAAGAGTAAGACGGAGAATAGGATAGCAGATGAACAAGGAGGCTTTAGGAAAGTAGGGGGTGTGTGGACCAGGTGTTTACAGTGAAACATATAAGTGAACAGTATTTAGATAAGGCTAAAGAGGTCTTTGTGGCATTTATGGATTTGGAAAAGGCGTATGACAGGGTGGATAGGGGGGCAATGTGGCAGATGTTGCAAGTGTATGGTGTAGGAGGTAGGTTACTGAAAGCAGTGAAGAGTTTTTAACGAGGATAGTGAGGCTCAAGTTAGAGTATGTAGGAAAGAGGAAATTTTTTCCCAGTAAAAGTAGGCCTTAGACAAGATGTGTGATGTCACCGTGGTTGTTTAATATATTTATAGATGGGGTTGTAAGAGAAGTAAATGCGGGGTCTTGCAAGAGGCGTGGAGTTAAAAGATAAAGAATCACACACAAAGTGGGAGTTGTCACAGCTGCTTTTGCCGATGACACTGTGCTCTTGGGAGATTCTGAAGAGAAGTTGCAGAGATTGGTGGATGAATTTGGTAGGGTGTGCAAAAGAAGAAAAATTAAAGGTGAATACAGGAAAGAGTAAGGTTATGAGGATAACAAAAAGATTAGTGATGAAAGATTGAATATCAGATTGGAGGGAGAGAGTATGGAGGAGGTGAACGTATTCAGATATTTGGGAGTGGACGTGTCAGCGGATGGGTCCTATGAAAGATGAGGTGAATCATAGAATTGATGAGGGAAAAAGAGTGAGTGGTGCACTTAGGAGTCTGTGGAGACAAAGAACTTTGTCCTTGGAGGCAAGAGGGGAATGTATGAGAGTATAGTTTTACCAACGCTCTTATATGGGTGTGAAGCGTGGGTGATGATGTGCAGGGGGGGAAAAGGGCGGAGGCGTGGGATTCATGTCTGGGGGCAATGTGTGGGTGAATAAATGCAGGAATTCGTATTTGGAATTGGGGAGGTGCGGGGGGTTCCCAAAAAAACTTTTGTCCGGGGGCTGAGGAAGGGTTGTTGAGGGGTTCGGACATGTAGAGAGAATGGAGCAAACAAAATGATTCAAAGTGTATATTGTAGGGGAAGGAAGGCGGGGGGGGGTGGCCTAGGAAGGGTTGGAGGGAGGGGAAAAGGAGGTTTTGGTGCGAGGGGTTTGGGACCCCAGAGGCTGCGTAAAGGGTTTTGATGGAGTGAAGGAAAAAAGGGTTTTTTAAATACTTGACGGCTGTTGGAGTGTGGAAAAGTAAATTTAGGGGGTTCAGGGAAACCCGGCAGGCCGGACTTGGGCCGGGAGAGGGAAGTACAGTGCCTCCCCCTTGAAGGAGGGGTTTTTAATGTTGCTTTTAAAAACTGTAGTGTAAAGCCCCCTTCTGGCAAGACAGTGATGGAGTAAATGATGGTGAAAGTTTTTTTTTTTCGGCCACCCTCCCCTTGGTGGGATCGGCCGGGTGATAAAAATATAAAAATAGATGGCTAAATTAGCAAACCCAGTTAAAAATAAAGAAACGGTGAAAATAGTAGGGGGCTGTAATATGAATTTTTCGTTGGTATGACAGTGTGGAGTAAATGATGATGAAAGTGTTTTTATTTTTTTGGGTGCCCCTACTCGGGGGGAAAAACCCCCAGGGTGTTAATTAAAAATACAATATAAAATTTAACTGGGGACTTTTGTCGGACCTTTTACACACTTAAGGCTGTATAACAAGTTGAAAGAGGCGGGCAGTGTGTAACCACCGACAATAAAAAATATCTGTGATATTTGGGGAATAAATAAATAAAACGGCTCAAGGGCCCCCAATTGTAATACAAGAACTGACTGCCACTCTGGCAAATCAATGACTCCTTGAGGAAGTGACATATAGGGGCCAAAATTTTTTGTTTTTTAAAACCTAGGATTACACTAATTTATTCGATCAGAAGATTATCCTTTTTTTATGGAAAATAATTTTTTTTTTAAAAAGAGTTTCATACAAAGGGGTCCGAAAAATTCTTCTTTTCTAGGTTGTAATTTTTGTATTTGCCCTAGCTTATTTTTTTTTATTCATTTTTTAACAAAATAACAAAAAAAAAAAGTTGAAAAAAGTAAGTTTGACATGGAAAAGTCGGCCCGAAAAACGTCTCATGATCTTCTCTCTGTATGTGCGATTTATTTTGTTTTGTTCCGTACGGTTTGTGTCTTTTTGTTGTTTATAATTTTGAAAATTTTGCGACAGTAATAATACATTAATCATCAATTAAATCATAAGAGAATGTAGGGTTTAAAGTGAAATTAATGCACCATGCATTTTTTTTTTTTCTAAAATAGCTAAACCCCTCGGCCTTAATAACTCACTTGCAACGTTTCCTCGTGACCATCAAAAAATCAGTTTAAATCTGCCTCAGATTTATAAAAAAAAAAGTCATTTAAATTAGTCATTGTCGCGATGTATTGTGTTGTTATTTGTTAAGACTAAAATGAACAGAAAAAATAGTTTTTCTTCCCAAAAATTTTGGATTGGTGTTAGTTATAAATTATTGCTTCTGTTATACTTTATTTTAAGAAAGGAAACTACAAGAGTTTCCAGACTATAACTGAGATCAAGAAAAAACTGCTAGAGGGGCCTTTTTACAGTCATTTCGGGCAACCTTTGTTCCCAGGTCGACCCCAGCGTGATAAACCCAGGTCCCTACTTAATTTTTGATAAACGGGGACAGCGGGTTTTTCCCACTCATCAGGGGATCAAACCCACAGACTAAAATTTAAATTTAAAAATTTAAAGCTTGGACGTTAAACTTAATTATAATAAGTAAATTCTATTCCTACGCTTTTATAAATCCAAAACTCAAGGTTGAAATGTCAGTAACTACAAACGTGTTAATTCTCTCAATCACTCCCATTTTTTTTTTTTTTTTTTTGGGAAAGATAGACACCGTCCCATAAAACCCAATTGCTCAATGCAAGGGTTTAAATTTTTTTAGTTTAAATTTAGTGGGGTAATTTGAGAGTTATGCCCACCTAACAAAAGGGACTTTGCCACGACGCTTCTCTGGGGTTTTCCCCCATATTTTCCCGCTGTGAAGGGGATTTTTACTCAGCGCTGCCTCCAAAACAAACGTAATTTTTTTAATTCGATAAATTTATTCAATTACGAGTTAATCTTAAAATATATTGTAAAAAAACTGTTACCTAAATCCCATCTACGGTTTTGTTTTTAAATTTTGGCAGTTGTAGAAAGGTGTAATAAGTTTATTGCGCTTTATGTCTCTTATTCTTACATTACATACACTTCGCTTTACTGTGTGTTACCCTTTTTTACTACACAATAATAATTAAAATTTCTAAACGTCATTACACACTCTTTGCTGATAATTGGTTCTTTTTCTAGTGACTAATTAATATTTGATAAAAAGAGTCGAAGTTAAAGGCTACTCCTTCAAGAGTAACTGTCTTTCTGGTTTTCGTAATGAAATTTTACTAGTATAAAAAAATGCTTATCTAGGAACTCGTTTTAACTTGACTCACGAAAACGTAAGACACGACTGCAAACAAACTTACCACGTGTGGGGTTAGAACCCGCGTCAGTGTGTTTTGTAAATTTTCCCCATCGCGAGTTCTTACCCACCCGTGTATGGTTTAATTCAGTTTCCTTTTTGTTGCAGCGTTGTATAAAATGTATAATTTCCCGGGGCTTTGGTAAAACTTACAGTTGCCAAAGTTAATTGCAGTATGCAATTCTGTCGCAACCTTTAAAATGCCTACTTTATACATCCCTACTGCATATATGCCTGTTGGCGCCTCATCATTATATAAACGGGGTTACAGTTTTTTCTCATCAGCGCAAATTTCTAGAGGTATTTCCCCCTGAGTGATATCTGTTTGTGGGAAGTAATCCCTTTCCTACTGAATCAAATACTATTACACTTTCATGGTTCAAGGTAATGTATTAAGGGAGGATTCCACACTTTTTCACTGACCCATTCGTGGAATTCGTTTATGATGGAACACTCTGTGAGGGTTTTTAAACGTTTATTCTTAAGCAAACAATTAGTAAAATACTGTTATGTTATGTATTCAGGAACTATAAAAAACCCAGTTTTTTAAAGGTAAAAAAATTTAGAAATCTCGGTAATCATATTATAAAAATAATATGAATAGTTTGTAACTTGTTTGTAGGGGGATGATAATTTCTTAAAATTTAAATCATGTCCTTATAATTTTTTAATGATAGCTTTTAATTTTTGACTTGTTCGGTAACAAGGCAAATAAAAAAGTCTGGTATTCCCAATGGAAATAAATTTGGTGAATAATCAAGAACAAAATTTAATAAAGTTTTCTTGGAACTTATTTTTTTGTTTAGGGTCTGCTTTTCTGGCTAATTTTAAATTTTCCCCCAAGTCCACTTTACCTAACAATTTCTATAATAATTTCCCGGTAATTTCGTAAAAATTGCGTTCATAGCAATTTTGGCGATGATTGATATTGGTGGGCGAAAGCACTGCTTTGTGGGAAATGTATTTAGTAAAAGAAAGTTTTTTAATCACTTTTCAAAATGGATTCACAGGAACCCGGGTGATCCATACGTACTTCCTGCCATCTCCTCGAAATGAAACCCTGAATTAGTACACAGTTCAAAGGGACTACCTGTTTCTGCCCAGTAACGTTTTGAATAATTGCATTGAACTATTTAAATAGGGTTTAAAAAAAATTATCTGGAACTATGTCCGTCTTCCATAGAATTTTTAAGGGAAAAATACACACACACAAAAGATCACAGAACTCATATAGTTGAGGTTTGTGTAGCAACCCCCCTTTATACACATTACAAGGGGCCCAGAATAGTGTCAACCGCAACCCCCCTGGGGAATTGGGCATGGTGGATTCACCCAAAAAAAACCCAATAAATAAAAAGTTCCCCCGGGTTTCGACATGAAGAGTTTTGCTCATTCTCTGCTACACTGCTGCTTAAAATAAATATTCCACATATTTATTTTAAGCAGCAGTGTAACATAGCACCCACTTCTCATTAAAAAATGAGAAGTGGGTGCTATGTTATTTTATGGCATATTTCGACGATTCAGAATGAAGTATGTAATTAGCATTTTCTTACATACTTCATTATAAGTTTCTTGACTTAGATATATATTCATGTACCAGGATTTTGAAACCAAATACATAAAGTTCAGAAACACACACACACACACACACACGAGAGGTATGATAAAGCTCATTGAGCAGGAAGAGTGACCTAGTTGCGACCAGTGAAGAGGGGGCCAGGAGCTGTGAATCGACCGCTGCGCCGCAACTAGGTGAGTACGCACACACGCACACACACACACACACACACACACACACACACACACACACACACACACACAAATAACCACTTAGTTTTTGATTGTTTGGTTACAAAAAATCCTAACAGAGACAACAGAATCCCACACGTGATTTGTGGGAAGCTGAAGCTGTAAAACTTCTTGATTTATACTCAGCTAGTACACAAACTCGGTCCCCGCCACATAATTATACTCAGCTAGTACACAAACTCGGTCCCCGCCACATGATTATCATCACAGTCCAATATTCTGATTTATTCTGCCAAAAATAATGAATTAGTCGAAAACTATTTTGAGGTCATTACTGTTCCTTGTCACTGCGTTCATTGGTTTCTATCAATTATTTCCGCCTCATTGTTGTGCGATTCATAGAACGTTTAAGCCTCTGTTATAGAATGTCGGGAACACAAACACCTGATAAACACTACAGTGTGGCATTGCTATTGCCAAGTTGATAGGTAAGCTTGTAGGCAAGCAAACATGTCAGTAGATCGATAGAGAGGAAGGGAAACTGGCAGTTTATCAGGCATACAGGCAGTAGGGCAGAAAGACAGGCTGGTCAGTAGCTTAAAGTAAATAGACAAATTTGGTAGGAAAGCAAAGTGACAAGGAACTCAGTATGTAAATATGATAATAGAATAAAATACCGATAAACTGATAAGTAAGACACATGTGCAACAGTTAGGTATCTTTATTCCGAAACGTTTCGTCTTAAGTAGAATACAGAAACAGATAAAGCAGTAATTATGTATAGACGGTATAATCAGTGGATCACCCTCGAAGACGTAGTGTTGAGGGGGTCAGTAACTCAGCCCTGAGAAGATTTTTACACCATAATCTGGAACAATGTGAAACTGAAACAATAGATTTGAGACTTACATACTGTCAAAGGTGAGGTGCAGATAATCCTGACGGGCCCAATAACAGAAGTAAGAATGTAATCATTGAGAGGCTGTGTAACAAGAAGGAAAGTTCATGGGCTACTAATAAGTGAAGGATGGGGATGTACAAAGGTACAGGTTAGTGAAAGTAGAAATAGTGCAAGAGCAAAAATAATAGTTGGTGCAGTTACATATTTAGAGTTTGCATTAAAGATGGGACTCTCAGCGAGGAGGCGAGTTGTAATAATCTTGGTAGAATTACGAACAAAATATGGTGGGTACAAGGACATTTTACTGTGGCAACGTTTCGCTCTCCAGGAACTTTGTTAGGGAGACGAGTTAGAGTGTGTTGGGGCCTTGGAGACACCAGAAGTCAATGTTGCAAGCCCGCTGAAAGACAGTCTATTAAAATATGGTGGACTGACAGTGCGACCTGGTTATTTGAGCAGAAAGTTACTGACATTTCTCCAATACAACGAGAACAATAACATTCTATGGTCACCATCACACTATGATCAATGTCACCATTACATGATCAACATGACTACAAAAACACCATAACAATGATATGATCATTTTCTTTTCTAGAGAATTACGATCACTACGTCATCATCATTATCACTATGTGATCACTAATACACGATCAACACCACTCCAACATGATCACTGAAACCACTACTTGATCACTATCCAGTATCACAAACACAAGATCACTAGTGAATAACTATCGTTACTCCGTGATCACCATCCTCACTACAAGGTTCACTATGACCACATGTCACCCTCATCTCATGGTCACCCTCATCTTATGGTCACCCTCACCTCATGGTCACCCTCAACTCATGGTCACCCTCACCACATGGACCTCAATATGATCACCTATAACAATACACGATCACCGTCGCTAATACATTAATCAAGATTTTTCCCTACACGATCACCATCACCACTACACGGTCACCATCACCACTACACGGTCATCATCACCACTACACGGTCACCATCACCACTACACGGTCATCATCACCACTACACGATCACCATCACCACTACACGGCCACCATCACCACTACACGGTCACCATCACCACTACACGGTCACCATCACCACTACACGATCACCATCACCACTACACGGTCACCATCACCACTACACGATCACCATCACCACTACACGGCCACCATCACCACTACAGGGTCACCATCACCACTACACGATCACCATCACCACTACACGATCACCATCACCACTACACGGTCACCATCACCACTACACGGTCACCATCACCACTACACGATCACCATCACCACTACACGGTCACCATCACCACTACACGATCACCATCACCACTACACGATCACCATCACCACTACACGGTCACCATCACCACTACACGATCACCATCACCACTACAAGGTCATTGTTCCAATCGTGTACTTTAACAAGCTCAACAAGGAGTAACTTACACACCTGCGTCACTGTCTTCAAGACTGATGGCTTCTTTGATTCTGGCTAAGTCTTTGATGCTGCTAGATTACTCAATTACCTTTGACTAGTCTAAATTTCCATAATGAAAGTGTCGTGATTACATTCTCAACTGTTGTTGGGAAGCATGATACAAGTTCTACGAGAGGTTTCAGCACCTGGCGTGTTGATTATGTGCAAATCTCTCTTCTTATACTCCACGAGGAAACTGCAGTTGTTTAATACTTTGAGAATGAAGGCTTTCTAGGTGTTCACGGATGATATTTCTGTGTGGGTGAAGGAAAAATCTTATCGTCACTACACTACCATCACCGCTACACTAATATCATCACTATACTGCCATCACAACACTATACTATCACTACTGTAGTGATAGTATAGTGTGATGGTATTGTAATGACTGTAGTGTGGTGATGGAAGTGTAGTGACTGTAGTGTGGTGATGGTAGTGTAGTGACTGTAGTGTGGTGATGGAAGTATAGTGACTGTAGTGTGGTGATGGTAGTGTAGTGACTGTAGTGTGGTGATGGAAGTGTAGTGACTGTAGTGTGGTGATGGTAGTGTAGTGACTGTAGTGTGGTGATGGAAGTGTAGTGACTGTAGTGTGGTGATGGTAGTGTAGTGACTGTAGTGTGGTGATGGAAGTGTAGTGACTGTAGTGTGGTGATGGAAGTGTAGTGACTGTAGTGTGGTGATGGTAGTGTAGTGACTGTAGTGTGGTGATGGAAGTGTAGTGACTGTAGTGTGGTGATGGTAGTGTAGTGACTGTAGTGTGGTGATGGAAGTGTAGTGACTGTAGTGTGGTGATGGTAGTGTAGTGACTGTAGTGTGGTGATGGAAGTGTAGTGACTGTAGTGTGGTGATGGTAGTGTAGTGACTGTAGTGTGGTGATGGAAATGTAGTGACTGTAGTGTGGTGATGGAAATGTAGTGACTGTAGTGTGGTTTACCTGGAGTTTACCTGGAGAGAGTTCCGGGGGTCAACGCCCACGCGGCCCGGTCTGAGACCAGGCCTCCTGGTGGATCAGAGCCTGATCAACCAGGCTGTTGCTGCTGGCTGCACGCAAACCAACATACGAGCCACAGCCCGGCTGATCCGGAACTGACTTTAGGTGCTTGTCCAGTGCCAGCTTGAAGACTGCCAGGGGTCTGTTGGTAATCCCCCTTATGTGTGCTGGGAGGCAGTTGAACAGTCTCGGGCCCCTGACACTTATTGTATGGTCTCTTAACGTGCTAGTGACACCCCTGCTTTTCATTGGGGGGATGGTGCATCGTCTGCCAAGTCTTTTGCTTTCGTAGTGAGTGATTTTCGTGTGCAAGTTCGGTACTAGTCCCTCTAGGATTTTCCAGGTGTATATAATCATGTATCTCTCCCTCCTGCGTTCCAGGGAATACAGGTTTAGGAACCTCAAGCGCTCCCAATAATTGAGGTGTTTTATCTCCGTTATGCGCGCCGTGAAAGTTCTCTGTACATTTTCTAGGTCGGCAATTTCACCTGCCTTGAAAGGTGCTGTTAGTGTGCAGCAATATTCCAGCCTAGATAGAACAAGTGACCTGAAGAGTGTCATCATGGGCTTGGCCTCCCTAGTTTTGAAGGTTCTCATTATCCATCCTGTCATTTTTCTAGCAGATGCGATTGATACAATGTTATGGTCCTTGAAGGTGAGATCCTCCGACATGATCACTCCCAGGTCTTTGACGTTGGTGTTTCGCTCTATTTTGTGGCCAGAATTTGTTTTGTACTCTGATGAAGATTTAATTTCCTCATGTTTACCATATCTGAGTAATTGAAATTTCTCATCGTTGAACTTCATATTGTTTTCTGCAGCCCATTGAAAGATTTGGTTGATGTCTGCCTGGAGCTTTGCAGTGTCTGCAATGGAAGACACTGTCATGCAGATTCGGGTGTCATCTGCAAAGGAAGACACGGTGCTGTGGCTGACATCCTTGTCTATGTCGGTATATAAGGATGAGGAACAAGATGGGAGCGAGTACTGTGCCTTGTGGAACAGAGCTTTTCACCGTAGCTGCCTCGGACTTTACTCTGTTGACGACTACTCTCTGTGTTCTGTTAGTGAGGAAATTATAGATCCATCGACCGACTTTTCCTGTTATTCCTTTAGCACGCATTTTGTGCGCTATTACGCCATGGTCACACTTGTCGAAGGCTTTTGCAAAGTCTGTATAATATTACATCTGCATTCTTTTTGTCTTCTAGTGCATTTAGGACCTTGTCGTAGTGGTCCAATAGTTGAGACAGACAGGAGCGACCTGTTCTAAACCCATGTTGCCCTGGGTTGTGTAACTGATGGGTTTCTAGATGCGTGGTGATCTTGTTTCTTAGGACCCTTTCAAAGATTTTTATGATATGGGATGTTAGTGCTATTGGTCTGTAGTTCTTTGCTGTTGCTTTACTGCCCCCTTTGTGGAGTGGGGCTATGTCTGTTGTTTTTAGTAACTGTGGGACGACCCCCGTGTCCATGCTCCCTCTCCATAGGATGGAAAAGGCTCGTGATAGGGGCTTCTTGCAGTTCTTGATGAACACAGAGTTCCATGAGTCTGGCCCTGGGGCAGAGTGCATGGGCATGTCATTTATCGCCTGTTCGAAGTCATTTGGCGTCAGGATAACATCGGATAGGCTTGTGTTAATCAAATTTTGTGGCTCTCTCATAAAAAATTCATTTTGATCTTCGACTCTCAGTCTGGTTAGCGGCTTGCTAAAAACTGAGTCATATTGGGACTTGAGTAGCTCACTCATTTCCTTGTTGTCATCTGTGTAGGACCCATCTTGTTTAAGTAGGGGCCAATACTGGACGTTGTTCTCGATTTTGATTTGGCATAGGAGAAGAAATACTTTGGGTTTCTTTCGATTTCATTTATGGCTTTTAGTTCTTCCCGCGATTCCCGACTCCTAAAGGATTCTTTTAGCTTAAGTTCGATGCTTGCTATTTCTCTGACCAGTGTCTCCCTACGCATTTCAGATATATTGACCTCTTTTAGCCGCTCTGTTATTCTTTTCCGTCGCCTGTAAAGGGAGCGCCTGTCTCTTTCTGTTTTACATCTACTCCTCCTTTTTTCTTAGAGGAATAAGCCTTGTGCATACATCGAGTGCTACCGAGTTAATCTGTTCTAGGCATAAGTTGGGGTCTGTGTTGCTTAGTATATCTTCCCAGCTTATATCGGTTAGGACTTGGTTTACTTGGTCCCACTTTATGTTTTTGTTATTGAAGTTGAATTTGGTGAATGCTCCCTCGTGACTAATCTCATTATGTCGGTCTGGGGCTCCGCGCATACATGACTGAACCTCAATTATGTTGTGATCTGAGTATATTGTTTTTGATATGGTGATATTTCTTATCAGATCATCATTGTTAGTGAAGATGAGGTCTAGTGTATTCTCCAGTCTAGTAGGCTCTATTATTTGCTGGTTTAAATTGAATTTTGTGCAGAGATTTAAAAGCTCGCGTGAGTGTGAGTTTTCATCAGAGCTGCCTCCTGGTGTTATTACTGCAACAATATTATTTGCTATATTCCTCCATTTTAGGTGCCTTAAGTTGAAATCCCCCAGGAGCAAGATGTTGGGTGCAGGAGCTGGAAGGTTTTCCAGACAGTGGTCAATTTTTAACAGCTGTTCCTGGAATTGCTGGGATGTTGCATCCGGAGGCTTGTAGACTATCACAATGACTAGGTTTTGGTTCTCGACCTTTACTGCTAAAACTTCCACTACATCATTTGAGGCATTTAGCAGTTCTGTGCAAACAAGTGACTCTGCAATGTACAGGCCAACCCCCCCCCCTTTTGCCTGTTCACTCTGTCACATCTGTATAGGTTGTAACCTGGGATCCATATTTCGTTGTTCAAGTGATCCTTTATGTGAGTCTCAGTGAAAGCCGCGAACATTGCCTTTGCCTCTGCAAGCAGTCCACGGATGAAAGGTATTTTGTTGTTTGTTGCTGGCTTTAGACCCTGTATATTTGCAAAGAAGAATGTTATCGGACTGGTGGTATTGTTGGTACTGGGGGGGGATTTTTTTTCCGGCATTAGTATCTGTATCTGTTGGTTTGGAGTGGAGGCCATCGACTGTGGTTCCACTCCAGGAATGACTGGATTAGGTGTACGATTTCTGCCATTTCCTGCCAGTTTTTTTTCCTTCCTGGCACTAAAAAACCTCTCCCTCTTGAGTGGCTGTGGCTACCCAGGTTTTCCCATGGCCTGGATGTTTTGTATCTTTTTGTCCCCTTTAGATGGTATGCCTGGCAATTTAAGTTATAGCACAGTCTTTCCTGTACTGAAGAGGTACACAGTTCAGGATGAAAAAGCTTACAGGAAGGGAGTTTGCATTTTCCTGTTGTCATATGGGCATGGCATTTCCTAGGGTGGTCATAGTTGCACGTCCCATCTGTTTTTCCAGATTTCCCATGCCAGCAGATACCGAGTGCATAGTATGTGCACAGGCTTGGTTTCCGTTTGCCTTGGGTTTCTGTGACTGTATTCCCTGTTGGTGCATGTTTCCCTGTCTTCTATCCTCCCTAGCACCAACAATGGAGCTCCCACCATTTGTTTTTGGTAATATATCCTCACTATTGCTAGTGGAGTCCTCTTGTTTGCTATTTCCTGCGGTATTTCTAGTTTGCAATATTGGTTTTATCTTATCTTTGACTACACTTTTTTCCCCACTATGGCTCCTGTCCCTATGCGGTCATTCAATGTATTCCCCCTGCGTAAAACCCCCGACCCCTGGACAAAATCTCCAGCTTCCCCATTATTCTCCGGACAGCATCTCCACCCCCCCATTCTGCTCCCAGGACAGCACTCCAGTTCACCATTACGTCTCCAACAGCACCTCAGCTTCCCCATTACTGTTCCCAGGACGCACCCCAGTTTCCCCATTACTGTCTCCCGGGGACGCCTATCACCCCCCCTTTTTTTAATGACTCCCGGGATCATCTCCCCCTTACGTTTGACTAATGGCCAGTATCGGGGGCAGTACATTCAGCCCGGACTTTTATTTTCCCATCTGTTGTAAAAGTTTCCGGTTTTCTATAAAAGCGCTTTTGATGTTGACCTTTTTTAATCCCCCTTGTGATTTAGTCCACAGATTTATCTCATTTGGGCATCCCCAAAAAACTTCCCTGTTTTAATACTGCTTGTAGCTAGTTCTTGGATATTGCACGGGGGCGTGAACCCCAATTTCACAAAAATGACAATTTTAGGCATGTGGAACCCCGTTTGTTTGACTACCACAGACTACACCAGCTTCAAAATGTTTTAAATGGTTGATTTACTGCAATTCTACACAACCTCTGAATTTCTATTAAAAACCCTGCAGGGGGTGCCACGAAACGTTTGAAACCAGTCCAGGGTTCGGCCATCAAGGGTTCGGACGTCAAGGGTTCGGACCAGTCAAGGGTTGGGGACCAGCTTCTGATTGATCTGGGTACTTATTTAACCATAGGTCGGGTTTTTGACAAACCTGAAGGATCTCGGGAAAAATTATCTACCCGAGTAATAGGGTTTTGATTGTAAAAGTATAACTTCGTGTTAAGGGCCCGGGATGCTGGCACCCCTAAATGACGAACGGTCGAGCCCCACCTTTGTTTATAATCGCTGTATCTACTTCTCATTTTTTTTTTCCGTCTCCCCACAATAAATGTTATTATCACTATAGTTGATGGTGCAAATTTTGGGGAAGGGCGCTTTTTCTGTGTAAAAATTTGCTTCCGTTGTGTAATTCGACCGTGGAAAACTAATTTATTGAAATTCACAGTAACGTCTGGTATTTCAAGAAAAAGAAACTAATGAAAGTCCCCTCCTTTTCACAAAGGGTACCATTAAAATACTTTTTTGTTGTACTAAAACACTGTATTCTGCTATTCCGGGTACATAGATTATATGCGATCACTAGCAGGCCCGGAAGATTATTTAAAACAGCTGCCTGTGGTAAGTTTTTGGCGACTTCTGGCACCTGCCTCTATAGGCTTTATTCTTTACAATTCACCTGTTTTCAAAAGACACTTTTGCCTTGGTGATGGGGGTGTAATGACTGTTGTTGGGGATGGTAGTGTAGGGGCGGGTGGTGATGGGTGTAGGGGGGCTGTATGTGGTGTGGAAGTGTAGTGCTGTACGTGGTGATGGAAGTGTAGACTGTGTGTGGTGATGGTAGTTAGTGTGTACTGTGGGGATGGGGTGTATACGTACTGTGGTGATGGAAGTGTAGTGACTGTCTGGGGGATGGGAGTGTAGTGACTGTACTTTGGGATGGAAGTGTAGTGCTGTACTGTGGTGTGGAATGTGTGACTGTGGTGGGATGGAAGTGTAGTGATGAGGGGGTGTGGAAGTGTAGTGCTGAAATGTGGTGATGGGATGTGTACTGTTTGGTGGTGAGGGAGTGTGTGATGTAGTGTGGGGATGGGAGTGTAGTGACTGTATGTGGGGATGGAGTGTATGATGTGTGTGGGGGAGGAATGTAGTGGGCTTACTTTTGGGTGGAAATTGTGATGTATGTGGGGATGGAAGTGTAGGACGTAGTGTGGTGATGGGAGTGTAGTGACTGTCGTGGGGATGGAAATGTGTGCTGTAGTGTGGTGAGGAAGGTATGACTGTAGTGTGGTGATGGTAGTGCATGACGTACTGCGGTGAGGAAGGTGGACTGTTTGGTGATGGGAAATGAGTGCGTAGTGTGGTGAGGAAGTATAGTGACGTAGTGTGGGGGAGGAAGTTTTAGTGACTGGTGTGGGGATGGAAAATATAGTGACTGTAGTGTGGGGGGAAGTGTAGGATGTGTGTGGTGATGGAATATATGATGTAGTTGGGGGGAGGAATGTAGTGCTGTGTGTGGGATGGGGAAAAAGTGACTGTAGTGTGGGATGGAAGTATAGTGACTGTATGTGGTGATGGGAAATGTAGGACTGTGTGGGGATGGAAGAAAAGTGAGTAGTGTGGTGAGGAAATGTGTGACTGTAGTGTGGTGTTTTTAGTGTGTGACTGTATGTGGTATGGAAGTTGGAGACTGTGGTGATGGTAGGTAGTGACTGTCTGTGGTGTGGAATGTAGTGAGTAGTGTGGTGGGAAGTGAGTGACTGTGTGTGGTGATGAGTGTTGACTGTAGTGTGGTGATGGTAGTGTAGTGACGTAGTGTGGTGAGGTTTGTAGTACTTAGTGTGGGATGGTAGTGTAGGACTGTAGTTTGGTGATGGGGGGAGGACTGTACTGTGGTGATGGGAAAGGGAGTGACTGTGTGTGGTGATGGTAGGTAGTGACTGATGTGGTGAGGAAAGGGGTGACTTAGGTGGTGATGGTAGTGTAGTGACGTGTGGGATGGTAGGTGGACTGTAGGTGGGATGGTAGTGTAGGACTGTACTGTGGGAGGAAGTGTAGTGACTGTAGTGGGTATGGTATGTAGTGACTGTACTTGGGGAGGAAGTGAGTAGTAGGGGGTGATGGTATGAGGCTGAACCCAAACCCTCACTACGCACTTAATCACCACTAACAAATCACCACTATACAAAATAATATCTGCCCACAACTAAATACCCTCACACGGATTGCCATACCCCTCTTCAGTACTTCACTACCCTCACCACACTAGAAACACACACTACCATCACCCACTACAGTCCTAACACCCCCCCAAAAGTCATACACTACACCCCACTCAGTCACTACACACCAAAACCCCAATTTCAGTCCTATACTACCATCACCCCACTCGTCCTACACTATCACCCCACTACAGTCACACACTCCATCACCACACTACAGTCATACACTACCATCCCACAACAGTACTACACTATCACCCACTACAGCACTACACACCCTCACCCATACAGTCACTACCTATCACCAACTAAGTCACCACTACCATACCACCTACAGTCACTACACTATCACCACATACAGTCACTACACTCCACACCCCCATACATACTACATCCATACACATAATTCTTTTTCATACCCTCACCAAAACTAATATACATACCCTCACCCCACTACGCATACATCCACACCCCTACAGTACAACTACCATCACCACACACAGTCCTACACTACCATCACCCCACTACAGTCATACAACCATCACCACACTACAGTCACTATAATACTCACCACCACAGTCCTACAATACCATCACCCCATACAGTCATACAAACCCTCACCAACTAAGTACTTAATACCTCACCACATACAGTCACTATACTACCATCCCTCATACAGTCAGTATAATAGCATCACCCCTACAGTCACTATAATTTTCCATCACAACACTACAGTCCTATAAAACCATCACCCCAAACAGTCACATAATACCATCCCCACTACAGTCACTATAAAACCTCACCACAATCAGTCACTATAAACCATCACCACATACAGTCCTTTCACTACATCACCACACAACAGTCATACACTCCATCACCACTACACTCCATCACCACTACACCCATCACCACACACTACCATCACCACTAACCCACCCCATCACCCACTACACTGCCATCCCCACTACACTACCATCACCACTACACTGCCATCACCACTAACTACCATAAACCACTACACGCCATCACACATCCCTACCATCACCACTAACTCCATCACCACTTACACTACCATCACCACTATACTCCATCACCACAAACTACCATCACCACTAACTACCATCACCACTACACTGCCATCACCCTACACTCCATCACCACTACATGCCATCACCACTACACTACCATCACCACTACACTGCCATCACCACTACACTACCATCACCACTACACTGCCATCACCACTACACTACCATCACCACTACACTGCCATCACCACTAACTACCATCACCACACACTGCCATCACCACTACACTCCATCACCACTACACAAACCATCACCACTACACTGCCATCACCACTAACTACCATCACCACTACACTGCCATCACCACTACACTGCCATCACCACTAACAAACCATCACCACTACACTCCATCACCACTAACTCCATCACCACTACACTGCCATCACCACTACACTACCATCCCCACTATACTACCACCCCACTACACTGCCAACACCACTACACTACCATCACCACTATACTACCATCACCACTACACTGCCATCACCACTACACTACCATCACCACTACACTGCCCTCACAACACAACAATCATCACTATAGCCATGACGACTATACTAACATAACTACTACATTAGCATCATTACTACACTACCATCACTCCAATAATTCCAATATCACTATTTTCGGCTGTCAAAATGCTATACCAGGGTAGGTTCTTGGCTCATCTGAAGTAAATGGGAACGTTAAAAGGAACTTACATATCCAGGAGTTAATAACAGTAGTATCGCGTCTAGTAAACATGATGCCTCGCTACGCTATCCTTCTGGCGGTCTTATTCTATGGTATTTGTTCTTGGGTAAAACGAGTGTACAGGGAAAAGCGAAAATGGGAGCTCATTAATGCTATCAGGTCTCGTTACAGGAATGAACTGTCTCAGGGATTGCGTATTAGCATAACAAGCTTTGTGGACGCCCCCGACTGACAGTACAGAGGCAGTATGGGCCAAATTCCTCTTTTTTAAAAACGATTATTACCCTTTTACAGAATTATATCTGGACTGAGAGGTTAATGGCAGAGGCCAGGGAATAGTATCATGCTTCTCCCCCTGGTAAGTCCCCTGCTACCTGGTCACTGGTGCTCTCTTTTTTAGTACTCCTATAACCCTCACCGTACATAACATGGTGTTATTTATTAGTTGGCTTAATAAGTCCCTTAAGTCCTGCAATAAAGCAACCTATTGTTGTAAATCTGGACAAATTTCCTCCGTTAATAGAGACGATGTGCATGAAGATCTATCAGCTGATAGTGACGATGAGTATGAAGATCCTTTAGTTGATAGTGACAGTGTGCATGAAGATCCCTCAACTGATTGTGACGATGTGCATGAAGATCCCTCAGCTGATAGTGACGATGAGTATGAAGATCCTTCAGCTAATGCTGACGATTTGCTTGGCGATCCTTCGGTTGAGGTGGTTGAGGTGGTTGAAGATCTTTCTGACAACTTCGTAGTGACCTTTCAAGAGGATATTGTTGATTTAAAACACCTGCTCAACTCCTTCGAGGAAGACTTGGATAAGTTTGTGTTTCTCTGCATCACACACAACTTGACTGGAACATCCTTCAGTGAGGTAACAAATTATACCAGATCATCCCTCGATTTGTCAAAGACACAAAATATTTATTGATAAATTGTATAAAATTCGTAGAAAACCCACCGGGCCTTCCAATTTGAGGATAATGGTCGTGCATGGATGTACAACAAGCTCGAGGTGTGGTATTGCATACCTTTTACTCTTCGACGTCTGGAACTTGTCTGGAACATCCTTCAGTGAGGTAACAAATTATACCAGATCATTCCTCGACTTGGCCAATGATACAAAATAAATTTATTAAATTCATGTATAAATTTCGTAGAAAACCCATCAGCCTTCCAAGTGAGGATAATGGGCGTGTCATGGATGTACAATATGCTCGAGGTGGTATTTCATTCTTTTTACTCTTCGATGTGTGAGATTGCACAGAGATTAATATATATATATATATATATATATATATTTTATAATATATATATATATAATATATATATATAATATATATATATATATATAATGTCAAGGAATATTTAAATTTTTTTTTTTGTTTTTGTAAGATTTCAGTTTTTAAAGCAGAGGATATGATGGTAATGGGGTGTTGAAGAATCTGTGACAGAAAATGTACTGTTTTAAGTTATTAAGGAAACTTTTTTTTTTATTATTATTATTATTATTATTATTATTATTATTATTATTTTTGATAAACCTTTGAAAACCAAAACGGTCGTTTGTTTCTGATGAGGTGCTGGAATTCACTTTCTTTGCGTACACCCACAACGGACTGCTAATTTCCAGGAATCTATTTATTGCTAGGTGAACGGGGCAGCAGATGTTAGTAAACTAACTCCCCAAATACCCAAATAACTCAAGTGAATATCCCAGTAAAAACTATACAAAATATTTGACTGATGACTATGGAACCTCTCGAGAAAGGGTCAAAACCTATTTTTTATTCTTGTAAAATATGCCTCTCTTAACCTTGATTTACTTTCGTATAACTTTTCAGTTGCTTTAATTCTTTTAAGGGAAATTTGTTTTTATGTCTGTTTATTATTAAATTTGTGATTTGTTTTATCTTTAATTCTCCAAATTATATATATTTACCTGTGATGAATATGTTTTTTTCCGCGTTTGATTTTCTAAGAGTTGTCCTGGGATTTTTGATATTTTTAAAGGGGGATCCGGAGTCGACTGTATAACATTTTTAAGTTCACATTATTACAAAGCTACTTGTATAAAGATAAAACACTGAAGTACAATGCATGTATTTTAAATTTGTGTTGGATTCTAAAACGAATTTTTTTAAAAGCCACGAGAAAAAATTACCTCCTGCACCTGTTTTAGTAAACAAGAAGAGCTGGGAAATAATCTAGATGGACAATATGTAGCTTCTCGCAAGTTATCACAAAATCTCTTACCTTTAATATCATCCCATAGTATAAGGCTTCAAAAAAGAAAAAGGGCCCCGATTATAACCCGATATTAAGGAAAATAAATGGGCCACACTTATAGCTAGGTTATGGACACATTGCCTTTACTGAAAACAGCAGGCCAATGTGCTCTTGAGATGACATCTCTCCATCAGTATTCACGCAAGATATAAATAATTTCACAGCAAGTAATAATTTTAAGGGACTGAGAAGGCAAATGAATACTATTTCGTTTCTAGGGACATATTAATTAAACAAGGAAACGATTAAAGAAAATAAGTATTGGAGCCCCGAGTCATGTTGTCCTTGAGTCGAGAATGCGAAACGGTATTTGATGAAGCATTAGGACACATGTGCAACATCTGGGTATCTTTATTGTAGACGTTTCGCATCCAGTGGCTTTTACTTACTACTGGAACGTCCCTCGGGGTAGACCTATTACACTGTGAAAATCCGCCTACCAGTTGGACGTTGTAACTTGTTCAAGCTGTCATAACTTTGGGGCCCAGTCCCTGGACCCATTATATACTTCGTAATCTTTTGACTACCCAGATGGATGGGTATGAAGTGTTTAATAAAGATATTAATATAACAGTGAAAATGACTTCGATGCACACGCCTCCATCTGACGTTTAGTATATAGGCAGCAGTCTTCTTGTTGTTGCTTCAGATCTTCACAACTGTTGGTGCTCTTCACCAGCTGCTGAGGGATGATTACCTCATTTTTTATATAGTTCTACTATATTCGACTTTTATAAGTGAATGGATTAGGATTACTTAAACTGGCTTGTTATAATAAGGTTAGATAAGGTGAGGAGAGAGAGAGAGGGAGAGAGAGAGAGGAGGATGAGGAGAGAGAGGAGTTAAGTATTCCACGGGGACAAGAGCAGATGTACTGGGTTACGGAAGTGGTGAGTGGGGAGGAAGACTTGTGTAACGACGCTTGCAGTTGTTTGAACATCCGCAGCTTGTGCTCCAGTTTATTCTTTCCTTTTTTGTTGCATATATAAACTCATTACGATGTACCAGATCTAAATATTAATAGTTCTGGTATTAGGTTTAAGTTATACTTAGAAGGTGAGTTATACCTAGAAATACTTTAAATTACTAGTTCAATATCTGTACACTCTGGTATAATATTTTTATGAGAGCTAAGAACATGACGGCCGGCCAAAACAATATTATTTAAAAAGTACAGGTAACAAGAAATTCCACTAGTAAATAACTTCTGTAAAGTTTCCTATCAATTATGGATTCAAGGGGGTCATGTCCCCCGTGGTTGTCTCGGAACAAACTTAATAAAATGTAATTGAATTATTAGAAGATTATTTTAAGCTTTAATTTATAACTAAGAGGAAGGCAACGAAAGTGAGTAATAAATTTAAGCAGGAAGTTTACAGAATATTAACCCTGTCGTTTAAGGCATTCTTGAGACAGAAAATACAAGTAATTCGCCAGCCAGAGTGTTGATTTGGTTAATAGCTCCTTTTTAACCGTAGATGACAGGAAGGTCGTACATTCTGGGTGGTTGCTGTAGCGTTCTTTCACAAGAGGGACGGGGATCGATCCCGCACGGGTAATAACGTTGGGCATGTTTCCTGCTACCCCTGTAGCCTACGGATTAGCAGGCTGTTGTGGGTCGCATATGGAGGACAAGATATTATCCGAAATTGTCCCGGAAATGTCTGTGCATAGCAGGGGCTATCTGTGTATTATTTTATTTTTTTTTTATATTATTATATTATTATTTTTATTATTATTATTATAATTCTGCACGCTTCCCCTCTCCCCCTTACCATAATTCTGGAATACTTTCCCTCTCCCTTATACGATACCTGAGATAATTACTCCAGCTTGTTCTCCTGTAAATTGTTTGTGTTTCACCACTTTCCCTCTTTTATTTACAAGACCGTTGGTTTGGTTCTTCTTCTCTTCTGTTCTCTCCATTACGTCGATATTCTTAGATATAGTTCAAACTTCTTCCTTCTCTCCCTGCGAATATCTGAGATTGGTTCCAATTTCATCCTTCTCTCACTTACGATATCAGTCTTCACAGATGTGAAATTCGAGCAGAGACATAGAATGTGGCCTCAATATTCCGTCCAAGCCTACTTCTTTCCCTCAATGGTGAGACTATATGCCAATTTAAATGAAGAGGTGATCGCTGGAGCAAATAGTAGAAGCCAGATACCATAGCATCAACCTAACTTAATCATTAAGCCATTATATATTTCTTACGTGATTTCAAGCCTCAGTAGCTTTACTTTTCGTTTGTAACTTTTTAGGTGTTAATTTTCTTATTTGCATCATCCATGACAAAACGTTATAAAATAAGTATGAATGTGTCTTCAGTGAAAGACTGAAAAAATGAAGATTAGATATCATTAAAGATTTCCAGTGTGTAAATGAGAATAACATAAAGGTATGTTAGATATGAAGTCAAATTGCTTAGATATGGAATGATTGAAGAACTCAGAATTAGTACAGAAAATTTCTTGGGCGTTTTAAAAAATAACTTAAGCCTTTTTTAGAGTGAATAAAAATTAATTATTATTTTTAATACGATAGGTTACAATTTTGTTCGTTTTAAAAACATTTACTGGAAAATATATCAATGTGTATATATTAAGCTAGTTTAGACTAAGAACTAAAGTATTTAGTGGGGAAAATTACCAAAAGTGAAGTAACACCTTTATCAACCATCATTATTATCTTACTAGATAGTGAATAAACTATCAACTTTACTTTCATTATCTTTCATTGTACTGACACTTCTACTTTACATTTCTTTATATCTCTTTGTACAGAAACACTTTACTATACTTTCATATCATCTCATGTACAGGAACACTTCTACTTTACTTTCATTATCATCTCATTGTACAGTAACACTTCTACTTTACGTTGATCATTGTACAGTGAGCAACATCTCTTCTCATGAATAATATATACATCAAAAGTCAAGAATCTGAACAGCAGTACCGTTCGATGTTTGTTTTATGGAGAGTGTCAGGGGAGGACCAAAACATCGTCCAGGAGGACCAAAACATGGTCCAGGAGGACCTAAACATTGTCCATGACCAAAACATCCTCCAGGATCAAAGCATCGTCCAGGAGGACCAAAACATCGTCCAGGAGGACCAAAACATCGCCGAGCTGTACAAAACAACGTTAGCTGTTCTTTAATTCTTGAATATATGATTTGTTCCAAGAAAAGGTTACTGCGATTTTTTTTTTCTATAACAAAACACATTTACCACTAAAAGATCTGCAATCTTCTGATAAATATTAACAGTAAAGCAGTGTCAACATGACACAGTAAGCAAGTGTCAACCACTGACACAGTAAAGCAGTGTCAACAATTGACCAGTAAAGCAGTGCAACACTGACACAGTAAGCAGTGTCAAACATGAAAAGTAAGAGTGTCAACACTGACACTGTAAGAGTGTCAACACTGCCACTGTAAGCATTTTGTAAACACTGACACTGTAAGCAGTGTCAACACTTGACACTGTAAGCTGTGTCAACACTGACACAGTAAGCGTGTCAACACTGACACAGTAAGCAGTCGGCAAACCACTGACACAGTAAGCAGTGTCAACACTGACACAGTAGCAGTGTCAACATGTCACTGTAAAGCGTGTCAACATGACACGGTAAGAAGTGTCAAACACTGCCACAGTAAGCTGATAGTTTGTCAAACACTGACACAGTAAGCATGGTCAACACTGAACAGCAAGCAGTGGTTCAACCTGACCCAGTAAGCAGGTGTCAACACTGACACAGTAAGCAGTGTCAACACTGTCACAGCAAGCAGTGTAACATGACTAGTAAGCAGTGTCAAACACTGACACAGTAAGCAGTGTAACACTGAAAGTAAGCAGTGTCACAACACGACATGTAAGAGTGTCAACACTGACACAGTAAGCAGTGACAACATGACTCTGTAACTACAGCCAACCCGCTCAACACTGTCACTGTAAGCCGTGTCAACATTCGACACTGTATACCTCGCAGTGGCAACACTGACACTGTAAGGCAGTTTGTCAACACTGACACAGAAGCAGATTTTCAACACTGACCTGTAAGCAGTGTCAACACTGACACAGAGTAAGCAGTGTCAACACTGACACAGTACGCAGTGTCAACATGTACACTGCAAGCAGTGGTCAACACTGACATGTAAGCAGTGTCAACATGACATGTAAGCAGTGTCAACACTGAACAGTAAGCAGTGTCAACACTGATCAGTAAGCAGAGAGTGTCACCACTGAACAGCAAGCAGTGTCAACACTGACACAGTAAGCAGTATCAACACTGACACAGTAAAGCAGTTGTCAACATGAACAGCAAGCCGTGTCAACATGGACACAGTAAGCAGTTGTCACCCTGCACAGTAGCAGTGTCACATGAACAGTAAGCAGTGTCTACACTGACACAGTAAGCAGTGTCAACACTGACACAGTAAGCAGTGTCAAAACTGACACAGTAAGCAGTGTCAACACTGACCAGTAAGCAGTGTCAACACGACACGTAAGCAGTGTCAACATGACACATAAGCAGTGTCAACACTGACACAGTGTAGCAGTTGTAAACACTGACACAGTAAGACAGTTGTCAACACTGACACAGTAAGCAGTGTCAACACTGATCAAAGTAAGCAGTGTCACCAGACACAGTACGCAGTGTCAACAAGACACAGTAAGCAGTGTCAACATGAAACAGTAAGCCGTGTCAACACTTGACACAGTTAAGCAGTGTCAAACACTGACACAGAAAACAGTGTCAACACTGACACAGTAGCAGGTGTCACATGACACAGTAAGCAGTGTCACACTGACCATGGAAGCAGTGTCAACACTGACATGTAAGCTGTGTCAACACGGACCTGTAAGCGGTGTAACACTGACACTGGTAAGCTGTGTTCAACACTGACATGTTAAGCAGTGTCAACACTGACACAGTAAGCAGTGTCAACACTGACCAGTAGCAGTGTCAAACCCTGACACAGTAAGCAGTGTCAACATGAACAAATCAAGCAGTGTCAACATGACACAGTAAGCAGTGTAACACTGACCAGTAAGCAGTGTCAACACTGACACAGTAAGCAGTGTCACACTGACACAAGTAAGCAGTTGTCAACACTGACAGTAAGCAGTGTCAAACACTGACTCAGTAAGCAGTGTCAACACTGACACAGTAAGCAGTGTCAACACTGACACAGTAAGCAGTGTCAACACTGACACAGTAAGCAGTGTCAACACTGACACAGTAAGCAGTGTAACATGACACAGTAAGCAGTGTCAACATGACACAGTAAAGGCAAGTGTCAACATGACACTGTAAGCAGTGTCAACACCTGACACAAGTAAGCAGTGTCAACACTGACACAGTAAGCAGTGTCAACACTGACACAGTAAGCAGTGTCAACACTGACACAGTAAGCAGTGTCAACACTGACACAGTAAGCAGTGTCAACACTGACACAGTAAGCAGTGTCAACACTGACACAGTAAGCAGTGTCAACACTGACACAGTAAGCAGTGTCAACACTGACACAGTAAGCAGTGTCAACACTGACACAGTAAGCAGTGTCAACACTGACACAGTAAGCAGTGTCTACACTGACACAGTAAGCAGTGTCAACACTGACTATTAATGTAAAGGGTAACAGCAGTGTTGTTCATCTCAGTGTTCATGATCAACACTGACTATTATTGTAACGGTTGAAACTAAGTGTTGTTCTTGGCTGCGTTCATTATATAGTGAACACAAAATGTTGTTTCTGTATGTGGTCATTCTCATAATGAAACTTTAATGTTGTTTCTGTAGTTGTTCATTCCTCATAGTGAACCTTTCTCTTTTTTCTTGGTGGGTGATAGCCACATATATGTATGCAAGTTACTAAGTATGGATACAGAAGTCAAATATTATAGATACATGTATAAGTTTAAGAATTATATGTATCATTCATACATATATGCGCAAATAACCCGCCATAGAAGACTGAAATTATGGCGATTTTGGGTGATTAGTATGTACTTGGTCGCTTTTCGCGGTTCTTGTATTACACACACACACTCCACACACACACACACACACACACACACCACACACAACACACACACACACACACACACACACCACGCACACACACAAACACAACAGCCAATATTTTAAACTGTTAGAATCTCCTCAAGCTCCTCGTTAACTGACCTGATCCGATAATGCAGTGGGAAAAATTCTATATGGAGGGTAACGTTGAGATACTGGAACTGGACTTTTGCAGGGGGCCTCTGGTTCGTAGTATCGTCGATGTGGTTGGAACCCAGTCTTCTTGAAGAAGCTAGATGCACCTTTTTCTTGTGGAACAACGATGACCAAATTCCCCTTTTTCTCGAGTTTGATTTCCCCTTTGTGACTACCAGAAATTCCATTTCTCTCATGAGACTGGTGAAGAGGAGAGGAGGGACTGTGTGTGCATTAGTTAAACAATCTTGCTAACTGATATCGTACAGGGCAACTGCCTGAGGTGTGGAAGACAGCAAATTTAGTCCAATTTTTTGAAAGGAGACAGACACTTACTGGAGCAATTTCTGTAAAAATCCTTTTTGTAATAAATGGGTTTTGCCCTACTTTGGTTTTATAAAAAGTGTATAGAACTAATAATAGGCAAAGATAATTAGATATGACATGCTAAGCTAATTTTACTGATATTTTTTTGGGTTGTAAATATGTAGTTTAGTTCCGGTAAATAAAAAAAATTCAATATTTGTTTTTAATTATCTCATAACGCCAGCGTGTAATATCGCTGGCGTGGGAAATATTTCTTTCAATTTTTAACTATTGTCAGCTTTGGTATATAATTTTTCAATTTCCGTTTTTATTCTTATCAAACGATCAAAGGCTATTAATTGTATTAGACTGTAAAAAAAAGTGAAAAATCACTCACCCCCGCTAAACGACACAATGATTAGTATTTTTATTTTTCTGCAGTTCGCCACATTATATTGAGCTTGTAACGTCACAAAGCAACATATCTTTCCAACTTTAATAAACCATACTGTATTGGTGCATAATTTACACATTAATCATCCAAAATTGTCATCTTCGTTTCGTAAATATTTAAATGTTCATCTAAAAAATATCAAATACATTTTCTTTTTGGTTACATGACCCAGTCTAGGAGTTTTTCCGCCTATGGGTCAAAATAATAATGAACGCTTAATTCTTTCAGAGATGCGTTTAAGTAATGAACAAAATAATGGGATTGATGCAGATTGGTGCTGGAACACAAAACCTTTTCATCTTGATTTATTACACCTGCCAACTGTGTATATTAAACGAGGAGCTTGAGCTAGGATAAATTTTCTGTATAACAAGGACTCCATAAGCTTCTTCCACAATGTCCAACATCACAATGTGCACCACTTACACATAAACAACCCAACATGTTACCACTCAATTTGCACCAACACTCAATTAGCCCCACTGCCACACACTAGAACCGAACACCCATAGGAGAAACCATCACTACATCCTCCGTCACACAACCAATCACGGTCAAATACACATGGCTGCATATACTGACCAGGCCAGTTAGTGTACAAGTTAGGATCGGAGTCCTACATTCTGGGTTCGTCCCCTCAGCTGTAAACTTTGAAGTGGATTTGTATACTCTAGGGCATCTGGCTGAAGAGAACACCTTGATAATTCATTAGGCCACTTCCCTTCTTGGGAAAATTTATAGGATCTCAACTTTGTTGCATTATGGACAATTTATTTTTTTAAAATGGGTAAATCCTTTAAAAGTTTGTATTTGCATGGGCATTAATAATGATTGGATTGTCTTTCAATCCTTAGTCTTTTGCTATATCAGTAGAGAAAGAATGTCGGAAAATGTAATTGTTATATTTTATTATTATTATTATTATTATTATTATTATTATTATTATTATTATTATTGTGAACTGCTCCCCTAAAACCAATACTAGCAATGAACTCCAAGCATCAGGAGGGGGAAATTGCCTATTATCAACTCGCATAATATCCCCGTTCTCTTCCCAACGATTCCTTACAAGCCCCAAGTTAATCTCCCTTAGTGGATGTGGAGACACTTTGTGCCCTTCCCTCATATCGTCGTTGAGCTGGGGGAAGCATTGCTTTCCCAAAGCTCATCGTTAGAAGATACAACGCATCAAAGGATGGCCGACTCGTCCCCCAAGTCTCTCCCCTTTCCTAGAAAACTCTTGCTCCAGGATCAAACCACCTCCCTGACTTGTTGCCATTGCTGCTGAAGACGCATGTTGTACAATCAGGATGCAGTCACAGTTGATGAAACCAGTTCATCTGGGTTTAGAATTCAAGAGATGTAAGGCTACATTTGATTCTACACGAGCATATTTGGCTAATCTAACAAGTCGAATAAATGTCCTGATTAAACTGAATTTACCAATTCCCTTTAGCAAGCCAGAAGGGAAGCTATTCTCCGACCGTTTCCATCAACATTCCTTCTTCCTCTATTCTTTTAATCAGTCCATTAAGAGGTATGTCAAAAATTCCTGGTGACATGTCATTTAATTCATGTGAAGTTCTGAAGCCAGGAGTATCCCTGTTGCCTTTCCTTTGTAAATTGCTTAGGGAAAAGTAACGATAGGCTTCTCCAGTGAGCGTTGTCCATCTTCTCTTAGATAACGGTCTCTAATGCTATTGCAGTGCAGAATCCCAGCTAGAAGTCATTAAGCAAATGAAAGATCTCGGGGTATATCTTAGACTACCCCTATACCACTAGAGATGTTGAAGTGGTGTCTTCCAACAGTTAAAACTGACTACTCCTGGTCAGATTCCCAGGATCACGACTACTCTACAGCCGACAGCTCCTCATGGTGTCTCCTGGTTTCAGCGACACGATTCTGGTGGTAGGGTTGATATAGCAATAACCAGTTTCACTATAAAGAGGAAATGAGTGAAAAGTGTGACAGTGTCATGAGGAATGCGACAGTAATGAACTGATTAATAATGACAGTTTCGCGAGGCTTTTATACACGTTTCAATGATAATTAATCATTGAACAGCGTACAGTAATTAAAACCACTATTTGTTCCACGTCAGTGTTTTCTCTGTAGTCATCTTAAGAAGTTTTCGATAATTTTTTTTTACTGTATTTGCTTGAGTTACACATGAACAATAATTCCGGAGGAAATGTTACACAAGGGACTTGCTCAAGAAATATGGAAGATACAGAGGGGAACATATAAATACGAGACGTAAAAGGATATTACGTGATGTGACTTTTTCAATTAAATCAATTTTTCGTTAATAAATTAAATGATTATACTGCATTTCACAGTATGGGGTATGCAAAGCCGGGAGGTTGGAGGTAGGAGTGGTGGTGGGGGCAGGACTCTGCATGTCCAGAGTCAAAAAGAACATTGTTTAGCTGGTGGCAAGGACCAGCAACAGATGGGTCACTTGGGAAACCTCTGTTTGGAAGTCTATTCCTTGGATAAGAGCTGCAATGAAGCTAAAGGAGGCTAAAAATTTTGTAGCCTTTTGAAATATTACACCAGCCTGCAGAATTTCTTGAGAGAGGTCGTGTAGACTTAACACCGACCTTCTGCTCCTCTTGTGTACTGTAATTGGATACATTTGCGTGAATGAGTTGTGTTATATTGGAATACTTACTCGTATTTAATCTTTTCGTTTTAAAGTATCTCTAGCTTGTAGAATTTAAAAGCTGTGGAGATCGCTACATACAGGAAAAAATATCACCCGCTGCTGCAAATACATAAATTTCCTAGTGTAAAATGTTTTCTGGAATTACAAAATGTTAATTTGTTTGCCCCACAAAAAATGACCATGAAAACTAATGCTTGACCATTCGTTAAAAATTGATGTTGGTAGAATTTGCTGACAGGTATGTTAGGTAAAAAGGGACACAAGTTGCCTATAATGTGATATTTTATGTTGCAACGGTGCGCTCTCTAGGAGCAAAAAGGAACGGCTTGTCAAAGCTCCATGGAGAGTGAAACGTTTTTGACACAATAAAATGTCACATTAGTAGGCACGTATGTTGCCTTTTACCTAAGGAATTTAGACTTAACATTTGTTCTAAGGACCGAACATAGAGCATTATGGTTAGAGACCTTGGACTTACATCGAGAGAGAATTAACCTGTTTCCTTTGTGTACGTGGTAAAATAATAAGACCGTACAAGGAATAAAACTAATAGTATTAAAGTATCATTTTGTAGATAGGCTTTATGTCGATAGAGGTTCATGGTTAATTAAGGCATATCAGGAGAAAGAGATGTGACTAAGGAAAACCTGAGGGTTACGATATACAACAGTCCAGTTGGGCCTTATTAGAGGTTCGGCAATGGAGGAGGTTCGAGTCTGTGATTGAGGGTCTTACCCTTAACCAACTATTTTGCAAAAAAATTTGTTTGTAAACAGTGGTTGGAGTGCAGGAGGGAGTGAAGCCGATTAATGGAATGATGAGGTAAAGATAGTGGCAAGGGAGGAAAAAGCTTGCCATATTTAAAAGTTTTGTGCAGACTGATATACGAGGGAGTAAAATGTTAGTAAAAGAGAGGATAAGAAAAAGTGATATACGAGTACAAACGGAAGAGATAATGAGAGAGAGGCTGATTGTAAATAAGTTCATTCATCATGGAAAGAAAAGAGGGAATCATCTACGTGAGACAATTGTTTAATTTCCTCTTTTTCTTTAAGAAAGACTTCAACAGCTTATTGAAGCAGCTGTTCCTTGATTGAGAGGAGTCTTAGTGAGGGAAACCAAACGTTTCTGCTATTAATAAGAATATTATTCACAATAAACAATATACTTTATCGCCACATTTAACCATGAACTTAATTTGTATCTTTCGTAAGATGACGTTGAGAATGTTGGTCTACATTAAACAAGCGTGTGTTCGTACTTATTAAATACCAAATATATATTATTTAGTTGTGAACCATGATTATGTAGATAGTTATATTGAAGCAATTTTTTGCTGTGTTTAGTTTAATCTTTCCAAGCATCCTCTTTACTCTCTCTCTCCCCACGTCTAGGTCTCAGAACCTTGATCTCTCCTCAGCCTTTCTCTTCTCGTGGGAAACCGATTAGCATACAATTCCGCCACGTGCCGCAATACATCACGACAACAATCAAAACAGTTGTATAAATCAGTAGAGATCCGGGAGGGCAAACAATTCTTGCGAAAGATTAATATCGGGAGGAGGAGTGTAAAACGGTAGGCGGCGTTAATACGTGATATTGAAGTCTCGTGCCTTCACGAGAGGCACGCAAGCCATGTGCACTTGCTTCTAGATTTGTATGGCTGGTTCCCGCGCATTCGTATTTCGAAATTACGATATGTGTGTATTAATACATGCGTGAAGCAAACAATCTGGGAGGAATAAAAGGCTGTACTGCAAGCGGTCACTACGACCGGCAAATTCAACTGGCCAGTGACCGCCGCAGCGTTGCTTACCGCAAGTAGATACTTAGCTTAAGAGGGCTTATAAGCGATGTTAAATTGGTACTCAACAAGAGTAAATGAAATATTATATTCAAAATATTGAGGTAAAGTGGTTTAATGAGCTCAGTGACGATAGTGGGGAAAAATGCCCGTATGAGCACCACCTTGAATGTTTTCTGAAACCGGAAACCTCTGTAAGGAATGGGGGATCGTCCACCTGCTCTGTGGAATGGTGGTGCTCTCATGCTCCGTGAATGGGGATCGCTCCACGCTGCTCTGTGGAATGGGTATCGCTCCCCTGTCCCGTGAATGGGGATTTGCTTTCCACCTGCTGTTGAATGGGGATAACTCATCTGCTTTGTGGAATGGGGATCGCACCACCTGCTCCGTAGAATGGGGATCGCACCACCTGCTCCGTAGAATGGGGATCGAACCACCTGCTCTGTGGAATGGGGATCGCTCCACCTGCTCTGTGGAATGTGAGATCGCATCACTGCTCCGTAGAATGGGGGATCGCTCCACCTGCTCTGTGGAATGGGAATCGTCCACCTGCTCTGTGGATGGGGATCGGCACCACCTGATCTGTGGGAGTGGGGATCACTCCACCTGTACGTGGAATGGGAATCGCTTCCACGACTCTGGGTGGACAGGGATCGCAACCACATGATTGTGGAATGGGCATCGCTCCACTTGCTCCCTGGAATGGAACGCTCCACTGTCTCTGTGGACTGGGATCGCACCACCTGATCTCTGGAATGGGGATCGTCATCCTGCTCTGTGATTGGGGATAGCACCACCACGCTCCGTGGAATGGGGTATCACCTCCACCTGCTCCATGACAATGGGGAGCGCACCACCTGCTCTGTGTATTGTGAGAATGGGTGTAGCAAGTCTGCTCCACGCAAATAGCATAATGGGCATCTAATTGCAAAGAAAAAGGGACCCATCAAAATTTGGACTTCTGTAATACTGGGGCGATTCAAGTAATCGTTTCAATTTGCTAAAAAGCCATGTCAATTCTGAGGTCCAGCAGAATCTTAAACTTTAGAACTGGTTAATTCAAAACAGGGAGAGCTGCCTCCTGGGAGAAGTTGGGGCAGACAGAACCGGCGGTTTAGTAGCGGCCATCCCTAGAATTCTTTGTACTCATTTCTGTCCCGAGGTTTAGGGAAATCTGATAAAAATGGCTTTTTGATCTTAGCCCACCACACCAAACCCCCCCAAGAGGTGCTACGGTTCCTTGTCCGATTCTAAAAGCCTAGATATTTTATTAGGCTTGCCCAAACTCACACTTGGCTAAATTAACCGTAAAATTGTATTTCTTTAGTTTTTTCAGAAGTCTTCTAGCCGAGACACATTGCTGTCCCCACTCTTCACTTATCCACCACTTAAATCGTCCAAATAGCTTCCACACCTTCCAGCTCATAAGTTAGACTATCATCAGCCTTGAAACGTAGACGCGCATTACAGTGGCCGAAGGGCATAACTTAAAATAGTTAAATAGGCTCAGGAACAGTAAAAGACGATATCTCTGGGCTCGTGGTTGACAGTGGGGTACTTGGTAATAACTAACGTTAACAGCGTCTAGTTACTCACCTATTGTGCCCCGGGACTTTATCTATTAAAATAGTCTACACTAGGTAGAGGTTACCCAATCTGGTAGGTTCACGGAGTTTACTTCCTGTATCTGTACATATACGTAGAGGAATATCCATCGGCTTTAGGACATCGAGTTGGTATCCACAGGGGCGCGAAAGCCCGCTCATGGACTTGTGCTGCATTCGATCAAACAGTCGAGTTTAACAGAAAATAGTTTATTTTTCTCTCTAAAGTGCTTATTTTTCACTGGGCTCGTTCGATACGGGGCTTGCTTGATTGGCAGCAGGAGCACCTTGTACATCCATCATCATGTGTCCCCAGAGTGCAACGTTTGGGGACCGTCTCCGATAAACTCGGATAAGCCGTTAGCAATATTAATCTTTCTAGCTTGGTCATCTTCTGAAATTAAATAAAAACTGGGGTGCCATTAAGCGCTCAACACTTCCTGAATTTTTTAGTGCGTGGTTCTTCTACCCCTCTAGAACTCAAATCTGTAGGCAATGTATCTCTTCTTCTGTGGTAGAATGAAGTAGTGGGCGTGTTCCCCCATAATACTCTTTTCATGATTTACATGGTCTAGACCTTGGTTGGACTTTCTTTTTTCCTGGTGTTCGGACTAAGTTAATTTACTTTACTCAGTTTCCTCATATTCAATGGGTCCTTCGTACTGGGCTGCAGCGTATGTCAGGAAATATTTTTAGAGCGAAAAACTTTCTCCCCTACTTGAAAGAGCGTAGAGCAGCCTTCTTATCGAAAATCGCTGCTTCATTTAGTCTTGGCTTTTGCTCTGTTTTTCTAAAGCAAGGCTCCTCGTGAAGGACTAGTGCTCTTGCTTTAAAAGATGGCGATAAAAGACAAACGGTGGATCGGCCCTTCCGGACCCTACTTCCTTTACAGACAATGGTCCTGTACAGATTGTCCATATATAAGCTCAAAGGGGCTGTACCCTACTTTCTTGCTCCACTTCCCTGATTGCGAGGAGGAGATGGGATTCCCTCATCCAATCCTTTAGAGAATGCTCACAATAAGCTAGCATCATTCGAAACTTTTAAGGTTGGTGAATCTCTCTAAGGCCCCTGGGTCTTGAGGTACTATAAGCTGTAGAGAGTAAGGGTCTAATACCGAGTCCAGATTATACATCTCGGGAACACTTGGAAGTAAATTAGAGCCTTGGTTGATTGATTTCCGTGGCAACCCTACCTGGGAAAAGAATCGAATTAGAGCATTAATTAGCTCGAGCATTTTATTTATCTTAATGGAACAGCTTAAGGAGGATACTGGTGGCAGCATCATTATAGTCAACAGGTATTGATTACCCAACCTGGTTTTAGGTAAGAGGCCCTAATCAATCGTTATCAACGAGTAAAAAGGTTCTCCTTCTACTGCATAGGAATGAGGGGAGAGGGCTGGCGGTTGTTTGTCTGTGACTGGTTTACCTATTTTCTTGGCAAATGGGCATTTCGAAGGTTACTTCTACCACCGGTCTCTTTTCATCTTAGGCCAGAAAAATTATCGAGACAACCTTTCTCAGTGTCTTCCGTATCAGTGTCCACCCATTGACTATTATGGGCCACTTCCATGCGCCAGATTTCGGACCCTCGGTAAAACATTACTGTTCGTAGCACATAAAATTAATACCTGGGCAGTGAAAACCAAAAACGGTTCGGCTTGTTTTGATGAGGTGCTGGAATTCACTTTCCTAGCAGTACACACAAGGACGCTATTTTCCAGGAATCTATTTATTGCAGGGAACAGGGGCAGCAGGGTGTTAGTTAAAACTGATCCCAAGTACCTAAATAACTCAAGGTGACATATCCAGTAAAACTATACAAATATTTGACTGATGACTATGGAAACCTCTCGGAGGATTTCACTTTCTATTGTTATTCTTGTATATATGCTTCTTAACCTTGATTTTACTTTTCGTAAACTTTACATGTTTCTTTAATTTCTTTAAGGAATTAGTTTATGCTGTTTATTATTAAATTTTGTGAATTTTTGTTTTATCTTTTAATTCTCCAAATTATTATATTTTACCTGTGATGAATATATTTTTTTTCCGCGTTTGATTTTCTAAGGATGTTGGGATTTTCCGAGGATTTTAAGGAGGATCCGGAGTCGGTCGACTGTAAAATTTTTTAGTTTACATTATTCATGTACCTGTATAAAGATTAAAATACAATGAAATGTACAAAGTTATGCATTTTAATGTAGTGTTGGATTCTAAAAACGATTGCAGTTTTTGATATTCAAGTGACTGTTTAAATTCTGTTCTGTATTATGTGTAGTATTATACGTTAACAGTGGCTATGTCTACTATACTTATGGCAGGTGTTGTTATGATCGCAGGAAAAATTCACTGGAGGGAGTTCCTTGAGCTAGTGTAGGAACTCGTTTTCCAAAGAAATTAATTTTCACCTCTTAGCTGGATAGAACAGTTGATCTGCTTAGGCATTGTTTAACCTTACTGGTTACTGACTCTAGATTCAAATAATAGAACTGATTTTAATAGTATTGAGGGAAATATTATATTATGAAGTATATTTGACAATATGTAACCCGTGTTTACTTAGCACAATTCTTTGATATAATACCAGAAACTTATTTCAGTCTTCAAAATCTGTTATGGGTTGTTACAACTTCACATCTTATAGTTTTCTATTGATAAAGTTATTTGCATTTATCAGTGAAAAGATTAGGTGGCGTTGCAAGAAATAAGACGTTGTGTTAAATCTACTGAATGTAAGGAGGAAGGTACTTCAAGTATATCTCCCCAATAATCAGCGCTGCGTGACGTATAAGTGCAAGAACTTGAGAGAGGAGGAGGAGTGACTGATGACACCAAAGGCTAAATGACACACTGTGTATAGCCAAGAAGCAATAAATAGAAACATCTCAAAATCTTTAGAAATATCTTGATATTTATTTTGAGCACTGATGAATGGAGAGGAAAAAATAGCCCTTGTGCATAATGCAATCGTTCCAAATGGAGTCATTTACATGATCAGCAGTTGAAAACTGGTGATCGCTGCATTCAACAAGACGCAGATATAAGCTTCTATAATGTGGTATCTTGATTTTGCCACATTTCTTGGAATTCTTTGACTGGAAATTAAGAAATCAACCTATTTATTTTTCAGCGCAGTCCAGAACTGCTTTTTGAAGCATCTGTAACAGAATTAAGCCACGAGAAAAAATTACCTCCTGCACCTGTTTTAGTAAACAAGAAGAGCTGGGAAATAATCTAGATGGACAATATGTAGCTTCTCGCAAGTTATCACAAAATCTCTTACCTTTAATATCATCCCATAGTATAAGGCTTCAAAAAAGAAAAAGGGCCCCGATTATAACCCGATATTAAGGAAAATAAATGGGCCACACTTATAGCTAGGTTATGGACACATTGCCTTTACTGAAAACAGCAGGCCAATGTGCTCTTGAGATGACATCTCTCCATCAGTATTCACGCAAGATATAAATAATTTCACAGCAAGTAATAATTTTAAGGGACTGAGAAGGCAAATGAATACTATTTCGTTTCTAGGGACATATTAATTAAACAAGGAAACGATTAAAGAAAATAAGTATTGGAGCCCCGAGTCATGTTGTCCTTGAGTCGAGAATGCGAAACGGTATTTGATGAAGCATTAGGACACATGTGCAACATCTGGGTATCTTTATTGTAGACGTTTCGCATCCAGTGGCTTTTACTTACTACTGGAACGTCCCTCGGGGTAGACCTATTACACTGTGAAAATCCGCCTACCAGTTGGACGTTGTAACTTGTTCAAGCTGTCATAACTTTGGGGCCCAGTCCCTGGACCCATTATATACTTCGTAATCTTTTGACTACCCAGATGGATGGGTATGAAGTGTTTAATAAAGATATTAATATAACAGTGAAAATGACTTCGATGCACACGCCTCCATCTGACGTTTAGTATATAGGCAGCAGTCTTCTTGTTGTTGCTTCAGATCTTCACAACTGTTGGTGCTCTTCACCAGCTGCTGAGGGATGATTACCTCATTTTTTATATAGTTCTACTATATTCGACTTTTATAAGTGAATGGATTAGGATTACTTAAACTGGCTTGTTATAATAAGGTTAGATAAGGTGAGGAGAGAGAGAGAGGGAGAGAGAGAGAGGAGGATGAGGAGAGAGAGGAGTTAAGTATTCCACGGGGACAAGAGCAGATGTACTGGGTTACGGAAGTGGTGAGTGGGGAGGAAGACTTGTGTAACGACGCTTGCAGTTGTTTGAACATCCGCAGCTTGTGCTCCAGTTTATTCTTTCCTTTTTTGTTGCATATATAAACTCATTACGATGTACCAGATCTAAATATTAATAGTTCTGGTATTAGGTTTAAGTTATACTTAGAAGGTGAGTTATACCTAGAAATACTTTAAATTACTAGTTCAATATCTGTACACTCTGGTATAATATTTTTATGAGAGCTAAGAACATGACGGCCGGCCAAAACAATATTATTTAAAAAGTACAGGTAACAAGAAATTCCACTAGTAAATAACTTCTGTAAAGTTTCCTATCAATTATGGATTCAAGGGGGTCATGTCCCCCGTGGTTGTCTCGGAACAAACTTAATAAAATGTAATTGAATTATTAGAAGATTATTTTAAGCTTTAATTTATAACTAAGAGGAAGGCAACGAAAGTGAGTAATAAATTTAAGCAGGAAGTTTACAGAATATTAACCCTGTCGTTTAAGGCATTCTTGAGACAGAAAATACAAGTAATTCGCCAGCCAGAGTGTTGATTTGGTTAATAGCTCCTTTTTAACCGTAGATGACAGGAAGGTCGTACATTCTGGGTGGTTGCTGTAGCGTTCTTTCACAAGAGGGACGGGGATCGATCCCGCACGGGTAATAACGTTGGGCATGTTTCCTGCTACCCCTGTAGCCTACGGATTAGCAGGCTGTTGTGGGTCGCATATGGAGGACAAGATATTATCCGAAATTGTCCCGGAAATGTCTGTGCATAGCAGGGGCTATCTGTGTATTATTTTATTTTTTTTTTATATTATTATATTATTATTTTTATTATTATTATTATAATTCTGCACGCTTCCCCTCTCCCCCTTACCATAATTCTGGAATACTTTCCCTCTCCCTTATACGATACCTGAGATAATTACTCCAGCTTGTTCTCCTGTAAATTGTTTGTGTTTCACCACTTTCCCTCTTTTATTTACAAGACCGTTGGTTTGGTTCTTCTTCTCTTCTGTTCTCTCCATTACGTCGATATTCTTAGATATAGTTCAAACTTCTTCCTTCTCTCCCTGCGAATATCTGAGATTGGTTCCAATTTCATCCTTCTCTCACTTACGATATCAGTCTTCACAGATGTGAAATTCGAGCAGAGACATAGAATGTGGCCTCAATATTCCGTCCAAGCCTACTTCTTTCCCTCAATGGTGAGACTATATGCCAATTTAAATGAAGAGGTGATCGCTGGAGCAAATAGTAGAAGCCAGATACCATAGCATCAACCTAACTTAATCATTAAGCCATTATATATTTCTTACGTGATTTCAAGCCTCAGTAGCTTTACTTTTCGTTTGTAACTTTTTAGGTGTTAATTTTCTTATTTGCATCATCCATGACAAAACGTTATAAAATAAGTATGAATGTGTCTTCAGTGAAAGACTGAAAAAATGAAGATTAGATATCATTAAAGATTTCCAGTGTGTAAATGAGAATAACATAAAGGTATGTTAGATATGAAGTCAAATTGCTTAGATATGGAATGATTGAAGAACTCAGAATTAGTACAGAAAATTTCTTGGGCGTTTTAAAAAATAACTTAAGCCTTTTTTAGAGTGAATAAAAATTAATTATTATTTTTAATACGATAGGTTACAATTTTGTTCGTTTTAAAAACATTTACTGGAAAATATATCAATGTGTATATATTAAGCTAGTTTAGACTAAGAACTAAAGTATTTAGTGGGGAAAATTACCAAAAGTGAGTAACACCTTTTATCAACCATCATTATTATCTTACTAGATAGTGAATAAACTATCAACTTTACTTTCATTATCTTTCATTGTACTGACACTTCTACTTTACATTTCTTTATATCTCTTTGTACAGAAACACTTTACTATACTTTCATATCATCTCATGTACAGGAACACTTCTACTTTATTTCATAATATCTCATTGTACAGTAACACTTCTACTTTACGTTGATCATTGTACAGTGAGCAACATCTCTTCTCCTGAATAATATATACATCAAAAGTCAAGAATCTGAACAGCGTACCGTTCGATGTTTGTTTTATGGAGAGTGTCAGGGGAGGACCAAAACATCGATCCAGGAGGACCAAAACATGGACAGGAAGACCTAAACATTGTCCATGACCAAAACATCCTCCAGGATCAAAGCAAGGTCCAGTGAGGACCAAAACATGCGTCCATGAGGACCAAAAACATCCGCCGAGCTGTACAAAACAACGTTAGCTGTTCTTTAATTCTTGAATATATGATTTGTTCCAAGAAAAGGTTACTGCGATTTTTTTTTTCTATAACAAAACACATTTACCACTAAAAGATCTGCAATCTTCTGATAAATATTAACAGTAAAGCAGTGTCAACATGACACAGTAAGCAAGTGTCAACCACTGACACAGTAAAGCAGTGTCAACAATTGACCAGTAAAGCAGTGCAACACTGACACAGTAAGCAGTGTCAAACATGAAAAGTAAGAGTGTCAACACTGACACTGTAAGAGTGTCAACACTGCCACTGTAAGCATTTTGTAAACACTGACACTGTAAGCAGTGTCAACACTTGACACTGTAAGCTGTGTCAACACTGACACAGTAAGCGTGTCAACACTGACACAGTAAGCAGTCGGCAAACCACTGACACAGTAAGCAGTGTCAACACTGACACAGTAGCAGTGTCAACATGTCACTGTAAAGCGTGTCAACATGACACGGTAAGAAGTGTCAAACACTGCCACAGTAAGCTGATAGTTTGTCAAACACTGACACAGTAAGCATGGTCAACACTGAACAGCAAGCAGTGGTTCAACCTGACCCAGTAAGCAGGTGTCAACACTGACACAGTAAGCAGTGTCAACACTGTCACAGCAAGCAGTGTAACATGACTAGTAAGCAGTGTCAAACACTGACACAGTAAGCAGTGTAACACTGAAAGTAAGCAGTGTCACAACACGACATGTAAGAGTGTCAACACTGACACAGTAAGCAGTGACAACATGACTCTGTAACTACAGCCAACCCGCTCAACACTGTCACTGTAAGCCGTGTCAACATTCGACACTGTATACCTCGCAGTGGCAACACTGACACTGTAAGGCAGTTTGTCAACACTGACACAGAAGCAGATTTTCAACACTGACCTGTAAGCAGTGTCAACACTGACACAGAGTAAGCAGTGTCAACACTGACACAGTACGCAGTGTCAACATGTACACTGCAAGCAGTGGTCAACACTGACATGTAAGCAGTGTCAACATGACATGTAAGCAGTGTCAACACTGAACAGTAAGCAGTGTCAACACTGATCAGTAAGCAGAGAGTGTCACCACTGAACAGCAAGCAGTGTCAACACTGACACAGTAAGCAGTATCAACACTGACACAGTAAAGCAGTTGTCAACATGAACAGCAAGCCGTGTCAACATGGACACAGTAAGCAGTTGTCACCCTGCACAGTAGCAGTGTCACATGAACAGTAAGCAGTGTCTACACTGACACAGTAAGCAGTGTCAACACTGACACAGTAAGCAGTGTCAAATGACACGTAAGCAGTGTCAACACTGACCAGTAAGCAGTGTCAACACGACACGTAAGCAGTGTCAACATGACACATAAGCAGTGTCAACACTGACACAGTGTAGCAGTTGTAAACACTGACACAGTAAGACAGTTGTCAACACTGACACAGTAAGCAGTGTCAACACTGATCAAAGTAAGCAGTGTCACCAGACACAGTACGCAGTGTCAACAAGACACAGTAAGCAGTGTCAACATGAAACAGTAAGCCGTGTCAACACTTGACACAGTTAAGCAGTGTCAAACACTGACACAGAAAACAGTGTCAACACTGACACAGTAGCAGGTGTCACATGACACAGTAAGCAGTGTCACACTGACCATGGAAGCAGTGTCAACACTGACATGTAAGCTGTGTCAACACGGACCTGTAAGCGGTGTAACACTGACACTGGTAAGCTGTGTTCAACACTGACATGTTAAGCAGTGTCAACACTGACACAGTAAGCAGTGTCAACACTGACCAGTAGCAGTGTCAAACCCTGACACAGTAAGCAGTGTCAACATGAACAAATCAAGCAGTGTCAACATGACACAGTAAGCAGTGTAACACTGACCAGTAAGCAGTGTCAACACTGACACAGTAAGCAGTGTCACACTGACACAAGTAAGCAGTTGTCAACACTGACAGTAAGCAGTGTCAAACACTGACTCAGTAAGCAGTGTCAACACTGACACAGTAAGCAGTGTCAACACTGACACAGTAAGCAGTGTCAACACTGACACAGTAAGCAGTGTCAACACTGACACAGTAAGCAGTGTAACATGACACAGTAAGCAGTGTCAACATGACACAGTAAAGGCAAGTGTCAACATGACACTGTAAGCAGTGTCAACACCTGACACAAGTAAGCAGTGTCAACACTGACACAGTAAGCAGTGTCAACACTGACACAGTAAGCAGTGTCAACACTGACACAGTAAGCAGTGTCAACACTGACACAGTAAGCAGTGTCAACACTGACACAGTAAGCAGTGTCAACACTGACACAGTAAGCAGTGTCAACACTGACACAGTAAGCAGTGTCAACACTGACACAGTAAGCAGTGTCAACACTGACACAGTAAGCAGTGTCAACACTGACACAGTAAGCAGTGTCTACACTGACACAGTAAGCAGTGTCAACACTGACTATTAAAGTAAAGGGTAACAGCAGTGCTTGTTCATCTCAGTGTTCATGATCAACACTGACTATTATTGTAAAGGTGAACATAAGTGTTGTTCTTGGCTGCGTTCATTCATCATAGTGAACACAAAATGTTGTTTCTGTATGTGGTCATTCTCATAATGAAACTTTAATGTTGTTTCTGTAGTTGTTCATTCCTCATAGTGAACCTTTCTCTTTTTTCTTGGTGGGTGATAGCCACATATATGTATGCAAGTTACTAAGTATGGATACAGAAGTCAAATATTATAGATACATGTATAAGTTTAAGAATTATATGTATCATTCATACATATATGCGCAAATAACCCGCCATAGAAGACTGAAATTATGGCGATTTTGGGTGATTAGTATGTACTTGGTCGCTTTTCGCGGTTCTTGTATTACACACACACACTCCACACACACACACACACACACACACACCACACACAACACACACACACACACACACACACACCACGCACACACACAAACACAACAGCCAATATTTTAAACTGTTAGAATCTCCTCAAGCTCCTCGTTAACTGACCTGATCCGATAATGCAGTGGGAAAAATTCTATATGGAGGGTAACGTTGAGATACTGGAACTGGACTTTTGCAGGGGGCCTCTGGTTCGTAGTATCGTCGATGTGGTTGGAACCCAGTCTTCTTGAAGAAGCTAGATGCACCTTTTTCTTGTGGAACAACGATGACCAAATTCCCCTTTTTCTCGAGTTTGATTTCCCCTTTGTGACTACCAGAAATTCCATTTCTCTCATGAGACTGGTGAAGAGGAGAGGAGGGACTGTGTGTGCATTAGTTAAACAATCTTGCTAACTGATATCGTACAGGGCAACTGCCTGAGGTGTGGAAGACAGCAAATTTAGTCCAATTTTTTGAAAGGAGACAGACACTTACTGGAGCAATTTCTGTAAAAATCCTTTTTGTAATAAATGGGTTTTGCCCTACTTTGGTTTTATAAAAAGTGTATAGAACTAATAATAGGCAAAGATAATTAGATATGACATGCTAAGCTAATTTTACTGATATTTTTTTGGGTTGTAAATATGTAGTTTAGTTCCGGTAAATAAAAAAAATTCAATATTTGTTTTTAATTATCTCATAACGCCAGCGTGTAATATCGCTGGCGTGGGAAATATTTCTTTCAATTTTTAACTATTGTCAGCTTTGGTATATAATTTTTCAATTTCCGTTTTTATTCTTATCAAACGATCAAAGGCTATTAATTGTATTAGACTGTAAAAAAAAGTGAAAAATCACTCACCCCCGCTAAACGACACAATGATTAGTATTTTTATTTTTCTGCAGTTCGCCACATTATATTGAGCTTGTAACGTCACAAAGCAACATATCTTTCCAACTTTAATAAACCATACTGTATTGGTGCATAATTTACACATTAATCATCCAAAATTGTCATCTTCGTTTCGTAAATATTTAAATGTTCATCTAAAAAATATCAAATACATTTTCTTTTTGGTTACATGACCCAGTCTAGGAGTTTTTCCGCCTATGGGTCAAAATAATAATGAACGCTTAATTCTTTCAGAGATGCGTTTAAGTAATGAACAAAATAATGGGATTGATGCAGATTGGTGCTGGAACACAAAACCTTTTCATCTTGATTTATTACACCTGCCAACTGTGTATATTAAACGAGGAGCTTGAGCTAGGATAAATTTTCTGTATAACAAGGACTCCATAAGCTTCTTCCACAATGTCCAACATCACAATGTGCACCACTTACACATAAACAACCCAACATGTTACCACTCAATTTGCACCAACACTCAATTAGCCCCACTGCCACACACTAGAACCGAACACCCATAGGAGAAACCATCACTACATCCTCCGTCACACAACCAATCACGGTCAAATACACATGGCTGCATATACTGACCAGGCCAGTTAGTGTACAAGTTAGGATCGGAGTCCTACATTCTGGGTTCGTCCCCTCAGCTGTAAACTTTGAAGTGGATTTGTATACTCTAGGGCATCTGGCTGAAGAGAACACCTTGATAATTCATTAGGCCACTTCCCTTCTTGGGAAAATTTATAGGATCTCAACTTTGTTGCATTATGGACAATTTATTTTTTTAAAATGGGTAAATCCTTTAAAAGTTTGTATTTGCATGGGCATTAATAATGATTGGATTGTCTTTCAATCCTTAGTCTTTTGCTATATCAGTAGAGAAAGAATGTCGGAAAATGTAATTGTTATATTTTATTATTATTATTATTATTATTATTATTATTATTATTATTATTATTATTGTGAACTGCTCCCCTAAAACCAATACTAGCAATGAACTCCAAGCATCAGGAGGGGGAAATTGCCTATTATCAACTCGCATAATATCCCCGTTCTCTTCCCAACGATTCCTTACAAGCCCCAAGTTAATCTCCCTTAGTGGATGTGGAGACACTTTGTGCCCTTCCCTCATATCGTCGTTGAGCTGGGGGAAGCATTGCTTTCCCAAAGCTCATCGTTAGAAGATACAACGCATCAAAGGATGGCCGACTCGTCCCCCAAGTCTCTCCCCTTTCCTAGAAAACTCTTGCTCCAGGATCAAACCACCTCCCTGACTTGTTGCCATTGCTGCTGAAGACGCATGTTGTACAATCAGGATGCAGTCACAGTTGATGAAACCAGTTCATCTGGGTTTAGAATTCAAGAGATGTAAGGCTACATTTGATTCTACACGAGCATATTTGGCTAATCTAACAAGTCGAATAAATGTCCTGATTAAACTGAATTTACCAATTCCCTTTAGCAAGCCAGAAGGGAAGCTATTCTCCGACCGTTTCCATCAACATTCCTTCTTCCTCTATTCTTTTAATCAGTCCATTAAGAGGTATGTCAAAAATTCCTGGTGACATGTCATTTAATTCATGTGAAGTTCTGAAGCCAGGAGTATCCCTGTTGCCTTTCCTTTGTAAATTGCTTAGGGAAAAGTAACGATAGGCTTCTCCAGTGAGCGTTGTCCATCTTCTCTTAGATAACGGTCTCTAATGCTATTGCAGTGCAGAATCCCAGCTAGAAGTCATTAAGCAAATGAAAGATCTCGGGGTATATCTTAGACTACCCCTATACCACTAGAGATGTTGAAGTGGTGTCTTCCAACAGTTAAAACTGACTACTCCTGGTCAGATTCCCAGGATCACGACTACTCTACAGCCGACAGCTCCTCATGGTGTCTCCTGGTTTCAGCGACACGATTCTGGTGGTAGGGTTGATATAGCAATAACCAGTTTCACTATAAAGAGGAAATGAGTGAAAAGTGTGACAGTGTCATGAGGAATGCGACAGTAATGAACTGATTAATAATGACAGTTTCGCGAGGCTTTTATACACGTTTCAATGATAATTAATCATTGAACAGCGTACAGTAATTAAAACCACTATTTGTTCCACGTCAGTGTTTTCTCTGTAGTCATCTTAAGAAGTTTTCGATAATTTTTTTTTACTGTATTTGCTTGAGTTACACATGAACAATAATTCCGGAGGAAATGTTACACAAGGGACTTGCTCAAGAAATATGGAAGATACAGAGGGGAACATATAAATACGAGACGTAAAAGGATATTACGTGATGTGACTTTTTCAATTAAATCAATTTTTCGTTAATAAATTAAATGATTATACTGCATTTCACAGTATGGGGTATGCAAAGCCGGGAGGTTGGAGGTAGGAGTGGTGGTGGGGGCAGGACTCTGCATGTCCAGAGTCAAAAAGAACATTGTTTAGCTGGTGGCAAGGACCAGCAACAGATGGGTCACTTGGGAAACCTCTGTTTGGAAGTCTATTCCTTGGATAAGAGCTGCAATGAAGCTAAAGGAGGCTAAAAATTTTGTAGCCTTTTGAAATATTACACCAGCCTGCAGAATTTCTTGAGAGAGGTCGTGTAGACTTAACACCGACCTTCTGCTCCTCTTGTGTACTGTAATTGGATACATTTGCGTGAATGAGTTGTGTTATATTGGAATACTTACTCGTATTTAATCTTTTCGTTTTAAAGTATCTCTAGCTTGTAGAATTTAAAAGCTGTGGAGATCGCTACATACAGGAAAAAATATCACCCGCTGCTGCAAATACATAAATTTCCTAGTGTAAAATGTTTTCTGGAATTACAAAATGTTAATTTGTTTGCCCCACAAAAAATGACCATGAAAACTAATGCTTGACCATTCGTTAAAAATTGATGTTGGTAGAATTTGCTGACAGGTATGTTAGGTAAAAAGGGACACAAGTTGCCTATAATGTGATATTTTATGTTGCAACGGTGCGCTCTCTAGGAGCAAAAAGGAACGGCTTGTCAAAGCTCCATGGAGAGTGAAACGTTTTTGACACAATAAAATGTCACATTAGTAGGCACGTATGTTGCCTTTTACCTAAGGAATTTAGACTTAACATTTGTTCTAAGGACCGAACATAGAGCATTATGGTTAGAGACCTTGGACTTACATCGAGAGAGAATTAACCTGTTTCCTTTGTGTACGTGGTAAAATAATAAGACCGTACAAGGAATAAAACTAATAGTATTAAAGTATCATTTTGTAGATAGGCTTTATGTCGATAGAGGTTCATGGTTAATTAAGGCATATCAGGAGAAAGAGATGTGACTAAGGAAAACCTGAGGGTTACGATATACAACAGTCCAGTTGGGCCTTATTAGAGGTTCGGCAATGGAGGAGGTTCGAGTCTGTGATTGAGGGTCTTACCCTTAACCAACTATTTTGCAAAAAAATTTGTTTGTAAACAGTGGTTGGAGTGCAGGAGGGAGTGAAGCCGATTAATGGAATGATGAGGTAAAGATAGTGGCAAGGGAGGAAAAAGCTTGCCATATTTAAAAGTTTTGTGCAGACTGATATACGAGGGAGTAAAATGTTAGTAAAAGAGAGGATAAGAAAAAGTGATATACGAGTACAAACGGAAGAGATAATGAGAGAGAGGCTGATTGTAAATAAGTTCATTCATCATGGAAAGAAAAGAGGGAATCATCTACGTGAGACAATTGTTTAATTTCCTCTTTTTCTTTAAGAAAGACTTCAACAGCTTATTGAAGCAGCTGTTCCTTGATTGAGAGGAGTCTTAGTGAGGGAAACCAAACGTTTCTGCTATTAATAAGAATATTATTCACAATAAACAATATACTTTATCGCCACATTTAACCATGAACTTAATTTGTATCTTTCGTAAGATGACGTTGAGAATGTTGGTCTACATTAAACAAGCGTGTGTTCGTACTTATTAAATACCAAATATATATTATTTAGTTGTGAACCATGATTATGTAGATAGTTATATTGAAGCAATTTTTTGCTGTGTTTAGTTTAATCTTTCCAAGCATCCTCTTTACTCTCTCTCTCCCCACGTCTAGGTCTCAGAACCTTGATCTCTCCTCAGCCTTTCTCTTCTCGTGGGAAACCGATTAGCATACAATTCCGCCACGTGCCGCAATACATCACGACAACAATCAAAACAGTTGTATAAATCAGTAGAGATCCGGGAGGGCAAACAATTCTTGCGAAAGATTAATATCGGGAGGAGGAGTGTAAAACGGTAGGCGGCGTTAATACGTGATATTGAAGTCTCGTGCCTTCACGAGAGGCACGCAAGCCATGTGCACTTGCTTCTAGATTTGTATGGCTGGTTCCCGCGCATTCGTATTTCGAAATTACGATATGTGTGTATTAATACATGCGTGAAGCAAACAATCTGGGAGGAATAAAAGGCTGTACTGCAAGCGGTCACTACGACCGGCAAATTCAACTGGCCAGTGACCGCCGCAGCGTTGCTTACCGCAAGTAGATACTTAGCTTAAGAGGGCTTATAAGCGATGTTAAATTGGTACTCAACAAGAGTAAATGAAATATTATATTCAAAATATTGAGGTAAAGTGGTTTAATGAGCTCAGTGACGATAGTGGGAGAAAAATGCCCGTATGAGCACCACCTGAATGTTTTCTGAAACCGGAAAACCTCTGTAAGGAATGGGGGATCGTCCACCTGCTCTGTGGAATGGTGGTGCTCTCATGCTCCGTGAATGGGGATCGCTCCACGCTGCTCTGTGGAATGGGTATCGCTCCCCTGTCCCGTGAATGGGGATTTGCTTTCCACCTGCTGTTGAATGGGGATAACTCATCTGCTTTGTGGAATGGGGATGCACCACCTGCTCCGTAGAATGGGGATCGCACCACCTGCTCCGTAGAATGGGGATCGAACCAACTGCTCTGTGGAATGGGATCGCTCCACCTGCTCTGTGGAATGTGAGATCGCATCACTGCTCCGTAGAATGGGGGATCGCTCCACCTGCTCTGTGGAATGGGAATCGTCCACCTGCTCTGTGGATGGGGATCGGCACCACCTGATCTGTGGGAGTGGGGATCACTCCACCTGTACGTGGAATGGGAATCGCTTCCACGACTCTGGGTGGACAGGGATCGCAACCACATGATTGTGGAATGGGCATCGCTCCACTTGCTCCCTGGAATGGAACGCTCCACTGTCTCTGTGGACTGGGATCGCACCACCTGATCTCTGGAATGGGGATCGTCATCCTGCTCTGTGATTGGGGATAGCACCACCACGCTCCGTGGAATGGGGTATCACCTCCACCTGCTCCATGACAATGGGGAGCGCACCACCTGCTCTGTGTATTGTGAGAATGGGTGTAGCAAGTCTGCTCCACGCAAATAGCATAATGGGCATCTAATTGCAAAGAAAAAGGGACCCATCAAAATTTGGACTTCTGTAATACTGGGGCGATTCAAGTAATCGTTTCAATTTGCTAAAAAGCCATGTCAATTCTGAGGTCCAGCAGAATCTTAAACTTTAGAACTGGTTAATTCAAAACAGGGAGAGCTGCCTCCTGGGAGAAGTTGGGGCAGACAGAACCGGCGGTTTAGTAGCGGCCATCCCTAGAATTCTTTGTACTCATTTCTGTCCCGAGGTTTAGGGAAATCTGATAAAAATGGCTTTTTGATCTTAGCCCACCACACCAAACCCCCCCAAGAGGTGCTACGGTTCCTTGTCCGATTCTAAAAGCCTAGATATTTTATTAGGCTTGCCCAAACTCACACTTGGCTAAATTAACCGTAAAATTGTATTTCTTTAGTTTTTTCAGAAGTCTTCTAGCCGAGACACATTGCTGTCCCCACTCTTCACTTATCCACCACTTAAATCGTCCAAATAGCTTCCACACCTTCCAGCTCATAAGTTAGACTATCATCAGCCTTGAAACGTAGACGCGCATTACAGTGGCCGAAGGGCATAACTTAAAATAGTTAAATAGGCTCAGGAACAGTAAAAGACGATATCTCTGGGCTCGTGGTTGACAGTGGGGTACTTGGTAATAACTAACGTTAACAGCGTCTAGTTACTCACCTATTGTGCCCCGGGACTTTATCTATTAAAATAGTCTACACTAGGTAGAGGTTACCCAATCTGGTAGGTTCACGGAGTTTACTTCCTGTATCTGTACATATACGTAGAGGAATATCCATCGGCTTTAGGACATCGAGTTGGTATCCACAGGGGCGCGAAAGCCCGCTCATGGACTTGTGCTGCATTCGATCAAACAGTCGAGTTTAACAGAAAATAGTTTATTTTTCTCTCTAAAGTGCTTATTTTTCACTGGGCTCGTTCGATACGGGGCTTGCTTGATTGGCAGCAGGAGCACCTTGTACATCCATCATCATGTGTCCCCAGAGTGCAACGTTTGGGGACCGTCTCCGATAAACTCGGATAAGCCGTTAGCAATATTAATCTTTCTAGCTTGGTCATCTTCTGAAATTAAATAAAAACTGGGGTGCCATTAAGCGCTCAACACTTCCTGAATTTTTTAGTGCGTGGTTCTTCTACCCCTCTAGAACTCAAATCTGTAGGCAATGTATCTCTTCTTCTGTGGTAGAATGAAGTAGTGGGCGTGTTCCCCCATAATACTCTTTTCATGATTTACATGGTCTAGACCTTGGTTGGACTTTCTTTTTTCCTGGTGTTCGGACTAAGTTAATTTACTTTACTCAGTTTCCTCATATTCAATGGGTCCTTCGTACTGGGCTGCAGCGTATGTCAGGAAATATTTTTAGAGCGAAAAACTTTCTCCCCTACTTGAAAGAGCGTAGAGCAGCCTTCTTATCGAAAATCGCTGCTTCATTTAGTCTTGGCTTTTGCTCTGTTTTTCTAAAGCAAGGCTCCTCGTGAAGGACTAGTGCTCTTGCTTTAAAAGATGGCGATAAAAGACAAACGGTGGATCGGCCCTTCCGGACCCTACTTCCTTTACAGACAATGGTCCTGTACAGATTGTCCATATATAAGCTCAAAGGGGCTGTACCCTACTTTCTTGCTCCACTTCCCTGATTGCGAGGAGGAGATGGGATTCCCTCATCCAATCCTTTAGAGAATGCTCACAATAAGCTAGCATCATTCGAAACTTTTAAGGTTGGTGAATCTCTCTAAGGCCCCTGGGTCTTGAGGTACTATAAGCTGTAGAGAGTAAGGGTCTAATACCGAGTCCAGATTATACATCTCGGGAACACTTGGAAGTAAATTAGAGCCTTGGTTGATTGATTTCCGTGGCAACCCTACCTGGGAAAAGAATCGAATTAGAGCATTAATTAGCTCGAGCATTTTATTTATCTTAATGGAACAGCTTAAGGAGGATACTGGTGGCAGCATCATTATAGTCAACAGGTATTGATTACCCAACCTGGTTTTAGGTAAGAGGCCCTAATCAATCGTTATCAACGAGTAAAAAGGTTCTCCTTCTACTGCATAGGAATGAGGGGAGAGGGCTGGCGGTTGTTTGTCTGTGACTGGTTTACCTATTTTCTTGGCAAATGGGCATTTCGAAGGTTACTTCTACCACCGGTCTCTTTTCATCTTAGGCCAGAAAAATTATCGAGACAACCTTTCTCAGTGTCTTCCGTATCAGTGTCCACCCATTGACTATTATGGGCCACTTCCATGCGCCAGATTTCGGACCCTCGGTAAAACATTACTGTTCGTAGCACATAAAATTAATACCTGGGCAGTTTACTCTGAATATCGGCAAAATTTACATTCCGCTACTTTGAGCCTCAGTTTCAAGCCCATTTCAGTGCTAAAACCAATCAAAATCATCTTTATTTCTGTAATATGTTCTTCCATTCTATCAAATGAGACCAAGAAATCGCAAAATTACAACTTTATAAAAACATACGAAAAAACACTGCAAAGTTGATGTTTTAATCGAATAATCATGAGTCATTTTTTTTACTTCATTATTCACGTGTGCTGCAGGATCTGTTTTTTATGTGGTGCACACATACCTCATAGTGTTTTCTCTCATATCTTGGCCCAAATGCTACCTCACAGTTTATCAGAGTGAGCTGAGCTCATGGCGTAGATCTTCTGTTTGGACCTGAACGTTAAGCCGTAGATCTACGGGATCGGACCCTTGAAAGGGTTAAAGAAAAAAGGAGGAAGGAGTAGATTAAAATAGAAAGAGACAGGCGCTACTTTAAGGCATCGAAAAGAATAAAGAGCGCTTAAAAGAGGCCAATATATCTGATATGCATAGGGAGTCACTGGTCAGAGAATAGCAAACATTGAACTTAGCCTAAAAGAGTCTTATGGAGTCAGATATCGCGGGAAGAACTAAAAGCCATAATGAAATCGAAAAAGAACCAAATGTATTTCTTTTCCTATGCCAAATCAAAGTCGAGAACAATGTCCAGTATTGGTCCCCTACTTAACAAGAGGAGTCCTACACTGTGACGATGGAAATGAAGTGGGCTACTTCAAGTCCCAATATGACTCAGGTTTTAGCTAAGCCGCTAACCAGACGTGTGTCGAAGATCGAAATGATATTATTTTATAATGAGAGAGCCACAGAATTTGGTTAACACAAGCCTATCCGTTGTATCCTGACACCAAATGATTCGAACAGGCGATAAATGACAGCCCATGCACTCTGCCCCAGCGGCCAGATCTCATGGATCTCCGTGTTCATCATGGAACTGCAAGAAGCCCCTTTCACGAGCTTTTACCTCTATGGAGAGGGAGCATGACACGGGGGTGTCCCACAGTTACTAAAAACAACAGGGGAATAGCCCCACTCCACAAAGAAGAGGGCAGTAAAGTAATAGCAAAGAATACAGACCGATAGCCACTAACATCCCATATCTAAAAAAGTTTTTGAAAGGGTCCTAAGAAGCAAGATCGCACCCATCTAGAAAACCCATATCAATTACACAACCAGGGCCATCATGGTTTAGAGCAGGTGTGCTCCTGTCATCTCTCTATATTGAATCCACTTCGACAAGTCCTAGATGCACTAGAGACAAAAAGATGCAGATGTAATATATACACACTTTGCAAAAGCCTTCGAAAAGTGTGACCATGACGTAATAATGCACAAAATGCGTGGTAAACGGAATATCAGGTAAAAAGTTGCGTAGATGGATCTAAATTTCCTCACAATACTGAACACAATGTTAGTAGTCCAACAGAGTAAAGTCTGAGGCGGCTACGGTGAAAATGCTCTGTTCCACAAGCACAGTACTTGCTTCCCATCTTGTTTTCTGCATCCTCATATCTGACATAGACAAGGATGTGCAACATACCATGTATTCCTTTGCAAGATAACACCCGAATCTGCATGACAGTGTCTTCCATTGCAGGACACAGCAAGGCTCGTATGTAATCACAAGGAAATTAAAATTGTATTAGAGTACCATAAACAAAATCGGCCACAAAAAATAGAGCCCCCGAAAAACCACTGTCAAAGACATGGGAGTGGTCATGTCGGCGGATTCACCTTCAAGTTAGACATATGGTATCAATGCAGCTGCTAGAAAAATGACAGGATGGATAATGAGAACTCTTCAAAACTAGGGATGACAAGCCATGATGACACTCTTCAGGTCTCTTGTTCTATCTAGCTGGAGTATTGCTGCACACTACAGCACCTTTCAAGCAGTGAAATTGTGACCTAGAAAATGTACAGAGAACTTCATGGAGCGCATAACGGAGATAAACACCTCAATTTTTGGGGGGAGCCGCTTGATGAAGTCCTGAAATGTTTTCACTGATTGCGGGCGGAGTGATACTGATTATATACACATGGAAAATCCTAGAGGAACTAGTACGAACTTACACACGAAAAATCATTCACAACGAAAGCAAAAGACTTGGCAGACGATGCAACTCCCCCAATATCAGAAAAGCAGGGGTTGTCAATAGACGTTAAAGAGACAATACAAAAAGTTGTCAGGGGCCCGACACTGTTCATTAACTGCCTCCCAGCATACATAAGGAGGATTACCAATAGACCCCGACAGTCTTCAAGCTGGCACTGGACAAAGCACTACGTTGGTACCTGGCCAGCTGGGATGTGGCTGTTACATTGGATTGCATTTGTAGCCAGCAGTAAACAGGCCTGTTGATTCAGGCTCTGACTCGATCACCCAGGAGCCTGGTCACATGACTGGGCCGTGGGGGCTTTGACCCATGGAACTCTCTCCAGGTAAAACTCCAGGTAAATACAAGGAGCTTTTGGCATGTACAATCAACTATTATATTCCTTTATACAACTATGCAATCATGTCAAAATATTTTTTATTATTTATACAACCCCACCTCACTTAATGATGTACCTGTTGCCCACAGCATGCCACTATCATTCATTGTCATATCCCTGGTGGCCTGATACGGCATCCTTGTAAGACTAAACTCATTGTCATTAGTGTACTGATCCCATTGCGGTACAGCTTCTGTTCTTTGCTATATATCCTGCCTTCAGCATTTTCAGTTCATTTCTAGGCTCTGTATCTGGTTTCTGCAGCTTTGGCTTGCAAGCTCCAACTTCTTGCTCTCTGCATCATTCTCTCTCATTTTTTGTGATTAAGCTCACCTAGCTTTTCTTTTCCACTTTTGTTTCATCCTTTTCCTGAGCTCTTGTATCCATTCTTCCTTTCCAGGCCAATCTTCCTCTTCCCTTGGCTCTTCATACTCTCTATCTGGGGTCTCTTTTTTTTTCTTTTTTTGCTGGTTCTGCATAGGTGTGTATGTACCGTATTAGTCATATACCTGTGTTGCAGGGGTTGAGTCATTGCTCCTGGCCCACCTCTACAATGTCACCATAGGGATTCACTCTCTTCCTGCTCCAGAGCTTTATCATATATCTTTTAAGCATGTTTGGTCCCTCCTTCAGACCTCACTTTCCAGACTATTCCACTTCTGTCAACTCTATGGCTGAAGAAATATCTTCTAACATTCCTGTGACTCTCTGAGTCTTCAACTTCAATTGTGACCCTTGTTGTGAGAGAGAGAGAAAGAGAGAGAAAGAACTGGGATGACCTTCTTGTAGGTATGACATGAAAAACTTTGATTTCCTACTCACAACTTCTGGCTCATCCCCTCGGACCCAAGTTGTGATTGATTTGTCAGAAGGCACAGTCCCCTGTAAAACCACTCGGGCTATGTTGGATTGTCTGACCCACAAGGCTGGTTTGAAAAACAGAAACGAGGTGAGGAACCTTTATGTACAACCTGGCTGTAATATAATAATATTATTATGATCTTGGAGGGGTGCTTAACCCATAGGATTATACAGCACTATCGGGGGGGGGGGATGGAAGGTATTCAGGCTCAATTCAAGGAACCGGAGCACAGATCCATTTCCCTTAATCAAGAGCCCACTCACCAGCATCAAGGTACCTCCATGGAGGGGACAACCTGCTGTAAGAAAGGGGAAATGATATGACCATTGCTCTGAACTCTCCACCTCTGAGGAATGCTCCTCCCCATGGGGATGTCGACAACCATATCCTGAACATATCCTTTATCTACAACAAGAACAGTGCTCACCAGCAGTACGTTATGTAGCTACAGATCAGCCTTGTTCGGCTTTGTTTGTAGAGAGACTGCTACTGCTAGTACAAGGTTGGATATGATATAGAGACATCCCGTTACCTATACGTGGACCCCCGGTTTCGATTTATTTCATTCCAGATGTATGTTCAGTGCAGTACTGACGAATTTGTTCCATTAAGGAATATTGTTGAGTTAGATTAGTCCATTTCAGACCCCCAACATACACATACAAAATGCAATTACATAAATACACTTACATCATTGGCCACTGTAATAGGAACCTGCACAAGCAAGCCTGTAGGCATATGAGTGAGATTCAAAAGTAGGAGGGACTGACACAAATAGAAAAGCTGGCATAGGTAGAGTAGGGCCTCCAAAACCTGGTGGTCCTTGGTCAGGACAGGCAAGTTATCTGCCTGATGAACTTGTTCCACTCTAAATCGAAGGACGGGACCACTTACTAGTAGTCAGGGAGAAAGTCAACGCTTGCTGCAAGATTGCCAGTTCCTGATCCAGTGAAGGGACCCTCCTTGGCTAGCTACAAGAACTGTGGCAAAGCTGTCAGTAATGACAATAAGGCAGGTCGGAGGTTGTATCTTTCTTAAATCGCTTAGACCAAGAAAAAGCTGCTGGGCCCAGACAAGTTGACCCAGATTGAGGGAAGATATGAGACAGATAACAGCCACCTCTAACTGCATCTTTCAGCACTGCCTGTACAGTGCAAATGGCCTTGTATGTGGAGAGAGGTAAATGTAGTCCTTGTTCACCAAAAGAGAAGCAGAGCAGAATGAAAATGAAAATGTTTATTTCCTTGCCAAGCTTATTACAATGTGTGGTTTTACATATTATACAAATATTAATTACAAAGAAGGCTCTAGGCATGCCTAGCATTTTTGGGTAGATTCTGTAATTACGACTCAGTGTCACTCTGTCAATCACTGGCCAAGATCCTTGAGACAATAATTCATGGCTAATGACAGTTTTCATCTACCTGGCAATTACAAGGCAGAAGGAAGCTCTTTTGCCCTTCAACATATCTCACATCTGTTTGACAGCAGAGGCTTTTGCAAGAAATCAGTACAAGGCACATGTATGCTTTCACTTTGAGTATGCTCCACTTTCTTGGCTATTTTGCCTCTCCATACTCATCTGAGACTTTTGACATTATAGAGAACAAAGCCAAGAAACCTCATCTCTCACCTGTCACTCAGCCTGGATAGATCTGTCACTTCAGCAGAGCCTTCAAACAGGAGGGATTGTGGGTGTGGCCTTACTGTTACATTTAAGGCCAACATTGTCAAAGTACCACACTTGGCTCCCTACATGGAACAGTGAGAAGAGAGCTGCTTCACACAAGACAGGCAGCAAAGACAGCAACTTCACTCTGGTTGTACCTTTTCCAGAACATCACTTCATTCTAAGACTCAATTTCGATACTTGGATGACTCGAGTATGGAAAACATGTTTGTACAGCCATACAATATCAATGAAATTAAGTCAGCCTGATCAAATGAAAATTTCTAGCCCATTAGAGGCTCCAATTTCACGTTGTCCCTAATTATACATCTCATAACAATAAAAAAAAAAGAGCATTTAGTGTAGATAACACTCTTAGTTTGTTAACAGAGTTAGGAATCCTTATTATTATAATCAAATAGGCTCTAACTGACAAGAGTCTATGCAGAGTTGCGGGGCAGAATAATGCCGGGGCTAATAAACAGCTAGGATGGAAGGGGGATTGAAGTGAGGGAGAATAGGGCTGTAAGAGATGCTAAGGGGCTATGTGTCAAAGGTATTATAGATAAATCAGCTGCCGAAAAATTCAAAAAGTGATCGTAAGTCGAAGCAGGGCGTCTGCAAGAAGGAAGATAAGTAAGCGTGGTCTGTAGGGTGTGGCGGCAGTGGAGGTAAATCCTGCAGCTGGTGGTAAAACCGGGACACCACAAGGAAGTGAAGACTGAAATAGGGACCCGACAAACCTCACAGAGAGGAATAGGGTATTGTTCCATTGAGGATACCTATGGGTAAGGTGAGTATGGCAATGCCAAAAATAAAGAGAGCACAGTCTCCTGAGTATGGCAATGGTGGGTTAAGAAGATGCATCACAAATCTAAAAGCGGTTTAATAGATGCAATTGTTATGGGGCATGTCCAACACATTGTTGCCAATGGCTGTGAAGACAGGCAGAGATGACTGTAAATAATCCTGAATGGAATGCTCTAAAGGAAACAGAAGATCAGTACTGTGTCTGCAAGCAGCATTCGCTTGTCTATTGACCTTGCAACATCAACGTGTCCAGGGACACACAGAAAAATGACATCTTTGCTTTTGCCAGCCACACAGTGCAACCATAGCTGCATACGGAAGGACCAATGGGATGAGGGGAAGTAAATAGTTTAATGGCTTGTAAATGGTGAGGGGAATCTGAAAGATCACTAATATCAAGGAGACATATATGTAATATGGAGAAGCGTTATGAGGATGGATACAACTCTGCGGCAAAAATACTAGGCGAGACTAACAAATGACCGCGGACATCGTCAGGAACACCGCTGGTAACCAACACCGTCAGAAGATTTAGAACCATCTGTATAACAGCGATGGCATGAGCCCAAGCCCCGGCAGTTGATCAAGAAAAAGAGAGCAAGAAGCAGCAGTAGGGAGAAGAGCTTTGGTGCACAGTAGGAAGAAACAAACACAAACCATCAGAGCCTCCAAGTGGAAAAGAAAGGCAGGATGCAACTGGAGAGAATCTGAGGTGAGACCAACCTATACTATAGACGGAACTCGAAAGGTCATGAGAGCAGACAAAGTAATGAATGGCAGTGAGCATCATGATGGATCAGTAAGGAAGAAGCATTACCTACCGACGAGGCTTTCAACAGGGATGAATAAAAGGTACCAAGGCTTAAACATAGACTCTGATGATAAGGTAATCTAACTTAGGAAAGATTGTAGAAGCCTCAGAACAGACTTGGTAGCTATATATCCATCTTGGATCAAGGACTATGGGATAGAATGCAAAAGGAGTAGAGTCCAGCGATTATCTGCTCCCCTGATACGATACACAAGAATTTTCAGGGAGAGTTCAGGCCAACCATGGCAAGCCGCCTTCAGAGGAAATGTGAGATTTCCATGTCAACTGGCGATCAAATAGTGGGACCAAAACTTGACCATAATCATATTCTGGAATACGTGAACCTGTAAATAAATGGACTTATTGGGACAAGAGGGGACATCTTGTAAAGGTAATAAATTGTGTTTTTGTATACTAGAAATTTAAATCCATGAGAAGTGGCCAATGGGAATACTCAGTCAATCGCATCTGAAGGAAAGCCGTACCATGGTAACATTCAGCACCGGCGTAGCTATGCAAAGTCATCCACACGAGTGATGAGCAAATATGTGAGGGAAGAATGGAAGTAGGTCCATTTATAGCAAGAACAACCCTGTGGGACTTGCTTGGCTGAACAAAGTCTGACGACGAAAGGAGGCACCAAACACAGGACATGAAAATGTTTTCAGATAAAAAGCAGCAAGGATGGTCGGTATATTACAATGGAGGCCTAAGGACCGTGAGCCTTGGGCCTAAGATGTTATACCTCAAGTGGTGTCATATGCTTTCTCAAGTTCAATAAAGACTGCTAGGATGGAGTGTTTATTAGCAAACACATTTTGCACTTACATACCTTAAGTGGAGCAAGGGGTACAAAAGTAAAAGCATTTTGGTGAGAAGAAAGATACTGTGAGTCTCCAAAATACCCATATCAAACTTCTATTCACAATGACATAGATGAGGAATAATGCGACATAAGCAAATTTGTGATGACACCAAAATAGGCGTCCAATTCTTTCTCAATGAGGACATTAGAGCACTCGAGGATGATTTGAACTAGACTGGACACAATGGTCGGAGAAGTGGCGATGCAGTTTAATATTGACAAATGCAAAGTTCTAATTGGTTGGACAGTTAAATAACCATGCTCATATAAACGAAAATAATGTAGATCTTATACTACTGTTGCAAAAAGGATTTAGGAGTTCTGGGTAGCAGTAATCTAAAACCAAGACAACAGTGCATTAGTGTTCGCAATTAAAGCTAACTGATTTCTTGGCTCATTTCTAGAAGTTAATATAGAAGTATCAGGCTGTTCTTCACCTCTATATATCCTTGGTTAGGCCTCATTTAGGCTATGCGGTTTCCAGTTTGGTCCACCGTATTACAGAATGGATATAAATGCTCTGGAAAACTTACAAAGGAGGAAGACAAAGATGATCCCATGTATCAGGAATCTTCCCTATGAGGATAGACTGAGGGCCGAATCTGCACTCTTCTCGAAAGGGCGTAGTAGAATTAGGGGGGTATGATCGAGAGGGGATAAATGGAAAAAAGGTATAAATTAATGGGGATGTAAATAGTGTGCTGAAATTTCCAGCAAGAGGACTTGCATGCAATGGTTTCAAGTTGGAAAATTCAGATCAGGAAAGGATATAGGAAAGCAATGTTTGGTTAATAGAGTTGTGGATGAGTGGATCTCAGCTCCCGAGTAAGTTATTGGGCTAAACAGTTGTGAGTTTTAAAATAGGTAGATATATACATTGAGTGGGTGTGATGGGTGTGAGTTGGACCTAACTAGCTTCTGCTGCTGGGTCTGGTACAGTGCTCCATACCTTGAGTGGGGATGACAGAATGGGTGGGTTCATTGGGATAATCCGGGGGGTGGGTCATTGGTCTAATCCGGGGGGGAGGGGGACTTGGGACCTGATCAGCGTGGGTCTGTAGGCCTATTGCAGTGTTCTTCTTTTTATGTTCTTAATTGTTCCATCTCCTGCAGACTACACTGGTCAGAGCATGGATGGATTAATGAGAGGTATAAGCCCGGAGGTGCCTTGTTTAGCAAAAGTAGTACAATGGCAGATTTCCATTGTTGAGATTGAACCCTCGTCCAATAAGACTGAAAAGAAGCAAAAGGACTGTATGGGCTGTAGAATGCAGATGCTGTTGCTACGGATATGAATATCATCATGCCAAGCTGCAATGACTGGTGATAAGGTATGTTAGATGGACTCCATCCTGTCAGAGAAAATTAATGGGTATTGCTCCCAGGTAGACTTAAACACGAGAAAAACAAGGGACAGAGGTGAAGCCCTTGGGAGAAACGGACATGTGAGTTCCCAATTACCGTGGCAACTTCAAAGAGGTTTCCGCAAACACCAGCAACCACAAATGGGAGCTGGGTATGCGAGCATACTTGGCACATTTTCCATACCTTATTTCAAACTGCACACGTAGGGGAATTGAGGTAATGGTTAATAAAATGGAGTATTGCATATGACGTGGAAGCGACCGCCTTACCACTTAAAATCCAATGACGAATTGAGGTCTGATTATACAGGGACCCCTGCTAACGATATTATTTCAATCCAGAGTAAGTCTGTTTGGGTTGCCGTTATAGACGAATTTGTTCCCATAAGAATATTTGTGGATTAGATTAGTCCATTTCAGACCCCCAAAAATACACCTACAAAAGCACTTACAAAATACACTTACATATTGGTAAAGTTGGAGCTGATCGTAGGCGGGGGTCTACTGTATTGATAATGGCCCACGCAGCAATGTTGTAAACGCACTGCATGGGCAGGCACCGCAGGAGACACCAAGGGCACGCATGTCTTAGACTGCCCTGCTGAGGTTCGAGGAACTGAACATGCTCTGCTAAGGTGGGAAAACTGGTGCACTAGCCTCATCAATAGAGTATATGAAGAAGGGTCCCCAAAAAAAAGTGGTGAGATGAAAGTATAAGTCCCAATTTGCTATCCAAATTGCCACGGGGGCTACGAAGCGATCAGGAATGCATAGTAGAAGTAAGAAGAATGCACAGGAAGGGGAGAGATATAGAAAAGCAAACTGTATACCACCTGTGCAATTAATTATTGGGCCTGCAGTTATGCAACAGAGAAACGAACAAAGCCTGTTGGTACGGTATACTAATGTGCACAAGAGCACAATCTCGTTAATGATTCATCAGGAAAGGGATCAGAAGATGCAACACGCTGAACGAATTGTGGGACTCTTTGTATCCCAAACATACTGGGGAAAACTGGGAGCTCTCCACGATTACCCATGAGGCCACAAAGATTCCATTGTAAATAAGTCATTACAGTGGACCCCGGTATTGATAATTCGGTATTCAATGCATTTTAACGCCAAAAATTTTGCCTCGGTATCCGATGAAAAACCCGGTATTCGAATACGATTCGTAGAGACGTGTCCACGTGTGGCCTGAACTGCCCCTTGTGTGCCAGTGTTTACAAGCCTGCCAGGGTTTACAAGCCAGCCAGTGTGCGCGCATCTAAGGATACATGCGGTACATTCCATATTATCCCTCGTTTTGGTGCTTGTTCTGCAAAATAAGTCACCATGGGCCCAAGAAAGCTTCTAGTGCCAACCCTGTGGTACAAAAGGCGTGCGTATTAGTATGGAAAATTAAGAAAGATTTTGAAGGGGTTTGGGGCTTACCCTGGATAGCTCTATGCCAGTTGTGGAATCCATTGGCCTACTTCAAAAATTAAGGAAATGTGTGACAGTGGGTTTGAAGTGCAAACCTTTATGGATGAAAATCACCCTAACACAGCTATTGCAAGCGTGTGGTGACTATGACACTGACAATGTTGTGGCCCATTTAGACAAATCATAAAGGAACGGGAGGTACTGAGCTCCTTTGGACTGATTTGTTGTGCGACAGAGGTCCAAGGACTCTCAAGCTGGTCCTAGTGGCATTAAAAGAAGAAGGGAAGTAACCCCAGAAAAAAAGGACTTTGATACCTCAAGTCTAATGAAGGGGATTCACCTTCTATACACTAACACCATCCCACTCTACCCTCCTCCCATCCAATCATTCATCAACCAGATCTTCAATAAAGGTAAGTGTCATGTAAATAAAAAATAATCAAAAATTAAACTGTGCATGTCTTCTTCAGTTTGTGTGTATTAAAGTTAATATTTCATGTGGTAAAAAATTTTTTTTTCATATTTGGGGGTTCTTGCCACGGATTAATTTGATTTCCATTATTTCTTATGGGGAAAATTGATTCGCTTTTCGATATTTTTGGTATCGATTGTGAGGGAAAAGTAGGTGTAAGTGGGGGTTAGGTTGTTCAGGGCAACCAAGGAACATTTAGCGAGGTACGTCGCGCACCCCCCCCCTCTGGTGGGCTGGGGTGAAACTAGTTCTGGTGGTCTGTTTTGTTAAAAGTTTCTATCCTGGTAATACTGTACCTTACTGGTGTGGATGAAGTTTGGAGAGTCACTTCACCTCCACTCTTCTCCTAATCAGGTAGGGTGATCTACCAGGAGTAATTACTGTTTGTTCCGTTCTTTTTGTTTGCTGGGTACCAGTAATGATTTTGGACATTTATCTTTCTTTTCCATTTCTTAAAGTAATATTTATCATGACCATTGGTAACCAGTTTATTTTTTTCTTATTACCAGCTCTGTTCCTGGCTCAGGGTCATCCAGGATAGACGCCAGATAAAGGAGCAAGACATTTGAGACATGAGAACTCATTTAACATTAGTTGGACTACTACTGGCCCTTACCTGTTCTACTGTGGGTGCTTCCATCCCAAGTGGTAGGAGATTCCAATACATCGGACTATCTCATCCGGCCAGGATTAACCTACATCATTATATCAGAAGATCTATCCAGGGGCCTTACCTATCCTGCCCAACGACAAGAAACGAGGACATTTGTTTTATATATATATTTAATTTTTAAGTAAAAAATCCTCAAAAATCATTATTCTTATTTTTCCATAGTCGTTTTCTTTATTGATGTAGTTTTTCCATTAGTTTCTTTTGTTCTGATGAAGGGTTCATGACCAATGGCGACCTTGCGGTTTCAGGGATCCGACCTTGACGCACATCGTCCTGTTGGTTCCAATGGTTGTGCGTTAACATTTAGATAGAAAAGGGTGGAGTTAGTTGAGGTGTCAAGTCATTTACTGGTAGTCTGGTTGATTTCCGTTGTTTGGTTCTAAGGTTCGGTTTAGAAGTTTACCTATTTGTTGACCTGGGGAAACTTTGATAAAAACCCCTCCTGTTTGAACTGTGTTGTATTTGGCTTAGTGAAAGGCTATTGGGGCCCACACGTGTATATTCTTCCAGGGAGAAATATTGATTTAATTTTCTACTTTGGGAAGTTTAAATTGGTGCGGGGACTGCGTCCCTCTTTTGTAACAGACGTTCCTGTTAGTTTTAATTACGACAGTTTATGTTGGGTGCGTATAATATTCCCCTTTTTACAAGATGGATTCTTTAGATTTCTGGTTGAAAGATGGAAAGGAATGGGATTTTGGACAAAGCAGTGATAATTACATTAGTGCTTTAAAATGGCTAGTGTAGAAAAAAAAAAGAAGAGAAAAAGGAACAGGAAAGACTAGCTCGGGAAAGAAATAAGACTAGCTCGAGAAGAGAAAAGAACAGGAAAAGACTAGCTCAGGGGAGGATAAACTCAAACGGGAAAGGAATGCTAGAGAAGATAGAGTTCACAGGCAAGAGAGGTAGCCATCAAAATGAAGGAAAATTGAAGTACAGGCTAAGCGAGGCGAGGGTAGACATCAAGGTTGAATTAGATGCCAAGAAGATTGATCTATCTAACAGAAAATAGATGAAGGGGTACTGTATTCCCTTCCCAAGAACTAATATTAGGATGCCACCAAATACCACTTTCTCTAGAACAAGATGACATAGCGGCATATAGTACTCGATTGTGCGTACTGCTTACTTCATCTGTGACGGGCCATCAGATTCTTGGCTCTTGCTTGCTTACTACTGTCAGGTTCAGCATTAAATGTCTATTCCAACTCTATACCCTCTGATGTTATTTCTATTGATAGGCCTGCTGAAGAAAGCGATTACTTCAGGCTTTTCAAAAAAACTTACTCATCATTTAAGGTCGGAGTTTAGGACACATTAAATAACGCCTAATCAAAATTCTATGCAATCTTGACACACTTTCTGATTATTTGAATTCGTGGGATTGTAGTGCTGAGGTTGACCCGATTTCGAATCTTTACGAAGACCGGATGGTAAGAGATCAATTCCTTTCTTCTGGTTAACTCTGACTTACGAATATTCATTAAAGAAAGAAACATTCATACGGCCCTGCGGAAATGGCCAAGCTGCTGAATTATGTGTGCGCTCATAATAACTACCTAAAGAGCGTAGCAGATATAATCCGTGGGCCCTAAGCAATCTGGAGGGGATCCAAACCCTCCATACCACAGGATTCCCCGGCTCCTTCACAGATAAAATGTTTCAACTGTAATGAATGGGTATAGACGGCCCCCCGACTGTCCTAAGAAAAAAGGTGAAAATTCGGTAATGTTTCGCCGATATCTAATATAAACGCACCTTTTAGTGAAGGGTTACAGTCAATGGCATGAATGGTGTCAACAATTCTTAGTAGACACTGGATGTTCCAGTATTGTTATCTCAAGTAAGCTTTTCCCCTAACCTAGATCTTCACGTTATAAGTCCACTAAATTATCTGACTATTTAGAAAGAGCGATTCTTTTCCAAACAGTCTGATGTTTCGTTGGGCAAATGGTTTCAGGATGGGTAGATGACGTAGTTGCCCCTATCAACCTCGTCATGTTCTGTTTTGGTTGGAAACATACAAGGTGGCTACTTTTCCCATAGAGGAGGACTGTTTGAATTTGGAGTTTCAAGGAAGGTGTTGGCACCTAATATCTCTGTTCTTCACAGTAGTTCCTGTGAGATTCAGTTGGAATTAAACTTAAATCAGAGAGCTGATGGTTTACAAAACTTCCAGTCAACCTCCTTAGTAAGTCCCGTCACTTAAACTGGACATCGCAGTACACCAGTTGGGATGGAAAATAGTGTGGCACTATCTTTTCACACTAGACACAATTAACGTCCTTACAGTGCTCAGTACTAAGGTTAAAACCTATCCACCCATTAGTTTCTTTCCAAAGGAAAGCCCAATTGAGCTGTCTCACATAGATTTTAGAGGGTCTTTCAAAAGACTTGTCCTTCCTTTTAGGGAGGAATCTCGAGAAGTTAGCTTTTAAATGGCAAGGTGATACAGAGAAAGAATAAATTTTCTTACAGTTTGAGTTCAAACACGACTTTTGTCCAAGACTATGTGTCTGCGGCCAACCCAATGACAGTGGTCGAAGCCTGTTAGTCATTCCGCAGGATTGCCGGGAAACCATTTAAAGATTTCTCATTACTTACAGTCTCTTGCAATTTTTCACATGGAACGACCTATATTAAAATCAAGGACTATAGTTTGGGATCCTAGTATGTCCTCTGACATCTATAAGTACTGCAGATCATGTCACGTATGTCAACTTTCACGCAAAAGGGTAGAAACTAGGAGAGTTCTATGGTAAAGATGCCATTTTCTCAGTCCCTTTTGCAAGGGTTGCAGTTGCTATAGTTGATCTATCACACCTCGCTCATCAGGAGGTATTAAATATATTTTAACCCTCAAATTGTGTAAAACTTTAGGTTAAAGGCTTTGGGAGGGAGTGAATAAGAGGACCTTGAACTCTGCTTGGAAGGAAACTGTGGCCAGAATGTGTAGACCAAAAGGGATTTGAAGGGTTTGTGGGCTAACCCTGGGCGTCCTATGCCAGTTGAGGAATCATTGATGGCATTGGGAAAGTCTTGGGGTTGGAGGTAGTGGGATGATGTGGAAGAGTTGGTGGAGGGGACAATGAAGAAACTAACCATGATGAGATGCCTACATCATCTTATCAGCTTGAGGCCACCACCAGAGGAAACTGTTCAGAAGGAGAAGGAGAGAGAAATTGAGAAGTTGCTACTTCAAGATTAAGGAAATCTGTGCAATGTGGCTTAAGTGCCAATTTTATGGATGGAAATTCACCCTAGATAGCTGTTGCAAGCCCGTGTGGGGGACTATACATGACAATGTGTTGAACCACTTTAGGGAAAGTCATAAAGGAACGAGAGTACAGGACCTCTATGGACCAGATTATGTTGTGGCGACAGAAGTTCCAAGTGACTCTGATGCTGGTCCTAGTGGCATTCATTAAAAAGAGAAGGCGAGTAACCCGGAAATAGGACTTGACACCTCCAAGTCTTAATGGAAGGGGATTCCCCTCTAAAACACTAAGACCATCAACACTCTTCCCTCCTCCCTTCCCATCAATCATCACAGAAATCTTCAATAAATGTAAGGTGTCATGTAACTGTGGCATGTCTTCTTCTGTTTTGTGTGTATATTAATATTAATATTTCATGTGGTAAAAAAAAAAATTTCATACTTTTGGGTGTCAGGAACGGGATTATTAGATTTTCATTATTTTTATGGGGTAAATTCATGCGCATAACGATAATTTCGCATAACATGTAGCTCTCAGAAAACAGATTAATAGGCGCTATGCGAGGGTCACTGTTTTGTGTTGCAGTGTTAACTCCAGGAGGCAACTCTGGACGAAAACTCACACACACGAGCTTTTAAATCTTGCACAAAATTCAACTTAAACCCAAATGCAAATAATTGAGCCTTCTAGACTGGAAAATACACTTGACCTCATCTTCTCTAACCATGACGATCTGATTTGATAATGTTACCATATCAAAAACAATATACTCGATCACAATATAATCAAGTAAGACATGTATGTGTGGAGCCCCAGACCGACATAATGAGATTTGTCACGAGGGAGCTTCACCAAATTCAACTTCAAGAACAAGAACATAAAATGGGACACAAGTAAACCAAGTCCGAACTGGATTATAAGCTGGGAAGAAGACTAAGCAAACACAGACCAATACTTATGCCTAGAACAGATTAACCGGTGGCTTCAATGTATGCCCATGGCTGATTCCTTTAACCCTTTCAGGGTCCAAGGCCCAAATCTGGAGTCACGCACCAGAATGTCCAAGAATTTTAAAAAAAAAAATTTGTTATTTTTTTCTTATGAAATCGTAGTAGAGGATCTTTTTTATGAGCGTAATTAAAAACAAAAGGGTACGAAATTTGGTGGAAAATTGACGAATTATGCTCTCACGAATTTTGGATGTGTCAGCGATATTTACGAATTCGGCGATTTTGCCGACTTTTTGACTCCATTTTAGGCCAATTACATTATTCAATCAACCAAATTCTTAGCTATTTCACTAGTATTACTTCTATTCTATCGATTGAGTACAATGAAATGCCAAGTCAACTGTTTCAACTACAAATAGTGATCGGAAAATTGTTTATTTGGCCAATTTAACACAAAGTTCAAATGCTATTCCAATTCAAAAATAGGCCGGTCCAGAATGAAAATGTAGGCTTTTTCTGGCACTAAATAACATTTCATCAGTTCATTAGTTATGTTTTAGGCTTGACAAATAAATTCCATTTTTGATTTTTTATTCACATAATGAATTTTTATTCACACCAAAAAATAGTAGATTATTGTTATGCAATACTGTATTAATTGTATAAATATCTCACCATAATATTGTGAAAGTATTATTAGACCCCCAGCTGCGTGTTTGAGATGTGTGTGTCGTTTGTTTACTCTGAATATCGGCAAAATTTACATTCCGCTACTTTGAGCCTCAGTTTCAAGCCCATTTCAGTGCTAAAACCAATCAAAATCATCTTTATTTCTGTAATATGTTCTTCCATTCTATCAAATGAGACCAAGAAATCGCAAAATTACAACTTTATAAAAACATACGAAAAAACACTGCAAAGTTGATGTTTTAATCGAATAATCATGAGTCATTTTTTTTACTTCATTATTCACGTGTGCTGCAGGATCTGTTTTTTATGTGGTGCACACATACCTCATAGTGTTTTCTCTCATATCTTGGCCCAAATGCTACCTCACAGTTTATCAGAGTGAGCTGAGCTCATGGCGTAGATCTTCTGTTTGGACCTGAACGTTAAGCCGTAGATCTACGGGATCGGACCCTTGAAAGGGTTAAAGAAAAAAGGAGGAAGGAGTAGATTAAAATAGAAAGAGACAGGCGCTACTTTAAGGCATCGAAAAGAATAAAGAGCGCTTAAAAGAGGCCAATATATCTGATATGCATAGGGAGTCACTGGTCAGAGAATAGCAAACATTGAACTTAGCCTAAAAGAGTCTTATGGAGTCAGATATCGCGGGAAGAACTAAAAGCCATAATGAAATCGAAAAAGAACCAAATGTATTTCTTTTCCTATGCCAAATCAAAGTCGAGAACAATGTCCAGTATTGGTCCCCTACTTAACAAGAGGAGTCCTACACTGTGACGATGGAAATGAAGTGGGCTACTTCAAGTCCCAATATGACTCAGGTTTTAGCTAAGCCGCTAACCAGACGTGTGTCGAAGATCGAAATGATATTATTTTATAATGAGAGAGCCACAGAATTTGGTTAACACAAGCCTATCCGTTGTATCCTGACACCAAATGATTCGAACAGGCGATAAATGACAGCCCATGCACTCTGCCCCAGCGGCCAGATCTCATGGATCTCCGTGTTCATCATGGAACTGCAAGAAGCCCCTTTCACGAGCTTTTACCTCTATGGAGAGGGAGCATGACACGGGGGTGTCCCACAGTTACTAAAAACAACAGGGGAATAGCCCCACTCCACAAAGAAGAGGGCAGTAAAGTAATAGCAAAGAATACAGACCGATAGCCACTAACATCCCATATCTAAAAAAGTTTTTGAAAGGGTCCTAAGAAGCAAGATCGCACCCATCTAGAAAACCCATATCAATTACACAACCAGGGCCATCATGGTTTAGAGCAGGTGTGCTCCTGTCATCTCTCTATATTGAATCCACTTCGACAAGTCCTAGATGCACTAGAGACAAAAAGATGCAGATGTAATATATACACACTTTGCAAAAGCCTTCGAAAAGTGTGACCATGACGTAATAATGCACAAAATGCGTGGTAAACGGAATATCAGGTAAAAAGTTGCGTAGATGGATCTAAATTTCCTCACAATACTGAACACAATGTTAGTAGTCCAACAGAGTAAAGTCTGAGGCGGCTACGGTGAAAATGCTCTGTTCCACAAGCACAGTACTTGCTTCCCATCTTGTTTTCTGCATCCTCATATCTGACATAGACAAGGATGTGCAACATACCATGTATTCCTTTGCAAGATAACACCCGAATCTGCATGACAGTGTCTTCCATTGCAGGACACAGCAAGGCTCGTATGTAATCACAAGGAAATTAAAATTGTATTAGAGTACCATAAACAAAATCGGCCACAAAAAATAGAGCCCCCGAAAAACCACTGTCAAAGACATGGGAGTGGTCATGTCGGCGGATTCACCTTCAAGTTAGACATATGGTATCAATGCAGCTGCTAGAAAAATGACAGGATGGATAATGAGAACTCTTCAAAACTAGGGATGACAAGCCATGATGACACTCTTCAGGTCTCTTGTTCTATCTAGCTGGAGTATTGCTGCACACTACAGCACCTTTCAAGCAGTGAAATTGTGACCTAGAAAATGTACAGAGAACTTCATGGAGCGCATAACGGAGATAAACACCTCAATTTTTGGGGGGAGCCGCTTGATGAAGTCCTGAAATGTTTTCACTGATTGCGGGCGGAGTGATACTGATTATATACACATGGAAAATCCTAGAGGAACTAGTACGAACTTACACACGAAAAATCATTCACAACGAAAGCAAAAGACTTGGCAGACGATGCAACTCCCCCAATATCAGAAAAGCAGGGGTTGTCAATAGACGTTAAAGAGACAATACAAAAAGTTGTCAGGGGCCCGACACTGTTCATTAACTGCCTCCCAGCATACATAAGGAGGATTACCAATAGACCCCGACAGTCTTCAAGCTGGCACTGGACAAAGCACTACGTTGGTACCTGGCCAGCTGGGATGTGGCTGTTACATTGGATTGCATTTGTAGCCAGCAGTAAACAGGCCTGTTGATTCAGGCTCTGACTCGATCACCCAGGAGCCTGGTCACATGACTGGGCCGTGGGGGCTTTGACCCATGGAACTCTCTCCAGGTAAAACTCCAGGTAAATACAAGGAGCTTTTGGCATGTACAATCAACTATTATATTCCTTTATACAACTATGCAATCATGTCAAAATATTTTTTATTATTTATACAACCCCACCTCACTTAATGATGTACCTGTTGCCCACAGCATGCCACTATCATTCATTGTCATATCCCTGGTGGCCTGATACGGCATCCTTGTAAGACTAAACTCATTGTCATTAGTGTACTGATCCCATTGCGGTACAGCTTCTGTTCTTTGCTATATATCCTGCCTTCAGCATTTTCAGTTCATTTCTAGGCTCTGTATCTGGTTTCTGCAGCTTTGGCTTGCAAGCTCCAACTTCTTGCTCTCTGCATCATTCTCTCTCATTTTTTGTGATTAAGCTCACCTAGCTTTTCTTTTCCACTTTTGTTTCATCCTTTTCCTGAGCTCTTGTATCCATTCTTCCTTTCCAGGCCAATCTTCCTCTTCCCTTGGCTCTTCATACTCTCTATCTGGGGTCTCTTTTTTTTTCTTTTTTTGCTGGTTCTGCATAGGTGTGTATGTACCGTATTAGTCATATACCTGTGTTGCAGGGGTTGAGTCATTGCTCCTGGCCCACCTCTACAATGTCACCATAGGGATTCACTCTCTTCCTGCTCCAGAGCTTTATCATATATCTTTTAAGCATGTTTGGTCCCTCCTTCAGACCTCACTTTCCAGACTATTCCACTTCTGTCAACTCTATGGCTGAAGAAATATCTTCTAACATTCCTGTGACTCTCTGAGTCTTCAACTTCAATTGTGACCCTTGTTGTGAGAGAGAGAGAAAGAGAGAGAAAGAACTGGGATGACCTTCTTGTAGGTATGACATGAAAAACTTTGATTTCCTACTCACAACTTCTGGCTCATCCCCTCGGACCCAAGTTGTGATTGATTTGTCAGAAGGCACAGTCCCCTGTAAAACCACTCGGGCTATGTTGGATTGTCTGACCCACAAGGCTGGTTTGAAAAACAGAAACGAGGTGAGGAACCTTTATGTACAACCTGGCTGTAATATAATAATATTATTATGATCTTGGAGGGGTGCTTAACCCATAGGATTATACAGCACTATCGGGGGGGGGGGATGGAAGGTATTCAGGCTCAATTCAAGGAACCGGAGCACAGATCCATTTCCCTTAATCAAGAGCCCACTCACCAGCATCAAGGTACCTCCATGGAGGGGACAACCTGCTGTAAGAAAGGGGAAATGATATGACCATTGCTCTGAACTCTCCACCTCTGAGGAATGCTCCTCCCCATGGGGATGTCGACAACCATATCCTGAACATATCCTTTATCTACAACAAGAACAGTGCTCACCAGCAGTACGTTATGTAGCTACAGATCAGCCTTGTTCGGCTTTGTTTGTAGAGAGACTGCTACTGCTAGTACAAGGTTGGATATGATATAGAGACATCCCGTTACCTATACGTGGACCCCCGGTTTCGATTTATTTCATTCCAGATGTATGTTCAGTGCAGTACTGACGAATTTGTTCCATTAAGGAATATTGTTGAGTTAGATTAGTCCATTTCAGACCCCCAACATACACATACAAAATGCAATTACATAAATACACTTACATCATTGGCCACTGTAATAGGAACCTGCACAAGCAAGCCTGTAGGCATATGAGTGAGATTCAAAAGTAGGAGGGACTGACACAAATAGAAAAGCTGGCATAGGTAGAGTAGGGCCTCCAAAACCTGGTGGTCCTTGGTCAGGACAGGCAAGTTATCTGCCTGATGAACTTGTTCCACTCTAAATCGAAGGACGGGACCACTTACTAGTAGTCAGGGAGAAAGTCAACGCTTGCTGCAAGATTGCCAGTTCCTGATCCAGTGAAGGGACCCTCCTTGGCTAGCTACAAGAACTGTGGCAAAGCTGTCAGTAATGACAATAAGGCAGGTCGGAGGTTGTATCTTTCTTAAATCGCTTAGACCAAGAAAAAGCTGCTGGGCCCAGACAAGTTGACCCAGATTGAGGGAAGATATGAGACAGATAACAGCCACCTCTAACTGCATCTTTCAGCACTGCCTGTACAGTGCAAATGGCCTTGTATGTGGAGAGAGGTAAATGTAGTCCTTGTTCACCAAAAGAGAAGCAGAGCAGAATGAAAATGAAAATGTTTATTTCCTTGCCAAGCTTATTACAATGTGTGGTTTTACATATTATACAAATATTAATTACAAAGAAGGCTCTAGGCATGCCTAGCATTTTTGGGTAGATTCTGTAATTACGACTCAGTGTCACTCTGTCAATCACTGGCCAAGATCCTTGAGACAATAATTCATGGCTAATGACAGTTTTCATCTACCTGGCAATTACAAGGCAGAAGGAAGCTCTTTTGCCCTTCAACATATCTCACATCTGTTTGACAGCAGAGGCTTTTGCAAGAAATCAGTACAAGGCACATGTATGCTTTCACTTTGAGTATGCTCCACTTTCTTGGCTATTTTGCCTCTCCATACTCATCTGAGACTTTTGACATTATAGAGAACAAAGCCAAGAAACCTCATCTCTCACCTGTCACTCAGCCTGGATAGATCTGTCACTTCAGCAGAGCCTTCAAACAGGAGGGATTGTGGGTGTGGCCTTACTGTTACATTTAAGGCCAACATTGTCAAAGTACCACACTTGGCTCCCTACATGGAACAGTGAGAAGAGAGCTGCTTCACACAAGACAGGCAGCAAAGACAGCAACTTCACTCTGGTTGTACCTTTTCCAGAACATCACTTCATTCTAAGACTCAATTTCGATACTTGGATGACTCGAGTATGGAAAACATGTTTGTACAGCCATACAATATCAATGAAATTAAGTCAGCCTGATCAAATGAAAATTTCTAGCCCATTAGAGGCTCCAATTTCACGTTGTCCCTAATTATACATCTCATAACAATAAAAAAAAAAGAGCATTTAGTGTAGATAACACTCTTAGTTTGTTAACAGAGTTAGGAATCCTTATTATTATAATCAAATAGGCTCTAACTGACAAGAGTCTATGCAGAGTTGCGGGGCAGAATAATGCCGGGGCTAATAAACAGCTAGGATGGAAGGGGGATTGAAGTGAGGGAGAATAGGGCTGTAAGAGATGCTAAGGGGCTATGTGTCAAAGGTATTATAGATAAATCAGCTGCCGAAAAATTCAAAAAGTGATCGTAAGTCGAAGCAGGGCGTCTGCAAGAAGGAAGATAAGTAAGCGTGGTCTGTAGGGTGTGGCGGCAGTGGAGGTAAATCCTGCAGCTGGTGGTAAAACCGGGACACCACAAGGAAGTGAAGACTGAAATAGGGACCCGACAAACCTCACAGAGAGGAATAGGGTATTGTTCCATTGAGGATACCTATGGGTAAGGTGAGTATGGCAATGCCAAAAATAAAGAGAGCACAGTCTCCTGAGTATGGCAATGGTGGGTTAAGAAGATGCATCACAAATCTAAAAGCGGTTTAATAGATGCAATTGTTATGGGGCATGTCCAACACATTGTTGCCAATGGCTGTGAAGACAGGCAGAGATGACTGTAAATAATCCTGAATGGAATGCTCTAAAGGAAACAGAAGATCAGTACTGTGTCTGCAAGCAGCATTCGCTTGTCTATTGACCTTGCAACATCAACGTGTCCAGGGACACACAGAAAAATGACATCTTTGCTTTTGCCAGCCACACAGTGCAACCATAGCTGCATACGGAAGGACCAATGGGATGAGGGGAAGTAAATAGTTTAATGGCTTGTAAATGGTGAGGGGAATCTGAAAGATCACTAATATCAAGGAGACATATATGTAATATGGAGAAGCGTTATGAGGATGGATACAACTCTGCGGCAAAAATACTAGGCGAGACTAACAAATGACCGCGGACATCGTCAGGAACACCGCTGGTAACCAACACCGTCAGAAGATTTAGAACCATCTGTATAACAGCGATGGCATGAGCCCAAGCCCCGGCAGTTGATCAAGAAAAAGAGAGCAAGAAGCAGCAGTAGGGAGAAGAGCTTTGGTGCACAGTAGGAAGAAACAAACACAAACCATCAGAGCCTCCAAGTGGAAAAGAAAGGCAGGATGCAACTGGAGAGAATCTGAGGTGAGACCAACCTATACTATAGACGGAACTCGAAAGGTCATGAGAGCAGACAAAGTAATGAATGGCAGTGAGCATCATGATGGATCAGTAAGGAAGAAGCATTACCTACCGACGAGGCTTTCAACAGGGATGAATAAAAGGTACCAAGGCTTAAACATAGACTCTGATGATAAGGTAATCTAACTTAGGAAAGATTGTAGAAGCCTCAGAACAGACTTGGTAGCTATATATCCATCTTGGATCAAGGACTATGGGATAGAATGCAAAAGGAGTAGAGTCCAGCGATTATCTGCTCCCCTGATACGATACACAAGAATTTTCAGGGAGAGTTCAGGCCAACCATGGCAAGCCGCCTTCAGAGGAAATGTGAGATTTCCATGTCAACTGGCGATCAAATAGTGGGACCAAAACTTGACCATAATCATATTCTGGAATACGTGAACCTGTAAATAAATGGACTTATTGGGACAAGAGGGGACATCTTGTAAAGGTAATAAATTGTGTTTTTGTATACTAGAAATTTAAATCCATGAGAAGTGGCCAATGGGAATACTCAGTCAATCGCATCTGAAGGAAAGCCGTACCATGGTAACATTCAGCACCGGCGTAGCTATGCAAAGTCATCCACACGAGTGATGAGCAAATATGTGAGGGAAGAATGGAAGTAGGTCCATTTATAGCAAGAACAACCCTGTGGGACTTGCTTGGCTGAACAAAGTCTGACGACGAAAGGAGGCACCAAACACAGGACATGAAAATGTTTTCAGATAAAAAGCAGCAAGGATGGTCGGTATATTACAATGGAGGCCTAAGGACCGTGAGCCTTGGGCCTAAGATGTTATACCTCAAGTGGTGTCATATGCTTTCTCAAGTTCAATAAAGACTGCTAGGATGGAGTGTTTATTAGCAAACACATTTTGCACTTACATACCTTAAGTGGAGCAAGGGGTACAAAAGTAAAAGCATTTTGGTGAGAAGAAAGATACTGTGAGTCTCCAAAATACCCATATCAAACTTCTATTCACAATGACATAGATGAGGAATAATGCGACATAAGCAAATTTGTGATGACACCAAAATAGGCGTCCAATTCTTTCTCAATGAGGACATTAGAGCACTCGAGGATGATTTGAACTAGACTGGACACAATGGTCGGAGAAGTGGCGATGCAGTTTAATATTGACAAATGCAAAGTTCTAATTGGTTGGACAGTTAAATAACCATGCTCATATAAACGAAAATAATGTAGATCTTATACTACTGTTGCAAAAAGGATTTAGGAGTTCTGGGTAGCAGTAATCTAAAACCAAGACAACAGTGCATTAGTGTTCGCAATTAAAGCTAACTGATTTCTTGGCTCATTTCTAGAAGTTAATATAGAAGTATCAGGCTGTTCTTCACCTCTATATATCCTTGGTTAGGCCTCATTTAGGCTATGCGGTTTCCAGTTTGGTCCACCGTATTACAGAATGGATATAAATGCTCTGGAAAACTTACAAAGGAGGAAGACAAAGATGATCCCATGTATCAGGAATCTTCCCTATGAGGATAGACTGAGGGCCGAATCTGCACTCTTCTCGAAAGGGCGTAGTAGAATTAGGGGGGTATGATCGAGAGGGGATAAATGGAAAAAAGGTATAAATTAATGGGGATGTAAATAGTGTGCTGAAATTTCCAGCAAGAGGACTTGCATGCAATGGTTTCAAGTTGGAAAATTCAGATCAGGAAAGGATATAGGAAAGCAATGTTTGGTTAATAGAGTTGTGGATGAGTGGATCTCAGCTCCCGAGTAAGTTATTGGGCTAAACAGTTGTGAGTTTTAAAATAGGTAGATATATACATTGAGTGGGTGTGATGGGTGTGAGTTGGACCTAACTAGCTTCTGCTGCTGGGTCTGGTACAGTGCTCCATACCTTGAGTGGGGATGACAGAATGGGTGGGTTCATTGGGATAATCCGGGGGGTGGGTCATTGGTCTAATCCGGGGGGGAGGGGGACTTGGGACCTGATCAGCGTGGGTCTGTAGGCCTATTGCAGTGTTCTTCTTTTTATGTTCTTAATTGTTCCATCTCCTGCAGACTACACTGGTCAGAGCATGGATGGATTAATGAGAGGTATAAGCCCGGAGGTGCCTTGTTTAGCAAAAGTAGTACAATGGCAGATTTCCATTGTTGAGATTGAACCCTCGTCCAATAAGACTGAAAAGAAGCAAAAGGACTGTATGGGCTGTAGAATGCAGATGCTGTTGCTACGGATATGAATATCATCATGCCAAGCTGCAATGACTGGTGATAAGGTATGTTAGATGGACTCCATCCTGTCAGAGAAAATTAATGGGTATTGCTCCCAGGTAGACTTAAACACGAGAAAAACAAGGGACAGAGGTGAAGCCCTTGGGAGAAACGGACATGTGAGTTCCCAATTACCGTGGCAACTTCAAAGAGGTTTCCGCAAACACCAGCAACCACAAATGGGAGCTGGGTATGCGAGCATACTTGGCACATTTTCCATACCTTATTTCAAACTGCACACGTAGGGGAATTGAGGTAATGGTTAATAAAATGGAGTATTGCATATGACGTGGAAGCGACCGCCTTACCACTTAAAATCCAATGACGAATTGAGGTCTGATTATACAGGGACCCCTGCTAACGATATTATTTCAATCCAGAGTAAGTCTGTTTGGGTTGCCGTTATAGACGAATTTGTTCCCATAAGAATATTTGTGGATTAGATTAGTCCATTTCAGACCCCCAAAAATACACCTACAAAAGCACTTACAAAATACACTTACATATTGGTAAAGTTGGAGCTGATCGTAGGCGGGGGTCTACTGTATTGATAATGGCCCACGCAGCAATGTTGTAAACGCACTGCATGGGCAGGCACCGCAGGAGACACCAAGGGCACGCATGTCTTAGACTGCCCTGCTGAGGTTCGAGGAACTGAACATGCTCTGCTAAGGTGGGAAAACTGGTGCACTAGCCTCATCAATAGAGTATATGAAGAAGGGTCCCCAAAAAAAAGTGGTGAGATGAAAGTATAAGTCCCAATTTGCTATCCAAATTGCCACGGGGGCTACGAAGCGATCAGGAATGCATAGTAGAAGTAAGAAGAATGCACAGGAAGGGGAGAGATATAGAAAAGCAAACTGTATACCACCTGTGCAATTAATTATTGGGCCTGCAGTTATGCAACAGAGAAACGAACAAAGCCTGTTGGTACGGTATACTAATGTGCACAAGAGCACAATCTCGTTAATGATTCATCAGGAAAGGGATCAGAAGATGCAACACGCTGAACGAATTGTGGGACTCTTTGTATCCCAAACATACTGGGGAAAACTGGGAGCTCTCCACGATTACCCATGAGGCCACAAAGATTCCATTGTAAATAAGTCATTACAGTGGACCCCGGTATTGATAATTCGGTATTCAATGCATTTTAACGCCAAAAATTTTGCCTCGGTATCCGATGAAAAACCCGGTATTCGAATACGATTCGTAGAGACGTGTCCACGTGTGGCCTGAACTGCCCCTTGTGTGCCAGTGTTTACAAGCCTGCCAGGGTTTACAAGCCAGCCAGTGTGCGCGCATCTAAGGATACATGCGGTACATTCCATATTATCCCTCGTTTTGGTGCTTGTTCTGCAAAATAAGTCACCATGGGCCCAAGAAAGCTTCTAGTGCCAACCCTGTGGTACAAAAGGCGTGCGTATTAGTATGGAAAATTAAGAAAGATTTTGAAGGGGTTTGGGGCTTACCCTGGATAGCTCTATGCCAGTTGTGGAATCCATTGGCCTACTTCAAAAATTAAGGAAATGTGTGACAGTGGGTTTGAAGTGCAAACCTTTATGGATGAAAATCACCCTAACACAGCTATTGCAAGCGTGTGGTGACTATGACACTGACAATGTTGTGGCCCATTTAGACAAATCATAAAGGAACGGGAGGTACTGAGCTCCTTTGGACTGATTTGTTGTGCGACAGAGGTCCAAGGACTCTCAAGCTGGTCCTAGTGGCATTAAAAGAAGAAGGGAAGTAACCCCAGAAAAAAAGGACTTTGATACCTCAAGTCTAATGAAGGGGATTCACCTTCTATACACTAACACCATCCCACTCTACCCTCCTCCCATCCAATCATTCATCAACCAGATCTTCAATAAAGGTAAGTGTCATGTAAATAAAAAATAATCAAAAATTAAACTGTGCATGTCTTCTTCAGTTTGTGTGTATTAAAGTTAATATTTCATGTGGTAAAAAATTTTTTTTTCATATTTGGGGGTTCTTGCCACGGATTAATTTGATTTCCATTATTTCTTATGGGGAAAATTGATTCGCTTTTCGATATTTTTGGTATCGATTGTGAGGGAAAAGTAGGTGTAAGTGGGGGTTAGGTTGTTCAGGGCAACCAAGGAACATTTAGCGAGGTACGTCGCGCACCCCCCCCCTCTGGTGGGCTGGGGTGAAACTAGTTCTGGTGGTCTGTTTTGTTAAAAGTTTCTATCCTGGTAATACTGTACCTTACTGGTGTGGATGAAGTTTGGAGAGTCACTTCACCTCCACTCTTCTCCTAATCAGGTAGGGTGATCTACCAGGAGTAATTACTGTTTGTTCCGTTCTTTTTGTTTGCTGGGTACCAGTAATGATTTTGGACATTTATCTTTCTTTTCCATTTCTTAAAGTAATATTTATCATGACCATTGGTAACCAGTTTATTTTTTTCTTATTACCAGCTCTGTTCCTGGCTCAGGGTCATCCAGGATAGACGCCAGATAAAGGAGCAAGACATTTGAGACATGAGAACTCATTTAACATTAGTTGGACTACTACTGGCCCTTACCTGTTCTACTGTGGGTGCTTCCATCCCAAGTGGTAGGAGATTCCAATACATCGGACTATCTCATCCGGCCAGGATTAACCTACATCATTATATCAGAAGATCTATCCAGGGGCCTTACCTATCCTGCCCAACGACAAGAAACGAGGACATTTGTTTTATATATATATTTAATTTTTAAGTAAAAAATCCTCAAAAATCATTATTCTTATTTTTCCATAGTCGTTTTCTTTATTGATGTAGTTTTTCCATTAGTTTCTTTTGTTCTGATGAAGGGTTCATGACCAATGGCGACCTTGCGGTTTCAGGGATCCGACCTTGACGCACATCGTCCTGTTGGTTCCAATGGTTGTGCGTTAACATTTAGATAGAAAAGGGTGGAGTTAGTTGAGGTGTCAAGTCATTTACTGGTAGTCTGGTTGATTTCCGTTGTTTGGTTCTAAGGTTCGGTTTAGAAGTTTACCTATTTGTTGACCTGGGGAAACTTTGATAAAAACCCCTCCTGTTTGAACTGTGTTGTATTTGGCTTAGTGAAAGGCTATTGGGGCCCACACGTGTATATTCTTCCAGGGAGAAATATTGATTTAATTTTCTACTTTGGGAAGTTTAAATTGGTGCGGGGACTGCGTCCCTCTTTTGTAACAGACGTTCCTGTTAGTTTTAATTACGACAGTTTATGTTGGGTGCGTATAATATTCCCCTTTTTACAAGATGGATTCTTTAGATTTCTGGTTGAAAGATGGAAAGGAATGGGATTTTGGACAAAGCAGTGATAATTACATTAGTGCTTTAAAATGGCTAGTGTAGAAAAAAAAAAGAAGAGAAAAAGGAACAGGAAAGACTAGCTCGGGAAAGAAATAAGACTAGCTCGAGAAGAGAAAAGAACAGGAAAAGACTAGCTCAGGGGAGGATAAACTCAAACGGGAAAGGAATGCTAGAGAAGATAGAGTTCACAGGCAAGAGAGGTAGCCATCAAAATGAAGGAAAATTGAAGTACAGGCTAAGCGAGGCGAGGGTAGACATCAAGGTTGAATTAGATGCCAAGAAGATTGATCTATCTAACAGAAAATAGATGAAGGGGTACTGTATTCCCTTCCCAAGAACTAATATTAGGATGCCACCAAATACCACTTTCTCTAGAACAAGATGACATAGCGGCATATAGTACTCGATTGTGCGTACTGCTTACTTCATCTGTGACGGGCCATCAGATTCTTGGCTCTTGCTTGCTTACTACTGTCAGGTTCAGCATTAAATGTCTATTCCAACTCTATACCCTCTGATGTTATTTCTATTGATAGGCCTGCTGAAGAAAGCGATTACTTCAGGCTTTTCAAAAAAACTTACTCATCATTTAAGGTCGGAGTTTAGGACACATTAAATAACGCCTAATCAAAATTCTATGCAATCTTGACACACTTTCTGATTATTTGAATTCGTGGGATTGTAGTGCTGAGGTTGACCCGATTTCGAATCTTTACGAAGACCGGATGGTAAGAGATCAATTCCTTTCTTCTGGTTAACTCTGACTTACGAATATTCATTAAAGAAAGAAACATTCATACGGCCCTGCGGAAATGGCCAAGCTGCTGAATTATGTGTGCGCTCATAATAACTACCTAAAGAGCGTAGCAGATATAATCCGTGGGCCCTAAGCAATCTGGAGGGGATCCAAACCCTCCATACCACAGGATTCCCCGGCTCCTTCACAGATAAAATGTTTCAACTGTAATGAATGGGTATAGACGGCCCCCCGACTGTCCTAAGAAAAAAGGTGAAAATTCGGTAATGTTTCGCCGATATCTAATATAAACGCACCTTTTAGTGAAGGGTTACAGTCAATGGCATGAATGGTGTCAACAATTCTTAGTAGACACTGGATGTTCCAGTATTGTTATCTCAAGTAAGCTTTTCCCCTAACCTAGATCTTCACGTTATAAGTCCACTAAATTATCTGACTATTTAGAAAGAGCGATTCTTTTCCAAACAGTCTGATGTTTCGTTGGGCAAATGGTTTCAGGATGGGTAGATGACGTAGTTGCCCCTATCAACCTCGTCATGTTCTGTTTTGGTTGGAAACATACAAGGTGGCTACTTTTCCCATAGAGGAGGACTGTTTGAATTTGGAGTTTCAAGGAAGGTGTTGGCACCTAATATCTCTGTTCTTCACAGTAGTTCCTGTGAGATTCAGTTGGAATTAAACTTAAATCAGAGAGCTGATGGTTTACAAAACTTCCAGTCAACCTCCTTAGTAAGTCCCGTCACTTAAACTGGACATCGCAGTACACCAGTTGGGATGGAAAATAGTGTGGCACTATCTTTTCACACTAGACACAATTAACGTCCTTACAGTGCTCAGTACTAAGGTTAAAACCTATCCACCCATTAGTTTCTTTCCAAAGGAAAGCCCAATTGAGCTGTCTCACATAGATTTTAGAGGGTCTTTCAAAAGACTTGTCCTTCCTTTTAGGGAGGAATCTCGAGAAGTTAGCTTTTAAATGGCAAGGTGATACAGAGAAAGAATAAATTTTCTTACAGTTTGAGTTCAAACACGACTTTTGTCCAAGACTATGTGTCTGCGGCCAACCCAATGACAGTGGTCGAAGCCTGTTAGTCATTCCGCAGGATTGCCGGGAAACCATTTAAAGATTTCTCATTACTTACAGTCTCTTGCAATTTTTCACATGGAACGACCTATATTAAAATCAAGGACTATAGTTTGGGATCCTAGTATGTCCTCTGACATCTATAAGTACTGCAGATCATGTCACGTATGTCAACTTTCACGAAAAAGGGGAAAAACTAGGAGAGTTCCTTGGTAAAGATCCCAAATTTTCTCAGCCCCTTTTTGAAGGGTTGCAGTAATATAGTTGATCCTATCACCCCCTCGCTCATCAGGGGGTCAAAATATATTTTTAAAAATGATTTAAGCGCCAGCTTCCCAGAGGCGGTAAACCCTTAAAAAACCTTACGTCCAAGAAGTCGCTGAAAGCCATTTTTCTATTTTTCACTGTAGGGAACCCCGTGAAATTCTGTCTACAAAGGGGGACAAATTTAATTCAAATTAAATGGAACAGTTTTTTCAACTTTTTTTTTTTTTATTTTCACACCGGCCGATTCCACCAAGCGGGTGGCCGAAAAAGAAAACTTTCAAAAAATTCCTCCATCACTGTCTTTCCGAAGGGTGCTTTACACTACAGTTTTTAAATGCAATTAAACCCCCCTTCAGAGTGCAGGCACTGTACTTTCCCATTCAGGGGCTAAGTCCGGCCTCCCCGGGTTTTCCCCCGAATCCCTTCAAAAAAGTTACTTTTTCCCCACTCCAACAGCACTCAAGTATTAAAAAAAAATTTTCTCCATTCATCCTATCAAACCCTCACGCTGCCCGTGGGTCCAAGCCCCCCGAAAAAACCTCCCTTTCCCCCCCCCTCCCAAACCCCCCTAGCCGCCCCTACCCCCCGCCTTCCTTCCCTACAGACGATACCTCTTTAAATTTCTGTTTCGCTCCATTCCTCTCATTCCGAACCCCTCAAAACCCTTCCCCCACCCCCTGGACAACAGTTTTGGTAATCCGCCCCCCTCCCAATTCCAAATTTCGAAAATTTCCCGCATTTTTTAAACCCCCCATGCCCTCAACATACATTCCATGCCTCCAGCCTTCTCCCCCGCTGCAACATTCATCCCCCCCACCCCACACCCATAAACTTTAAACTTCTCTCTAATTCCCCCCCCCCAAACAAATTTCCCCTTTCCCACCCCTAAATGCAAACCAAACCCCCTCTTTTTTCCCCACAATTCATATTCCCCACTTTTTTAACCCATCCCTACCCCACTCCCCAAAAATCGAAAAACGTTCACCTCCTCCCTACTCTCCCCTCCAATTGATATCAAACTTTCTCACCTAAAACTTTTTTTATCCTCATAACCCTTTCTCTTTCTGTATTCACCTTTAATTTTTTTCTTTTGCACACCCTACCAAATTCCCACCTCTCTGCAACTTCTCTTCAGAATTTCCCCCCCGCACAGTGTCATAGCAAGGCAGCTGTGCAACCCCCCCTTTGTTGGATTTTTATCTTTAACTCCCCGCCCTTGCCCCAAAACCCTCGCATTACTTCTCTTA
>NC_069477.1:27239513-27254740 GCF_026875155.1 Cherax quadricarinatus | reverse complement strand
TTTCCCTCCCCCTTCTTTTTCCCTCTCCCTTTTTTTACACATGTTTTGACAAGGTTAGATTAAGGATGCCCTCTTCCTTCATTTTCCCTCTCCTTTCCTTATCCCTTTTCTTCTTTATCCCTCTCCTTTTTTTCCCTCTCCCTTCCTTCCCTCTCTCTTACCTCTCCCTCTGCCTTTTTCTTCCATCTTCCTATATCTCTTCTCCTTTCCTTCAGCCTTCTCTCTTCTTCCCTCTCCCTTCCATCTCCCTTTATCCCTCTCCCTTCTTTTTTTCCTCCCTTTTCCTTCCTCCCTCTCCCTCCCGTCTTTCATCTCCCTTCCTTCCTTCCTCTTCCGTCTTCCCTCTCTCTTCCTTCATCCTCTCCCTTCATCCTCTCCCTCATCCCTCTCCCTTCCCTCTTCCTTTATTCCTCTCCCTTTATCCCTCTTCCTTCATCCCTCTTCCTTCATCCGTCTCCCTTCTTCCCTCTCCCTTCTCTCTTCTTTCCTTCTTCCCTCTCCCTTCTTTCTTCCCCTTCCTTCTACCCGCTCGCTTCTTTCCTCTCCTTTCATTTTTTCCTCTCATTTCGTTCTTCCCTCTCCCTTCTTCCCTCTGCCTTCTTCCCTCTTCCTTCCGTCTTTCCTCTCCCTTCTTTCCTCCTCTTCATTTTTCCTTTTTATTTCCTTCCCCCCTCTCCTTTCCTTTATCCCTCTCCCTTTCTTTCATCTTCCTTTATCCCTTTCCCTTCTTCCCTCTTCTCTCTTCCTTCCTTCTTCCCTCTTCCTTCCTTCTTCCCTCTCCATTCCTTCTTCCCTCTCCATTCCTTCTTCCCTCCCCATTCCTTCTTCCCTCTCCATTCCTTCTTCCCTCTCCCTTCTCCCTCTCCCTTCTTCCTTCTCCCCTCTTCCTCTCCCTTCTTCCCTCTCTTCCAGCTGAGTATTATACTGAAGAAATATTCTGGACATTTGCAGTTTCTCAGAGAAGAGGCTGTGATCCCTTTCAGTAACTTGAGCTCAACTCGATCCTCTCATAAGAGTTTCCACTTCTCTCAGATACTCTCTTAAACGTATTAAATCCTCTTCCCTCCCTGAGGCTCTTTTCTCTTTCTTATTTTCTAGGTGATGGTGCTGTCGCCTTGAAGTAGGTTAGGAATCACATAACTCTTTCTGTCACTTTTTCCTCAGCCTTGTTTCTTAGCCTTGTACTTAAAGGCTTGTAATTTAGCCTTTTCTGTCAGCCATGTCTCTCTCAGCCTTGTCTCGTAGCCTTGTCTCTCAACAAAGTCTCTTGGCCTCGAAGAGGAGCACAGCGAGGTGAAGTAAAGGTTAAGGTTTGAGAGACAGGGGTTGCAGGCCCCTGCCCAGCCATGGTTGCAGAACCACTGCATTCATTTTTAAGAATTTTTGATGGTGGAAGAAAAATCTTAAAAATTTTTCCAACAAGACTCTCAGCAACATAAAGCAATTTTTAAATGGCTGAAACTTTTGCATACTCTGATGAGACTGAACTAGTTTTTTTATAACAAAAAAACAAACAATACCCCCAAGGTTAAAAATTAGCCCAATTTCAACATCTGGGTATCTTTTTTTTGAAGACGTTTAACCATCCAAAATTTTATAAAATACAAATTCAAGGACAAATGCCGGGGGGGAAGGGGTTTTAGTAATCCCTCTCCTGTAAAAATTTAAACTAAAAAAAAGGGAAAAAAAAAAACTAAAAAAATTGGGGACTTTTTAAAATTGTGCGGGAGTAGTGTGAATGAAAAAAAGAGTTTATTGCTTTGTTAATAAAAGAAAAAAAATTTGGGGTTTGTCCTGGGCCCCAAAGTGAGAAAAAAGCAAAGGGGGGTGGGGCAAATTTTTCAGTGGGGGGGAAATAAATGGGAATTAAAAAACCGGGAGTTCTGAGAGATTTAGGGGCAAAGGGAAGGGGTGGGAAAATTTAATTTTTGAAAGATAATTTATAAAGGGAGAAAAGAGAATAAAAATGTAAAAACCCAAAAGGGGTTAATTGGATTAAAATACAGGTCAGATGGGGAAAAAGGGGGTCATAATAAGTGTGAAATTAAACCTAGAGAAGAGAGGAGTTGGGGAAGAGGAGGGGGAGAGAGATTTTGGAAGATTTAAATGAGTGTTTTTGGGGAAATTTTGAGCCAAGTGAGAGAGTAATTTTTGGAAGAGGACCAAAATTTACAAAAGTAGGAGAAAAATTTAAGAGGGTGTGGTAGGTAATTTTTTGGGGTGCCCCCGTGTAAATGAAAATTTGAGCATTTGACTAAACTTTTAAAAAAAGGGGGTTTGGGTTTTTTGGGTAACAAATTTTAAAAGAAAAAGAATAAATAAGTATAAAAAAAACCGATGTGGGGGCGAAATGTCAGTTTTTTTTTGTATTGGTCGATAAAAGATTGTTGGGTAGTTTTCGGGGATGTAAAATTTTTTTAAAGAGGGGGCCACAGATAAACCAGATAAACTTTTTATTTTGAAATACATGAGAGTAAAAGGAAAAAGGGATAAAAGGCGAAGGAAACGAAAATAAGAGAAAAGGGTGAAGATTTATAAACAAAAAGGACGGGGCCCAATTAGGGTAAGTTTAAAACAACTGTTGGGGAAACAGATGAGCAAGAAAAGAGTATAGGCACTGGGGTAGAAGTTGTAGGGGGGGTTAAGTTTAAGAATATAATGCAGGGGGTGTTCAGCAAAAGTTTGGGTTACGGGAAAGTGGGTGCAGGGGGGAAAAGAGCGTTTTGGTGGAATGAAAATGAAAAGGGAGAGAAGAAAGAGAAAAAAGTTAGCTATGAGGGGTTTTTTAAAACAAAGTAAAGTGATAAAGGGGGGGGGGTATATGGGAGAAAAAGAGGGGTTAAAAGGTGGTGAAGCAATGAAAAAAAGAGAGAAAATGAGAGGGTGGGTGGGGAAAGTTAAAAAATTTTTTGTTGAAAAAAGTAAAGTTGAGGAGTGAGATTTAAAAAGTTTAGGAAACCTAAGGAACAAATGGATTTATCCCGTTAAACAAGAAGAGGGGGAGTTATTAAATGGGAAGTTAGAGGTTTTTGGGAAATGGAGGGAATATTTTGAGGAAATTTTTAAATGTTTTATTTTTAAAACAGGGATCTTTTGATTTCGTGAAAAGGGGAAAGGAGGGGAAAAAAAAAAACATCTTGTAGGGAAATTTATGAAGAACCAGTTTGTGAGTGTGGAGGAGGTGCTTTGGGGCAGTTTAGTAGAAGAAAGGGGGGTTTTAAAACGGCCCGGAAAATTTATGGGAAAAAGATAGAAAAATTTAAAAGGGAGGTGGGGATATTTTTTGGGGTAGTTGTGTTTTTTTTTAAAAAATGTAAGGAAGAGGGTAAGGTACCTAGGGATTGGCAGAGAGCATGCTTAGTTCTTTTGTATAAAACAAAGGGGCAAAAGAGAGAGTGTAAAAATTATAGGGAATAAGTCTGTCGAATATACCTGGTAAAGTGTATGGAAAGAGTTAATTGAAAGAATTAAGAGTAAGATAGAGAGTAGGATGATGAACAGGAGGCTTTAGGAAGGGTAGGGGGTGTGTAGCCCAAAAGTGTTTGCAATGAAACATAAAGGTGAGCAGTATTTAGATAAGGGAAAAAGAGGTATTTGTGGCATTTATGGATTTGGAAAAGGAAATGTGATAAAGTGGATAGGGGAAAATGTGGCAGAATGTTGGCAAATGTATGGAATAGGAGGTAGGTTATTGAAAGATGAAAATTTTTACGAGAATAGCGAGTCTCAGGTTAGAGTATGAAGGCGAGAGGGAAGAAAAATTTCCCAGTAAAGTAGGCCTTAAACAGGGGTGTGTGATGTCACCGTGGTTGTTCAGTATATTTATAGATGGGTTGTAAGAGAAGTGAATGCTCGGGTGTTGGCAAAGGTGGGGGGTTTTAAAAAAATAAAGAATCTAACACAAAATGGGAGTTGTCAATGTGGCTCTTTTTTTGATAACTGTGCTTTTGGGGGATTCTGAAGAGAAATTTCAGAGGTTGGTTTATGATTTTGGTAGGGGATGTAAAAAAAGAAAATTAAAAGTGAATATTGGAAAGAGTAAGGTGATGAGCTAAAAATAATTAGGAAACGGAAAATTGGATATCAGATTGGAGGGGGAGAGTATGGAGGAGGTGAATGTGTTCAGATATTTGGGAGTGGACGTTTTCAGCGGATGGGTCTATGAAAGGTGAGGTGAAATCATAGAGTTGAAGAGGAAAAAGGGAGTGGTGCATTGAGGAGTCTGTTGGAGACAAAGAATTTCCCACCCATAAAAGGGATAGAGGGCAATGTATGAGTATAGTTTATACCAACGCTCTTGTATGGCTATGAGGCATGGGTCGTGAATGTTGCAACATGGAGAAGGCTAGAGGCAGTGGAGATATCATGTCTTAGGGCAGTGTGTGGTGTGAATATAATGCAGAGAATCCATATTTTGGGAAAATTAGGAAAGGAGGTGTGGGATTACCAAAACTATTATCCAGAGAGCTGGGGAGGGGTTATTGAGATGGTTTGGACGTGTAGAGAGGGTGGAACGAAATAGAATGACTTCGAGAGTGTATAAATCTGTAGTGGAGGGAGGACGGGTAGGAGTCGGCCTAGGAAAAAAGGTTGGAGGGAGGGGGTAAAGAAGGTTTGTTTTGTGAGGGGCTTGGACCTCCAGCAAGCGTGAGTGAGCGTGTCAGGAGCAAAAGGACCAATGGCTTTTAGGACTTGACGTGCTTTGGAATGTAAGCAAGGTAACATTTATGAAAGGATTCAGGGAAACCGGCAGGCCAGACTTGATTCCTGGAGATGGGAAGTCAGTATCTGCATCTGAAGGAGGGGTGTTAATGTTGCAGTTTTATAACTGTAGTGTAAGCACGCCTCTGATGGAGTGAGTGAGGATGAAAGTTTTTCTCTTTCGGGCCACCCTGCATTGGTGGGAGACGCCGATGTGCTAATAATGTAATAAATAAAAAATGGGAAGACTGTACACCCATATACACAAGACGAGGTAAACAGTCCCTCGTGGACTAACATTATTCTGCCCACCACTCTACTTTAAGTTAGGTCTAGTGAAACAATTCGTTGAGGCTTTTGGACAAAGATGGCAATTGTTTTAAATACATTTGTTGATCATTCCTTGGCTAAGTATTGAAAAACTGAAAGCAACTTTTTCCATATGCAGTAATTAGTGTTATCTGAATTATCTTACTATGTTATTCTTGTTTTTAATTAGAAGGAAGTGCTAGTACGTATTACATGATTTGATTTTGGCATGATCTAAAAAATAATTTCAGTGCGATTTGTAACTTAGCCTCGCCTGATCAATATATTTTTCACGTCTTTTATGTTTTTCAGTATAATACCTAATTTATCAAAACCTAGAGCCAAAGAAGCAAAACCGATGATATATTCGGAATCAGCAACCCGAAACGTATCCTAAAATCAGTGTAATCTCATTGAACAGAAAATGAGTTTACACCCTCTTCCACTGATTCTGTTGTCTTCATAACTGTCACCTCTGTGTTTTAACTAAAGACCTACTGTGTAGGAGAAATGTTTAGAAAAGTGGTAGTTTATGGAATATGAGGAAAAGTTCTAACATGGATCGAGATATTGCTGATCCAAGAAAGCAGAGTTTTGCGTTAATGAGGTCAAGTCTGAAATGGGACCGGTCCCCTTGTGGTGTTTCCCCAAGGATCAGTTTTAGGTTCATTGTTGTTCATAATTTACCCTTAAGAACCTTGATTATGGAATTACAAGTGACTTGGCTAAATTTGCTTATGATTACAAAAATAGGCCGAATAATAGACTGAGGAGGACACCAATGAACTTCAAGGAGGAGTTGAAAAAATTAATTTTATGATCTGAAACTTGACAGATGCAGATCAATATGGACCAGTGTAAAGTCCTAGTACTTGGGAACGAAAATAACCTTCATAGTTATAAACTAGGTGATGTAGAACTCGATCACAAGAAATGTGAAAAAGACTTGGGAGTCATAGTAAGCAGAAATCTGAAGCCAAGACAACAGTGCCAAAGTGTGCGCAATAGGGCTAACAGATTACTTGGATTTATATCAAGAAGTATAGGTAACAGGAGTCCAAAAGTTATTTTACATCTCTGTACATCACTAGTGAGGCCTCAATTAGATTATGCTGCTCACTTTTTGTCTCCATAACACGGAATGGATATAAAGTCATTGGAGAATATTCGGAGAAGAATGACAAAATCAATGCACTCTTTAAGGAATCTCCCATATGAAGATAGACTGAGAACCTTGAAGCTTCGCTCTCATGAGAGACGTAGATTGATGGGTATAAACAGTGGATATATAAATAAAGTTCTGAGGATGTCGAATGAATTATTAACTAGAAATGCTGGATTTTAATTAGATAAATTTAGATTTAGAAAGGACGTAGGTTCTGATTTTCTAACAGAGTTGTCGATACGAGGACCAATCTTCTAAGTAGGATAATGTAAGTTACGACTCTGAATAGCTTTAAAAAGTGAGTAGACGAATATAGGAGTGAAAAGGGCTGAGTTTGAACAGGTCACACCTCTAGTGTTGTCAGTGGTGGTGGTGACCAGAGGACAGGTCACACCTCCAGTGTTGTCAGTGGTGGTCGTGACCAGAGGACAGGTCACACCTCCAGTGCTGTCAGTGGTGGTGGTGACCAGAGGACAGGTCACACCTATAGTGTTGTCAGTGGTGGTGACCAGAGGACAGGTCACACCTCCGGTGTTCAGTGGTGGTGGTGGTGACCAGAGGACAGGTCACACCTCCAGTGTTGTCAGTGGTGGTGGTGACCAGAGGACAGGTCACACCTCCAGTGTTGCAGGGTGGTGGTGACCAGGGACAGGTCACACCTCCAGTGTTCAGTGGTAGTGACCAGACGACTGGTCACAGCTCCAGTGTTGTCACTGGTAGTGACCAGACGCCTGGTCAAATCTCCAGTGTTGTCAGTGGTAGTGACCAGACGATTGGTCACATCTCCAGTGTTGTCGGTGGTGGTGGTGACCAGAGGACAGGTCACATCTCCAGTGTATCAGTGGTAGTACCCAGACGACTGGTCATAGCTCCAGTTTTGTCAGTGGTGACAAGAGGACATGTCACACTTCCAGTGTGTGAGTGGTAGTGACCAGACGACTAGTCACACCAGTGTTGCCAGTGGAAATGACCAGACGACTAATCACACCGGTGTTGTCAGTGGTGGTGGTGACCAGAGGACAGGTCACACCAGTGTTGTCAGTGGTGGTAGTGACCAGACGACTAGTCACACCAGTGTTGTCAGTGGTGGTGGTGACCAGAGGACAGGTCACACCTCCAATGTATCAGTGGTAGCACCCTCACGACTGGTCATAGCTCCAATTTTGTCAGTGGTGACCAGAGGACAGGTCACACCTCCACTGTGTGTGGTGGTGACCAGAGAACAAGTCTCACCTCCAGTGTATTAGTGATAGTGCCCAGACGACAGGTCACACCTCCAGTGTTGTCAGTAGTGGTGACCATAGGACAGGTCACACCTCTAGTGTGTGAGTAGTGGGGAACAGGGGACAGGCCACACCTCCAGTGTTGTCAGTGGTGACCAGAGGACAGGCCACACCTCCGGTGTTGTCAGTGGTGACCAGAGGACAGGCCACACCTCCAGCGATGTCAGTACTTGTGACCAGAGGACAGGTCACACCTCCAGTGATGTCAGTACTGGTGATCAGAGGAGAGGTCACACCTACGGGTCTCCAACATCGCCAGGTTATCACAGCGAGATAAGGGAATGACAGCCTCCGGTACAACCAAATGTGACCTTTACTTTATGTCATCCAGACGCTCGATACTTCCTTGTTCAGCATCCCCTCCCCTGGTACACCACCCCCACCCCTGGTACATCACCCCCTCCCCTGGCACACCACCACATCCCCTGGAACACCAACCCCTCCCCTGCTGCACCACCCCTCCCATAGTACTCCACCCCCTCCCCTTGTTGAGAAATGGTATTACCAGCTAAGTTTAAATATAAGGAAACATAACTTAGAAAGACAGTTCATCGCCTGCATAGCCGCCCCTGCAGACGAGGTCTTGAGAAGCTGTCGAAGTCATCTCTCAACGGGCTGTAAATGAGTTATAATTTGTAAGATTATCAATTACCCCTAGGGGGTGTTATGTCAGCATATTTCATTCACTGATTGCTGACAAACTTGTGTGGACTCAAAAGTCCGCCCCTTACTGCCGACTATAGGTTGATTACAAACTCCTTGCGACTCAAGAACTGCGCAGTCCCCCGTACTACAAGAAATTCGTAACCTACCTTGCTCTTGTAGCGTGAGCTAGGGTTTGTTCTTCACACCTTCGACAGATATCGGTGACTTGATAGAAGCTGAAGTGTCCTTGGATGTCCACGTCTTCCTTAGTCTAGGAATACGCACACTGGTACACTATGTTCCACAAGATTAGTCTTTATTGTTCACAATCTTATCACTAAAGAAGCTGATCACACTTCTCTTAAGTCTTTATTGTGTTTTATGAGAAACTTTGTTCACACTAACGCACAGATCGTTCTTTGTTGGTTTCCGGCGTCAGTGTCACTCTCAGTAGAGTCAAAAGTAATCTGAAGACGCCACAACACCCCACGCCGTTACTGCCCCCAGCACAAAGGAAAAGCTGACCTAGTACTTTTGCTTCATTGCCACTTCCTCGATGAAGCAAAACAGAATGTTTAAATCTTGCTGTCTTAAGCATAGACAACAATGTCCACTATCTTTACTATGGTAATAAAGTGGGAGCAGGATTTTCCTTAATTGTCCTGCTAAGGTAAGAGATGTACTATCTCTTATTACAATGCACTCTGCAACACTGGACTGCACGGAGCGGCGGTCGCTTGACCACAGGTCGTATACTGGTACTGCATCTGCTATCAATTACTCGCTGTAGCAGTAAACAAGATATTTGCCCCTTCTGAGAGGGCTGGGCCCCTCAGGGCTCAATGGAGCTGAAGGGGCTGAAGGGGGCTGAAACCCCCCTCCTGGAGAAAATTTCTCCACACTGGGGGGCGGTGGAGGTTTGCTGCAGGTGAGCTATTCATCACTTAACATTAATTTGATTTTCTCACTCGCCACCACTGCTGCTTGTCTTTTCTGAACAGCTTTAGTCTGTGTGGTTTCTGGAGAATCACTAATTTTGTTTTCAACACTGTGTAATTCTAACGGCACTAGTTTATTTATTGTCCGCTTATTCACTACACCTTTGCTTAAAACATCAACTGTCCTGATGATTCCATTTGCATCAGGATATATGGTCACAATTTTTCCAAGTGGCCATTGGGACCTCGGACCATCATTGTCAATAATCACTGTCACCAGTCTTAAGGACTTATGATTTTCAGGAAACACCAGCTCCATAGAAGTGTTCTCTCAATGAGGTGAGTAGTCTTCTCCCCAAAATTTTTCTCCCAACATTCAATCACTTTATTAAGGTGTTTGAATTTAGTCTAAGTTGCTCGGGTTTTCGAAATAAGAAGGATCCTCTATGATTCTTTATCATTCAGGGGAGGAAACAGGTTCGGCCTTCTGCCATGGAGTAAATGAGATGGACTTAACATTCTAAATTGTCCAGTTTCATCGGTAACATAAGTTAGAGGTCTGTTGTTAACTCTATTTTCTATTTCAGTTACAACTGTACGGAATTCTTCTAAGTCTATTCTTTGACGATGAAGAGTCTTCCTTAAACAACGTTTTACAATGCCGATCATTCTTTCATAAAATCCGCTGTGCTATGGAGATTTAGGAGGAATGTATCTCCAACGACAACTGCGTTGATTCAGCATCTGTTGTACTTCTGGTTGATCAAAGATCTTGCTTATATAAGCAGCACCAGCAACAAAGTTCGTTGCATTATCTGAAATCATCAGTCTGGGACATGCCCTTCTGGCTGCAAACCTTCTGAATAATTTGATAAAGGTTTCAGCAGACATGTCAGTGGCTACTTCTAGATGTACTGCTCTAGTCGTAGCACAAGTGAACAAACTGATGTACACCTTGATGGGAACTTTGTCAACTGTTTTGGTTAAAATTATTGGTCCAGTGTAATCTACACCTTCACCTCAAATGGAGTTGATATGACAAACTCTTTCAGAGGGTATGAAGGTGGACCTGGATACTGATATACCGCATATCGTAGTGACGACAAGAAATACAGTCCTTTATTTGTTTTTTCACACTTTGTCGACCTTGAGGAAATCCAGTAGGATTGTCGTATATGACAAAGCGTGTCAGCTACCCCACCATGTAACACGTTACTGTGGGCGTTTGCACAAACAGTTTTGTTAGCCAATGATTCTTGGGGATCAATATTGGATGTAGGCTTCTTTTTGGTAGTGAAGAAATTTTGAATTCTTCCTCGACATCTTATAATCTTTTCGAGTCGAGATAAAGTCCCAAAGAATTAATCATGACAGTTTCTTTGGGGATTTATTTTGTGTTTCTAGAAATTTATATTCTGTAGAGAAAACATTTTCTGTATTATTTCCCCCAGTATTTAATGGGGTTTAAGATATTCATAATCAGGTTTTATTATTTAATGAATTAAAGACAAGAGCTGAACTCTTAAGAGTTTACCCAAAGATGAGTATTTAGATCCATCAATGGCTATTTCTGTTGTGTCAGCAGTATTTACACAACTTATTTCTGCTGTGTTCAAGCAGACTGTTTCTTCTGGCATAATGTGAGCCTTTTGCTGAGGCCAGTTATTTTCATTAGAGAGCCCGTTCGGTTTCCCTGGAGCCATAAATATTATCCACAAATTTCTTGAGTGGGACACCACGTGACAACATGTCAGCTGGATTCTCTTGGGTAGAGACGTGGACAAAGAGATAATCTCTCTGCATCTCTTTTATTTCTGCTACTCTGTTCTGTACATAGACCAACTTACTCTTATTATATCTTAACCACTAGAGAACTGCTTCATTATCACCCAGATCACGGTTTTCTCATAGTGAGATGATCAAGTACTTTGTTGAGATAGACAGCTAATTTTGTACCTACATAGAGTGCTGTCAGTTCCAATTGTGGTACTGTTCTGACCTTCAAAGGGGGCTACCCTGGCCTTTGAAGTAATTAGTGTACTTCCTTCAGCATTACTCATGTAAGCTACAGCGCCATAACCTCTGGTTGACGGGATCACAGAACACATGTAAAAATGTACTTATTTCCCTCTTGACCTATTTGTTTTGAGAAATTTAATTTGATGAAGTTGTTTTAAAATCCTTGGATATTTCATCCCATGCTTGACTCATTTCAGAGGCAATTTCTCATCCCATCCAATTTTGAGCTTCCATGCATCTTGCATAAGTATTTTACCCTTTATGGTAATTGGTGAGACTAGTCCTAGAGGATCAAAACATTGTGATACCTGACAGTAAACTACGTTTAGTGAGTGTACTGCATGATTTTATTTTTTATCTTTTGAGACTCAAAGTATCTTCCTGTGTGTTCCCAAATTTAAATCCCAGCATATTGTTACATCAGGAATTTCAGCTTCAGGGAAATCTTCTTTTAAAAAGTTCCCCTTAATTGCTTTGAATTGTATTCCACATCCTTTGAGGCATATTTGCTTCTTTCATCTCCTTTTTAGCTTCTCTGTATAAGGGGTTTCAAATCCTCCTCTTTATTCACGTACCTTGAAGATTGTCCACATAGAAACTTTTCTTTAAGACTTCTTTGAAGGGACTTTCAGATTTCTTCAAATGTGTATTTAGAGTAGCTTCTAGTAAGAATGGAGAGGATGTTGCACCAAACAATACTGATTTGAAACGATAAGTTTTCACAGGACTTTGAGGATCATGTGGATTTTCAGGCCACAAGAATCGAATATAATCTCTCTTTCTTGTAGTCCTACTCTTAAGAAAGCTTTGGAAATATCAGCCGTGTAGGCATATGGGTTTGCGCGAAATTTCATAAGCACGTCTCCAAGCTTCTCAGTTAGTGAGGGTCCGGTCATCAGACAGTCATTAAGACTTGCTACATCTTTATTTGCACGTGGTTTCAGAATCTTTTCTGACTCCATGGTGCGGGAGATAATGAGCTTCTGTCTTCAACTTATCTTCGACTATTTCCTCAATGAATTTAATGTCCCCAAATGTTCTTGTATGATAATTTTCATAGACAGTCAATAGCTCTGGATTTTTCCTGAGCTCATGTATTTGTGCTTTCATCTGTCCGAAAGCCATGCGATAATTGCTAGGCAGATGTGGTGGATTTAATTTCCATGGTAACCTAACCCAATACTGTCCATCTTTATACTTGACAGTGTCCAAATATTGGCTATAAGTCTGAGGGCTCTTGTGGGCTTGGGTTTATTTACAACAATACCTATCGCATCTAAATCCCACAACTAATCAATTGGTTCATTCATTTCTTCCAGTAATGATAATTTTTGCTGTGGTACATGATCAGCGGTTATTCTCGTAACTAGTACATTTTCCACTGAATCAATATCAGCTTCTTTCCCACTTTGAGAGGGAAATGGGACCACATATCATGTGGCCTCCTGCTGTTTTTTTAGCAAGTGAACATCATGTTTACTTACTATAATTTTGCACAAAAAAAGTGAAATAATCAATTTCCCAAAGATTAAATCAATTGGACTAATAGTGTCCGTTGTATGTCAGGACAGGCTAACTTTACCTTAGCTGCTTTTCAGTGCTGCAACTGTTTCTTTTAATCCCCTGGATCTGCACAGACTTAGGCAAAAACATCTACTACCACAGCTTCTACTTTTCTTTTTCCTGTTTTCCTAGACCAACATGATTCTGGCTAGGCCAATATGTCTGTTTTACCAGAATTGTGGAAAAAACCAGCATATCAAACTGTACTTTGGCATAGGGTTTTTTATTCAGTTTCTGCAACACTGTTCTTCTTATGAAGGACCTTTGTGTGCCCTTTATCAAATAATGTTAGCACATTTGGGTTTTGGTAATTTATTAGAAACTCAACTCGAGCTATCGGGAGAGCAGTTGCTTTAAACTTAAACTCTCACATTTAATGCTGTTGCTTGTGACTTCCTGATTCTGTGGAAGTCTTCTGCTGTTCGGCCAAAAGTATTTGGGCAAATGCCTGTATGATGCATACCCTTGCATTTAAAACATTTCTTCAGTGAGCAATTCCTCCCTTGTGTTCACCTAAACACTTGATTGCACCTTTTCAGCTGATGAACACGTTGTTTACGTGCCTCCAAAGATGTGTATTGACTACAATACTGTGCCCAATGTGTTTCCCCACAAAGTACACATTTTGGGGTACGTTTATGTGTGACAGTTTGTTTACTGTCTGTTGTATTCACAGCTTGATAAATGCCTATATGGGATTTCCCATTCTGTGGTTAGTGGGAGTAGGTATACTGTTTTTATACTGAGTTGAAGGTTTGTTATCCACGGGATTTGTGGATTTTTCATCTTGTCTCGTTGCTTGCATACATGAAACTATTGTTTTGTAAACCTTGCTAATTTTCACAAGTGAAATAGCGTTTATTGAACATAATATTTAATCGTTCAATAGTTTGTGGTGACAACTTATCTTGTACAATACCACTGATAAACCAATCACATTGTCTTAGGTCATATTTAGCACCTAGAGATCTGAGACTATTGTCTAATGTGATTCTAAATGCCTGTAAGTCTGAAAAACAATGTTTGGGTGGCTTCAAACTTGATATTAAGACTGCATGTCTAACTCTAGCCTTGTCAGCATCAAAGTAATTGTCTGCTAAGACACGTAAGGCTATTTGATAATTACCTTTATTAACTCAGGAGGTTAATAAACAATAAACACGAGAAAAAGGAGGAACTATTGAATAGTCTACCTGGAATATATAGAGCATGGGAAGATAGGAGAGGAGTGAAGTCTAACACAGAGAACGCCCAGTCTACAACAACTGACCCAAAAATAAGCAGATACACACTAGAAAAAACACGGGAAACAAAAACAACAGCTAGTTCAGTGCCCAGCCTTAGGGCTGACCCAGACCCAGCCCCCAGCCATTGTGAAAATCTGGATTCATTTAAAGACTCCTCCCACTACCAAGCCTATCCCTAGTACAGATGTATAGAGGAGCCCCCCTTGGATAGACCTTCTGAACCACACAGTCATAGCCCCACCCCATCCCCCAGCCCCATGCTGACCCAGACCCAGCCCCAGCCTTACTGCCAGCCCAGACTCTCCCAGGGACACTACCCAAACCACCACAAAAACAGTAAATATACAACCTCATTGCACAAAACCGTGGCCACAGTAAACAGTGTTTGGAGGGAGTCTCCTTTTCCCTTTTGGGGAAAGTGGGGGGGGTGGGGGAAAATTTAGGGGGTTCACTGGTTGGATACTGAGGATTATAGTGCAGTCCCAGAAACCCCAGAAATTGACAACACACCTCCCAACAAATTTTCAAACCAAAAATGAATTTGTGCAAATATTATGCTTTGGGGGATTGTAAGCATGGAATAACAGGGGAAAAAAATGGGACATGCAACTTTGACCATCCCAAAAAATGTAGGCCTCCTGTCTAAAGGGGGTGTGTCGCTCTTTTTTCCTGTACTTTCTTTCCCCCAAAAAGTGCCATCCCCGGGCCTCCAGAAACGTGTTAAACATCGAGGGCCCCGTACCAAAAAAGGGGAAAGGGGGCCAGACCCAAGGAAAACAAAGAGCTACGATACCCAACTCCAGGTGATTTTTTTTGTGGCAGGGAAAAAAAAAAGAAAATGGAAAGGGAAAAAACAAAAATGTCCCCCACCTTGGAGCCCTTTTTGGATGGAGGCGCAGCAGTGGCCACCCTGGCCTCCAGAATTACAATTACAACACTGAGCCAATAACCCAAAAACCCCCCAACAAACACAGAAAACAACCCCGTTCTATTTGTAATAACAGGGCCTTAGCCCTCCACCAAAAAACAAAAAACCTTTTATCAGTGGGACTTCATGGGTTAATGCAATGTTTGCACCCAACAGAGATCACAAAAAGATCACTTTGACAGTGAAATTGGATAAGTGGTTACAACCTTTTTAGATGCGACAGAAAAACAGGCAACAAGGGGGGGGTTGGCCTGTAGCAAAATCCCTTTTTGCACGGAGTTACTGAAAACCCCCCAAATGAGTAGTTTAAGTTTATCAAAAAGATCGAGAACCAAAAACCCAGTCATTGGGTTGTATACAAGCCACCGATCAACCTCCCAACAGTTCAAGGAACAGCCTTTAAAATCGATTACTGTTTGGAAAACCCCT
>NC_069477.1:27223608-27239013 GCF_026875155.1 Cherax quadricarinatus | reverse complement strand
ACAAAAAATTCATTGAGGAAATAGTCGAAGAAAAGTTGAAGACAGAAGCCATTATCTCCCGCACCATGAGTCAGAAATTTTTCTGAAACCACTCCTTTACGGTTGTATACAAGCAGCGCACGTGAAAAATAAAGAGTACAAGTCTTAATACTCAAATGCCCGGGACCCATAACTGAAGCTTGGGACGTGTTTATGAAATTTCGCACAAACCCATATCCCTACACGCTGATACCAAAAGCTTTTTTAAGAGTAGGACTACAAAAATAGAAGAGTTTAACTCGATTCTTGGGGCCTAAAAAATCCACATATCCTAAAACCCCCGTGAAAATTTATCGTTTAAAATCATATTTTTTGGGTGCAACATCCTCTCCATTCTTACTAAAGCTACCTAAATACACATTTGAAGAAATCGAAAGTCCCTTCAAAGAAATCTTAAAGAAAATTTTCTAATGTGGAAAAAATTTTTAAAAGGTACTGTATAAGGAGAGGATTTAAAATCCTTAACAAGAAGCTAAAAAAGGAGATGAAAGAAGCAAATATGCCTCTAAGATTGAATACTAATTCAAAGAAATTTAAGGGAATTTATCAAAAAAATTTTTCCCCTGAAACTGAAATTCCTGATTGCAACAATAGCGGAGAAAATTGGAACACACAGGAAGATATTTTGAGTCCAAAAAATAAAAAATAAATCAGGCAGACACTCACAATAGTTTACGTCAGAGTATCAAAATTTTTTTGATCCTCGGGGCTCGTCTCACCAATTACCATGAAAAGGTAAAATACTTATGCAAATCAGGAAGCTAAAAATTGGATGGATGAGAACTTCTTCTAGAAATGGTCAAGCTGGGATGAAAATCCAGGAGTTTAAAAAAATTCATCAAATAAATTTTCCAGACAAATGGGTCAAAGGGAAACAAGTACAAAATTACATTGTTCTGTGAGGAAAAACCAGAGGTTAGCGCTGTAGCTTACATGAAAAATGCTAAGGAAGTACACTATTACTTCAAAGGCCAGGGTAGCACCCTTAAGGTCAGAACAGTACGAAAATTTGGAACGACAGCACATGAGACAAAAATTACTCTATCTCAACAAAGTACTTGATCTCTTTTTGAAAAAAACCTGTTTGGAGTGATAAAAAGCGTTCCCATGGTTAAGAAATAATAAGAGTAAGTTGGTCTATGTACAGAACAGAGCAGCAGAAATAAAAGAGATGCAGAGAGATTATCTCTTTCTCCACGTCTCTACCCAAGAGAATCCAGCTGACATGTTGTCACGTGGTGTCCCACTCAAGAAATTTGTGGATAATAAATTATGGTTCCACGGACCGAACTGGCTCTCTAACGAATATAACTGGCCTCAGCGAAAAGCTCACATTATGCCAGAAGAAACAGTTTGCTTGAACACAGCAGAAATAAGTTGTGTAAATACTGCAGACACAACAGAAATAGTCATTGATGGATCTAAATACTCATCTTTGGGTAACTCGTAAGAGTTACAGCTCTTATCTTTAAATTCATTAAAGGAATAAAACCTGATTATGAGTGTCTTGAACCCATTAAATACTGGGTGAAACTAATACAGAAAGATGTTTTCTCTACAGAATATAAATTTCTAGAAACACAAAATAAATCCCCAAAGAAACCTGTCATGATTAATTCTTTAGGACTTTATCTCGACTCAGAAAAGATTATAAGATGTCGAGGAAGAATTCATAATTCTTCACTACCTAAAGAAGCCATACATCCAATATTGATCCCCAAGAATCATTGGCTAACAAAACTGATTGTTCAAAACGCCCACAGTAACGTGTTACATAGTGGGGTAGCTGACACACTTTGTCATATACGACATGTAAAGTGCTCGGTCCGTCTTTCTTTTTCATGAGTACTGCTTGTAAACATCTTGAAAAAACATCGATACACACGAGAATTTATTTATATCCATCATTATATCTGGATAATTTAGACATATCACCCAAATCACAGGTTAATATCACTCTGGGTTTGGGTGCAATTATTTTCCTACCAGGAAACTTCTTTAGTTTAAGAACATGTAAAGTATATGATCTTTCTGAATTTAAGAAATTTCTGACCTCTTTCAAGGTTATGGACGGATCAATCTTTTTTTACAGCTGCATATAAACTGTTTACACCAGAGAATGATCCCACAGAACCAGGATCTCTATAAACCTTTTCAATTAATTTTGTTCGCTCCATTGGTATACAATTTCGTAGGAATCCTGACGTAACACATTGGTTCGCAACTGTAATGCTTCTGGTGTATTTAATGCTTCTGGTGTATGAATAAATAACCAAAGGGTGATCGATTTATGGCAGATTTATATATATTTACAAATTCTTTATTTTTACCGAAAACTTGTCGCCCCAGAATCTCTACTTGTCCAAGATCCCTCATTTTAAATAAAGCAAAATGCGTGGCGTTTAAAGCCATGGTACGACTATATCGTCCTCCGTGAAATATATTTTGAGTAATCATCATAATGCTTATATTATGATGTCTACCTTTAGTAAAACATTCGAGAATAATTTCACTGTTACCAGCTTTTAAAAATAGATCATCAACAATAATTATTGAATTTTCATCGGATGATGCAATGACATTCTGTGGGTCGATAATATCTTTACTTAATGATAATTTATGAGATATCTCTGAATCTTGTTCTAAGGGGTTTATGTCACCCCGCATATTATAATGTTATGAAATTTCTCATGGTATAACTTTAATAATTTTGATGTGAAATAAGATTTGTTGCCACTATTCGAATAACCGCCAATGATAATCCTTGATGGATAACGAAATATATCAACGTCAGCAGATGTGAAATGTTGTCAAGTTCATTGTACTGTCGAGAGAGATTGTTTACCATAGAGAGGTGACTTGTACACTGTAAGTGTTAATGGGTTTTCAAGATAAAATATCATCTAAGTTAATGAGGGAGGAGACACAGAGAAAACCTGCTGTTGCGAAGTGGGACTACCTCACTAAATTTTTTTTTTTTTTTTATTTAAAACATCATAAATACAAGGCTGCTTAAAAATTAAATAGCATCACCATACATATTCTATAGAGTACACCAAGATACACACCATAAATACCCGAAAAAATGTTTTGTAACTAATACAAATAGATATATACGACAAACACACCATAAAACGCATACGTACGTTTTCACTAAAGTTGTGACTAAACAAAACACAATACCAAAAGATATAACTGTTTACGCAACAAATATAACACTGGTGGAAACCCCACTAAACCCATTATAACTTACATTCACATCATACAAACATGTTACATTAATGATTAAACAATAGTTTATGTAATTTGCATACAAAATATACAATTGATTATAGAAATTCCAACTTCGACACAAATTCTAATGATTTACTCTAACACAAATTCATTAACATAATAAATATTATATAAATTGACGATCATATTAATCGTCAGCAATTTCCATCCATTCTATATGTGTTCAATTTTGATACCTATTAACTACGTTTGAAACACAAACAACAATCACAACATTGCGAAATATTTATAGGATAAATTCGGTACGACTTAGTGTAATGGACTCGTGTTATATCCCTTTAATACTTTGGTGACTCACAGACTAGATTGAACAGTAACAGGGAAGGGATAAAGCATGCATATATATATATATGCATGTTTGTATACCCAAATATCTGGACCTCCATAACACAATCAAAAACAAAACTAAGAAAACTAGTGACTCAAGAATACAACGAGTCTTTACACAAAGGAAAGCATCAAAAACATAAATATTTAAAGGCACCCCAGTCATTTTGTACACAAAAGGTACAATAAGTAACCCTAACCCCTGAATCTACAACCACACATCCATAACAACTAAAAAAACATTCATGCCCAAACTCATATTCACGCAACTCACCCCCCCCCCAAGAGACGAGCCAGCTATTGCCCACTGACCTACACGACAACTTATTCGGCATGCCCGTATATTTATTCACAGATTCACAAGGGTTTCAATAGTGAGCCTTTTATAACCGTCCGAAAAACCCTTATCCCACCTCCTCCCATACAATTCCCTATTCCTACACATTGTACGATAAAACGTTATTGCAAGGACACGCCTTCTCACCTCACTGACCCCTTTCCCCCGAATTACCCACGAAATATAAATGTAATCCACAATATAATCTAAAGCCCGTTCAACGTCCTGGTCTAATCCACCAATGTCGAGACTTAACGCGCGCAGGACCTGCACTCCTCTCCCTCCCACCCTCTGTATCACCCTACCCAACCAACTCTTGACATCTTCTAAACCTTCGCAAAAATAGACAACATGAAAAGCCGTGTCTTCCCCACCACAAAACCCACACCCGCCTCCCTCCACGAGTCTTCTGGATCGTATTATTGCCCCTGACGGCAATATACCATGTAGAAAACGAAACATGACTTCACGCACCCTAGGCCGTAATTTCAACTTACTAAATCGGAGCCATATATTTTCCCATGAGTACATGGGGAGCAAACCTTCTACAGGAGCTGCGCACGTACCCCCAGTAACCTACTTAAAACCCTTATGCGAATGTTCCTCCGTTCCTTTACCATCAACAAAGCTCGTAGTACAATCTCACAGTCCCTTAACTCCATTCCCCTATACCACTTTTTCACCCTCGTCATTGTCCTCATCGCTATTGTGCCGTGCGGACAGGCTGCGCAGTGGCTCCTGATTCAACTGGTTTACTGCGCAGTTTTCCTGTTTTGTGCATACAACATGGCGGATCGCATTGGACGCCGGGTGAGCACTGTTTGTGTGGAATTGGTGCGAGTAACGCTTTCAGGAACAACAATGCAGGTGCTACTGCCTGCGATCATCAGTGAGGTATATGGAATACCGACCGAAGAATTATATGGAGTAGCGGTAAATGGTGTGTCGAGAATTTTCATCAAGTTTAAAGACGCAGGATTCTACACAAGCATAGTCAACAAATATCAAGAGAAGAGGCTAGCAGTGAACACTATGGTGGAAGTCTGCTTACATGATGTGTCCAGCTATGTGACGTGGGTGAAAGTACGAAACGTGCCTTTTGAGGCGACAGAGCATGATGTGATGGCGGTGTTCAGCAGCTATGGGAAAATCCACTCAGCTGAGATGGGGGTGTGGCAAAATGGACCTTATTAGGGGCTACCTGAAGGATCATTTACGCTGAAAATGACGTTGAGGCAGCCAATACCATCATACGTATTTATGGAGGTCTTCCGGACGAAGGTCTACGTGTACTACTCAGGGCAGCGGAAGACTTGCAGATTATGTGGTTCTTTTGAACATATGGCGGCCCAGTGCTATAAAAAAGCTGGACGGAGGGAACAGGTACCAGTGATGTTACATCAGAGGAATGCTATGGGGGCGTCGGAGGAAGGAGTAAGGCCAAACAAGAATCCTTGCCGATGGAGTGAAGAAGTGGATAGGGCTGAGGCGGCTATGGAGGAAAGTGGAACACTAACAGTTGATAAGGGCAGACGACATCGACGTCTGATTTAGGATGGTACGGGCCAACAGGATGGCTTGCTGGAGGAAGTACTTAGTTCCTTTTTGCATGACGTTGAGGAGGGACAGGAGGTTGACGGATGTAACCTGGTGCAGGCGATAGTGCAGCACGATCAGGTGGTTAGGAATACTGTGTGCACTAATGTTAATGTGACACAACGTTGTGGCGGCAGAGGTCCATTAAGGCAGAAAGAAAAAGCAGGTGACAGAGGTGTGTGGTAGGTGAGTTTCGTAAGAGAACTGCGGAACGTCTGAGATGGACGGTTGTCCTTACTCAGGACAAGAACAGGAGTAAAATCTTGGAGAAAGGATGTATGTCATAAGGGGAAAGCGGAAGGGTTAATTTGAAAAGGGCGTTTTTAATGGTTCTGGGGTATTAACGAAGGGATAGGGAGGGTGGTGAATAAACAAGCTGTCAAGAAAGAACGCACTTACAGAAGGACGGTATATAGGAGGGTGCTTGTGCCACGAAGAAAGGGTTTAACCTCACTTTTAAAATAATTCTAGGTAGTAACTGTAAAATGTAAATGGATTGAAAATGAAGTGAAACGCTTATGGATGGAATGGTTTTTGAGGAGATATAATGTGGATGTTGATTTATACAAGAACATAAGTCATAAAGATAGGCTGTTGCTTTGAATTTTAAGGGTTATAAATTGTATGTACAGTTGGTCTGTTAGGGTTAAAAAGGGGGAGTTGGGGCCAGTGGCTGTGAAGGGAAAATAGTCCCTAACGTATTATACAGTGGGAAGAAGGGGGGGGGAAGGGTAGTGAGGGTGGATGGGAGTGGGGAGCCATATTGTGTGTTTCATTGGGGTTGATATGCCAGCAGAGAATATAATCAAAAAGTAAAAGAGGATTTTGGTGAGAGGACGTTTTGGTGAATTTTTTAAGGGTTTACCTCTAGTAACTGTATTTTGTGGGGGACTGGGACTGTGTTACTATTAAGGGGGGGGGGGAGTGGAGCCAAGGGGAGCGGGGTGGTTGTGTGTTACGGTCGTTACGCAAATGTTTTACAGGATGCAGGGGTGAGGGACGTGGAGGGGAGTGGGGCGTTGGAGAGTGGATTTCACTTTGGTAGGAGATATTATTCAGCGAGGTTAGTAGATAGGATTTATATAACGGGAGTCAGTAAGGTGTTAGGAGGGGTAAAAACAGTGGATGTAGGGTTGTTTTTTCGGATCATAGGGCAGGTTTTTGTTAGAGCTGGATTGGAGATGTGGTGAGGGTAAAAGTATATTCAAGGTTTCTGGAAGTTAAATGCAGAGGTTGGTGAGTGTGAGAAGGTGACTGAAGAGTTTTAGAGGACTGGTGGAGACAATTGTGGAGGGCAATGGGATGGGGTTAGGGAGTATTTTGGAATTTGGTGGAAAAATGAGGCTAAACCTCGGTATCGTACGGGGTTTTTTTAAAATATATAGGAAGGAGGGAGGGAGGCGTGGTGGAGGTATGGTTTACATAATTATTTGGAACAGAGCTCAATGAGTGTTATGTAAGAGAGGAGGGGAAGTCTTTGAAGAATTTCAGGGGCTGAAGAGAGAGACTAAGGGGATATACAGAATGGAAAGATTTGATGAATTCAGAGAAGGGCGGTATGGATGCCGTGCTATGGGGTGATAAACCGTCGGGTGTGTGTTAAGAAGTTTTCGCATTAGACAACAGGAGGGGGGGGCTGGTCCTCATAATCCTTTTAGAGGTTAAGTGACGATTTGAAGGTTATACTAAGGGCAAATGTTGGTTGACAAACTGAGGGAATAAGTAATTATGCGGGATATTGGTTTTAAAGGAAAAGGGAAGGGAAATGGGTACCGTGGGGATAGTTAATAAAAAAGAGGAGGGGTGAAGGCCTTGGGGAAAGGTGGGGAGGACAGAGGGGGATTGTGTGCGAATAATAAGGTATGAAAGAAGTGAAAAAGAGGCGGTGTTCAATTTAAGTAAGGGGGAAAGCGGGAATCGACGGGCTTTCCAAATGATTTTTATAGTGCATTGGGAAAACCATAATGTTTGTATGGTTCAGGTATTGAAATATTATGCTGAAGGAAAGGGAAATTGGGAATGTTCACTAAGGAGGGTGTGGTCGTACTTTAAAGAAAAAAAGGGACGGGAAGAACACTGTGACGTACAGGGGCCATATCTTTGTTGTGTACGGATTAATAAGATTTTTGCCGAAGATTCTAGGGAACAGTGATGAAGGAAGGTAATTAGGTGGTATGGTGCACAAGGGTCCAGTTTGGGGATTCGGGGTGTGTATGAGGAATGGTCATAGTCGTATTAGGGAATTTTTGCAGAGGTTGTAAGGGAGGTGGAAATTTTGAGGATTGATTGGGAGATGCTTATGACGGTTGTGAATAGGAGTACATGGTTGACATTTAAGGCTTATGGGTTTTGCGGGAGTAGGAAATAATAAAATGGGTGAAGACCTTGTATGCAGAAGAAGCACGATTCAGAGTGCAAATTAATGTAGGATTGGGTTAGCGTGTTGAAAATTGGAAGAAAGGTTTGAGACAGGGGGTGTGGCCAATGTCTCAAATTCTGTTTGCATGTATGCAACACCCGTTTTATGGAATGGTTGAGGAAGCAACAACATTAAAGGAGAGGGTATGGGGTTCACAGAGGTAGTTGGTTATGTAATGACACAACAATACTGATCAATGATGTCAAAGGTTTGCGAAAGGGGGAGAGAGTAATGAGGTTTTTTGGAGGGGCGTCAGGCATGCGTGTCAACAGAGCAAAATAGAAAATTATTAGAGATAGGAGATTGGGTGGGGGGTAGGAGGGGGATGGAGTTTGGATGGGATGTAACTGAACAGCTAAAAATTTGTGGGATTATCTATATGGCAGATGAGCAAGTGGCTAGACGGAGGAATTGGGAAATTTGGTGGGAGAGAAAGTTGTACAACGGATTAGGAACCTAAGAGCGAAGGATGTTACTTAATGCAGAGGGCAATAATAATAAATTCATTGTTTAAAAGTAAAGTGTGGAAGGGTGGCAGTGGTGTATCCTTTCCCAGGGAACAGGAGATAATGGAGATACAGAGAAGGGTGCTTCGTTATATATGGGGTTTTGGACGTGCTGGCTAAGTAAGAGGTGGTTATGACGAATGTGCGAAAGGGGGAGTGGGGCTTTGATGCTAGGGCCGAGGTAAAGGCCATGTTTTGTTAAACAGAGTACGTAAGGGAGGGGGGGGGGGGTAAAAGGAGTGAGGTTGTGAGGGTGATGGGGATGTACGACGATGGTGGGGAGGAAAGGACTTAATGGAATGTGAAAATATGCTAAGGGTTATGTTAGTAATAGGTGAGGTAAAAAAACTCAAGGTGGGAAGGTTAGTAGAGATGAGTGGGAACCCAGAAGTCATGAAAGGGGGTGGCGGAAACCCCTTTTGATGATTGGGGTACGATTTGGCATGTTTTTCAGGAAGCTTAGATTAATGCCGAGGGAAAGGGGAGTTAGTTTATAGGTTTGAAAGGGGAATTTTAGCGACAAAGCAGGCTTTGTGTGTGTGGGTTTGGTAAAGGAGGCGAAATGCAACATTGTGAGGAATCGGAAACAGCTTTTCATGCCGTTATTTTTGTAGGGGGGTTGGGCAGGTACGGGTGTGGCTGGCTAGAGTCTTCAAGTTAATGGGTGGGGGCAATGTAGAGCTCCTGCTTGCCCTAACTTTAGAGGAAAGGGGGGGTTTGTCTGAGGTTTTTAAAGAGAGCCATTCTGTACATTGTGACAGATTTTTTGTATTATTCCTGGGGATTGAAGGAAAAGGGTTGGGGGATTAGGGTAAGGCAATTGCAGCAGCAGTTTATCGCACAGTCTGTAGAAATAAACTCATATGTGGTAAAAGGTGGGCAATTGCATTCCCGGAGGCTTATAGAAATATAACGGTAAAGGGACTCAGAAATTTTGGCTACTTGGTACTAAGGGACCTTTTCCTTTTATAGAGCGAATATGACCATACTGAAGGATATGTAAATGTGGAAGGATTGTCATGAGAATAGTATGGGAAGGGATGACATGTCAGATGTGGTGTAATTGGAGAGTTTTCTGGTGAGTGAATGTTTTAGTTTAGCCATGTGTTAAAAAACAACAGGTCATTGATGATCATAGTTTTATTAAGGTAAATGATCTTAGAAAAGTGAGACAACTACAAGAGGGAACAATCAAAGCATTTTTAAACATTTTGTATAAAAAAAGTGCTGAAAGAAAGGGAAGTGGTGTATGGGGAATGATCAGGTGTTACTACATTAAGAGAATTTAATTGTCAGTTTATTTTGTAGTTTAGTTAGCACATATGTTAGGATCATCAGAAATCTTCCATTTTACAATGGATTTTTGTTACGGGAGCAGATTAAGAAAATGTGGTGGCAGTATGATAAATGTGGAACCAACTGTTAAGAAGTATGTGATAATTGATGAAATGTTACTTGTAGAGTGTGCTGTTATAAATTGTGGTGGGGGGGGGGATAGGGAAGTTAACCTTATTGGTTACTAACAGAACAACCATTTGTTGGTCGTTATGACTAGGTGGGGTAATGTAATTGTGATAGTGTATAAAAGACAATGTTAAGGCATTTGTCAGTTGGTATGAAGATAACAAACAGGGTTTTGGAAATACAACTGTCTTAAACAAAGTTATACTTCATGATTTTGTTAATTGGTAGAGTTTTCACATCATGTATATTATATTGGGGAAAAGTGTGTTTAGTTGCTTGCTTTTAGGGAGAAAGTGGTTGTGCCAATTTTGTGTGGGGGCAGCAAGGGTTTCCTCATCCTGCATATTGCAGGTTTTGAGTGTGTGTAATCAGAGTTTATAGTTTAGTGCCCCTCTGGATTGGGATAGATTATGTTGATGTTGTTTTGTGAAATAAATTTTGATGTTGGGCCATATTTTGGACGACATTTGGACGTTTGAGTACATATTGTGGTATTCTGTAAGTTTTTGTATAAATTTATAACAATTTAAATGTAGTTAGGATAGTGCATATAGACAATGCTAAGACTTTTGTTAATTGGTATGTAAATAATCAAATGGTTTGGGCAACAACTGTCTTACAAGAACATGATACTTAATGATTTAGTTTATATTGAGTTTTCATATCATGTATCTAATATTTTGGGGGGAAAAGTTTTTTTTTTTAGTTGCAAACTAAGTTAAGGGGAAGGTGGTTGTGCACTATTGTGTGGCAGCAAGGGCCCCTCATCCTCCCACTTTGCAGTTTTGAGGAAGTGTTCATTTGTGTATGGGTTTAGTGTTCACTGGAGTGGTATGGATTGTGTTGATGTTGTAATCTGTGTAAGTTTTGACAATGATCCATATGTTGGAAAACATTTTTATGTTTGTATACATTTTTGGATTCTGTAAGTTTTTAAATAAAAAAAAAAATACCGCAAATCTTTAATGACATCGCAGTTGTGTTAACCACTTTTACAGCTCACCATTCCACCCTCTTTCCAGGTACCCAACCCCATGATCATCGACTTTCACTTTACCTCATACCCGTGGCTCGTTCAAACACACGCACAACATTTTCCCCAACACTTTCATAGACATTCGTTCACACACCAAAACAGTCGTATCATCCACATAACCTATTAATGCCGGCCCAAACAACCCCCTTTCCCCCTACCCCACCCCCACCCCGGGAACTTGCTGTGCTCTCAACCATCCTGTAAAAGGGATCCTGAAAACACGCAAATAAGATGTGACAGGGCACCCCTTGTTAAATCTCTACCCATCTCAAGGTCCATCCCCATACACCCATTTATTTGGGACTCTCATTTTTTGCCCCCTTACAGCGTGTTTTTACCCACCAAACTATTTTTTTCTCCATAAACCTGTCTCCGAAGAATACCTGCCAGTGCACCCCTTTCCACTCTATCAAAGGCGGCCCCGCCAGTCCAAGGCCAGTAAAGCCGCCCCCTTCCTCCGCCCTTTGACTCCACAAAACTTCTAAAAGCCCGTGACCTTCTAACATCGACCTGCCGGCAACCCAAACTGCGATGGCGAAACGACCCTCCCCACCACGCATTTTACTCTATTACCAAAAATTTTTTCGGAAACCTTATAGTCTGCACAGAGCAACGATATTGCCCTATACTTCCCAAGGTTTGGCTGCCCCTTTGCCTTTCGGGACCAGCACCACAATTGCTGTATTCTGCTTATTCCCTAACGTACCCTTCTCCTTCATACAATTTAATATCTTACCATGAACTTCCCAATCAACTCCCAATGCGCAAATAAAATTCCACCGGTAAACCGTCAATACCCGGGCCTTGCCCTTCCTCATTCCGTGTAAAGCAATTTCAATTTCTTCCTCAGTAATAACCCCACCCAAAGCCTTCCTATCACTATGACCCAAAATGCACTTAGCATGCGTGCACACCTTATTTAATTCCACTTCATCCACGCCACTACTAAGTCCGTATTTTTATACCCGTATCCGCATATGCACTCATAGCTTTTGAGTTTCCCTTATCACTTGACTGCTCTAGGATTCTCATCGTCTCGTTACCTCCAAGCTCGGGATTGCCGTCAGCGCTTGCTTTTGCTTTTGTTTTCTCAACCACCACGCGGATGGCCTGTCTCCCCACAAAACTTCTTCTAATCCTGCTTGCACCCGCACCGCTTGAAACCGCTCATTATGCAACGTTCGCAAGCTCTCTTTTTATGTCTACAATCTCGTCCATGTGGTAAACACCACCAACCTTTCCCTGCCCATAACAACCTCTTAATCGATCCTCTAAATAATTCACTAGCCCATATTTTAAAGTGTTTATACGCCTACCCTCCCTCACGTAAAAGAATTTTATCCTTTGCCACCGAGTCCCACCACGTTACAATGTCTTCCACCTCCTGAGCTTCCCTTGAAAACTCATTCCATAGCATAGAAAAACCCTCTAACCCTTCCTCATCACTTAACATACTAATATTAATTTTCAATAATTCTTATAAATTTCCGCCATTCCCTCCCACCCTACCTCCCTACAACTGCCCTGTGATCTGACAAGACCCCTCCACCGTATTAAAAGACTTTACAACTACTCCCTGTGAAATATACACTCTGTCTAACCTTGCAGCATATCCCCTTCTGATAAAAGTTAGTTCTGTTTCCCACACCCCTCCCCCAAACACATCTCTTAAATTAACATCCCTCAACAATCTCTGAGAGGTGCAGACACATGCCCAGCCCTTTGGGTTTGACGTCAGCCGCCCCTTATGACACAGTTCCAGTCACCCCCCACTAATTTCCCACTTCCGGAAGAGCACGCAAAAAAAAACAAGGTCTCACACACAAAATCCGTTCGAACCTTCGTGTCATTCTCCGCTTGGGGCATAGACACTTACAAAAATACACGCTTTCCCATCCAAGTTCCATCCACTCTCACACCCCCCCCCCACCCCCCTCACATCTCTGCAACACCCTCCCCCCCCCCCCCTCACATCTCTGCAACACCCTCCCCCCACCCCCCTCACATCTCTGCAACACCCTCCCCCCACCCCCCCTCACAATCTCTGCAACACCCTCCCCCCACCCCCCTCACATCTCTGCAATACAAACGGGCTCGTCTCTTTTATATAAAAGACCCACACCACCTTTCAAACGGATAGTTGGCAGGGTCAGTACTGTATAAAACCCGCAACCTGCAACACTTCTCCTTCTTTGAAATGGTGTTCTTGAAGGAAGAAACATCAATTCTATGTTTGCTAAGAAAACTGTCAACCAATCTCTCTTTAATCTAGTACACAAACCGTTAACATTAGCAGTCATTTCACCTAAGGCCTGTTATATTTTTCCACCCTTTCCTCTTCTCCTCCCGTGGTTCACCACCCTTTATTTGTTACGTCTATGTGTCTTCTTTACAGTACCTTCCCATTCGCCTCCCTTCTTGCGATTGGCGTCCCTCATGACCCCCCCCTCCCCTCACCCATCCTCTCAGTTTTTTTTCCAGTCCTCTGTGCCGGAGTCAGTACGTCATTTCCCAATCTGACGTAGCTGCCCGTTTCTCGTAACGTTTCTTATCCTCCATGTCAAGATCCGAGGAACCTCACGTGTACCTCAACATCCACCTCACAATGAGTATGAAGTCTCCCGACGTCCCAGACTCGTCGTCCTTTCTGCCGAGTCTCATATTGTTGACAAACCGGAAATCAGAAAGTCTCCAGCTACATCTTCCGGGACGAGCTAACACCACTTGCGGTGACAAGGTCCTTAAAACTTCGTCCAAATCCTCACCTATACTCAACACGTCATGCCGGGGTACCAATCCAGCAGATGGTATCGGCAACGACTCAGGTGCAGGGAGCTTTAGGGGAGGACTCTCATTTCGAAAAGCTGTTCCACCATCTCACTCCACAAACGCCACGCCCTTCCTCTGACGAACGATGCTCACCTTCATCACGTTTTGACTGGGGGTACTTCTTGCACAGGTTTGGTCACGCGTCTGTTCTTTCTCTGCATGCCGCCGCTATGTGGTTTTTACTCTCCACAAATGCGACACGTACGCCGCTGTCCAGGGTATAAAACCATTTTTCCTGTGTCCTAAAATCTTGAAGATACACGTATGACGGTATGGGTTGACGCAACGTCATCTTAAAGGGTGAATGTACCTTCCGGATACCGCGTAGGCACCCATTATCCACTTACCCTGCTGGGCAGAATGGGACAGTTCCATATTTCTCAAATACGTTTCTAATGTGTGCTTCGTTTGCCTCAAAGGGGACATCCCGCAACTTTATCCAAATATAATATCGAGACACGTCCACCAGTCTCACACGCACAGCAGGCGTAACGTCAAAACACACATCTTGAAAGCGCGTAACCACCAATTCATAAACTGTCGCAGCAAGCAGTTTCACAAATACTCTATGCGCTCCGTTCAGCGCTACCCCATACAATTCACCATCTTGTATGCCGTATATCTCCCTGATTATCTTGGGTAAGAGTATTTGAGCTGAACTAGGTGTAATCGCACCTCGAAGTAGGTCAAAACCAATAGTATTAATACGTCTACGATGACAAACCGCCATCTTAACACAGGGGATACCTATGACGAGGCTCACAAGGGATGGAACCTTAACACAGGGGATACCTATGATGAGGCTCACAAGGGAAGGAACCTTAACACAGGGGATGCCTATGACGAGGCTCACACGTGAAGGAAGCACGTACATTCACATAACGTACCCACGCAAAAGATACTACCTGACCGGTAGTACCGTTCGCGTGAGCTCGTGAGTACGTGGCATGGTGCGTATGTACGTGGCATGGGGGATGTGTTTGTGTGTGTACGTAGCATGGTGCCACAACCTGGCCAGTACAGGTCGTATACCCATGAAGGTGAAGTTCCCAGAGGGTGTGAGTTTTATGTTTTGGCGCGGAGGCGCTTCCTGGAGGGGAAGGGGGAAACCCTTCCCGCTTTGTGTGTTCTGTGTTCTTTCATGTTCCCTGGATTGTCTATCATAAGTGGGTGCGGGTGTTGGGGTTTTGTTGATTTCCTCCCGTGGGCTGAGGGGGAACTTGTCGTGTTGTGTGTTTGGTTAGAGCTGGCTTACTTGGGCTTAGGAGTGGAGGAGGGGCCAGGGATGGGGGGGGTGCGGGGGAGTGGGGGGGTTGCAGGTGGCAGTGGGGTTGGGGGGAGGGGAGTCTCGGCGGGTGGCATGGTTTGGGTTTTGGGTCAGGCTGTGGGGTGGGGGGGAAACATGGTGGGGTGGGGGGGAGGGGGGGGCGGGGTAAATGGGGAGCGAGGGGGGGGGGAGTGATGTGGGGTGGGGGAAGGGGGGAAGACGAGTTGGGGGAGCTTTTCTGCATATAGCATTGAGGGGGTGTGGGGAAACTACTGGGGAATTGGGTTTTTT
>NC_069477.1:27197298-27223108 GCF_026875155.1 Cherax quadricarinatus | reverse complement strand
GAGTTATTTAAAATTTTAATTCTACTTAAACAAAGTGTTATATAAGAATATCTTCTTTATCTTAACAACAAGTCTCTCAAGTTAGTCACTTCTTCACATATTTACATCTTTTTACATATTATTTCATCAAAATATTATAACCCTTATTGCACTTTCTTAAGAAAATTTAAATCATATAGTCAAAAATTTTCTTAATTCCCTTACACAATTTATACAATATTAAATTTATTTAAACAATGGTGAGGGAGAGTGTAGATATGTCTATGATAACGTGTACACATGTATGTATATATGTGTGTTTGTAGTGATGTATATGTGTACACATGTATGTATATATGTGTGTTGGTAGTAGTGTGTTTGTAGTGATGTATATGTGTACACATGTATGTATATATGTGTGTTGGTAGTAGTGTGTTTGCATGTATGTATATATGTGTGTTTGTAGTGATGTATATGTGTACACATGTATGTATATATGTGTGTTGGTAGTAGTGTGTTTGCATGTATGTATATATGTGTGTTTGTAGTGATGTATATGTGTACACATGTATGTATATATGTGTGTTGGTAGTAGTGTGTTTGCATGTATGTATATATTGTGTTTGTAGTGATGTATATTGTACACATGTATTATATATGTGTTTTGGTAGTAGTGTGTTTGCAATGTAGTTTTATGTTGTTTTTAGTGATGTATATGTGTACACATGTATGTATATATGTGTGTTGGTAGTAGTGTGTTTGCATGTATGTATGTATGTGTGTTTGTAGTGATGTATATGTGTAGATGAAAGTGAAAAGTAAACGTCAAAAAAAAAATGTGTATGATCTACATAATAATTCACAGTAAAGAAGAGCACAGTTCCGTGGTGCAGCTGTCAGCTTGACTGACTGTGCTGTCAGTCTGGCTGACTCCGCTGTCAGCCTTGCTGACTCTTCTGTCAGCCTGGCTGACTCCGCTGTCAGCCTGGCTGACTCTGCTGTCAGCCTAGTTGACTCCGCTGTCAGCCTGGCTGACTCCGCTGTCAGCCTGGATGACTCTGCTGTCAGCCTGGAGACTGTTGACAATACCAGGTAAAGTTTATGTCAGAATTATTATTACTGAAGTGATGATAAAGATAATATTGATAACACAGAAGACTGACAGTTGAGAAAGTGAAGGTAATCTGTGGATCATGTGTAAACACTGAAATACTGAACTTAACAACACTTATATAAAGCAAAGTTGCACTTGGCTGTATTTATAGTTGTGGAAAAGTTATATGAGCGATGTTAGTAGAGTAGAGTTTTTTATAACTAAAGGTTTTGAATTATGTTACAATATTCAAGAAAGATGGTTTAAAATTTACCCCAAAATGATCTTTGATAATTTGTGTTACGTCACCTGTGGTGTTAAATACTGTGATGTCACTGTACTTTGCTCAAAAGACAATATGTATGTATCTATTTAAATATATATATATATATATATATATATATATATATATAATATATAAATATAATAAAATATATAATATATATATATATAATTCGTGCCGAATAGGCAAACTTTCGATCTTGGCTTAAATAGCAACGCTCATCATGCCATATAGGACAAGTGAAAATTGTGTATGCAATAATTTCGCCAAAATCATTCTTGAACCTAACAAAAAAATATATTTGATTGTGTTTGTTTAGTACTAAATTATTGTTAATGTATTTAAAATATATTTAGTTGGGTTTGGTTAAAATAAATTACACATGTTATGATAAGGTTAGGTAAGTTTTCTAAGATTCTTTGGTCCAAAATTATAAATTTTTACATCAACATTGATGAAAAAAATATATCTTTAAACGTATAAGAGAAAATTTCAGAAAGGACTTAATTTTAAATGAGTTCTTGCTAATTGACCAGTTTTACCTATTAGGCACGACATATATATATATATATAATATATATATATATATAATATATATATATATATATATATTATATATAAATATATATATATATATATATATATATATATATTGGTGTGTGTGTGTGGTCCCGGGAAGGGGGCCAGAACTTCGATTTTGGCTTAAAAAGCAACCTCATTTTGCCATATGGGACAAGTGAAAATTGGTATGCAAAAATTTTTCGCTAAAAATCATTCAAAACCTAACAAAAAAAAATATTTTTCCCCACTGTTTTGTTTGGGTTTTTAAATTTTTTAAAAACAAATCAAAAATTTAAAATTTAGTTATTTAGGCTAAAATAAAAATTTTCTAAAAAAAGGGTTAGGTAATTTTTTCTAAGATTCTTTTGGTGAAAATTTAAAAAATTTTTACATTATAAATTAAAATGAAAAAAATAAAACTTTAAACGTATAAAAAGAAAATTTTAGAAAGGACAAAATTTTAAAAGGAATTTTCTTCAAAAAAAACCATTTTACATATTTCCGGCACGACATTTATATATAAATATATATATATATAAAAAAATATATATATAAAAATATATATATATATAATATATATAATATATAAAATATATTATTTTATATATATTAAAATACATACAAGGCAAGCCATCATTTAGCCCCAAACTTTATTAACTACTGTGTTTAAACTCTGTAACACTTTTTTACATGTGCTGCTGTATGTTTGTATACAAACATCTGCGACCATAAAAATTTCTTTTGATAAAAAACCCCCAAAAAAAACCAGAAATTTTTTTAAATTTTGGGTTGCATTTTTTCATGGGGGAATTTTTTTAGGATTCTCACTTGCACTCAAAACAAACACAATAAAAAAGTACACTCGACTTTAAAAACACTTTAAAACGCATTCATACTAATAAGATGTACACATGACAATCAAAACACAAAACCTGTACACATAAAAAACATCAACATACTTGGGGCACTTTAAAATTCATAAACACATAACATGTACACATGAAAATCATCAAAAAACATGTGCACATAAAATCATCAACACATAACATGTACACATGAAAAACTTTCAACACAAAAATTTTCCACATACAATCATAAACACAATGTCACATACAATCATCAACCCCAAAAGTACACATGAAAATTCTCATCCATATCCCACATGACAATCATCAAAGCTTTACACATGAAAATCATCAAATACAACATGTACACATGACAATCAACCCCACAACTTTGAAAAACAGACAATCCAGCAAAACATGTACACTTTACAATCATCAACACAAAAGTACACATACAATCAACATACAACATGTACCCCTGAAAAACGCAGCATACAAAATTTTTTACACATGGAAAGTCATCAACATAAAAACCATGTAAAACATGGCAGTCTCAACATACAACAGTACACATAATAAATAAACAAAAAACATGACACAAACAATCACAACAAACAACAGGTACACATAAACAATCATCAACATAAAAACATGTACACTACAATCATCCCCAAACAACATGTAAAACATGACAATCCAACATAAAAAACAGTACACTTTCACAATCATCAACATACAACTTTAACACTTTACAATCATCAAAATACAACATGTACAAAATGACAATCATAAACATACAAACATGAAAACACATGAAAAAGCATAAACCACCCCAAAAAGTACACATGCAATCATAAAACACACATGTCCCATAGGGCACACATCCCAAAACCACGTGAAATTTAATGGGGTACTAAAAACATGTGAAACATGACACAAAATCCTCCACTAGGGCCTCATTCGGCCCCTCCATAAAAAACACAATTTTACACAAACAATGTTCTAAAATTACTGTCAAACCAAACCCTTTTTTTGTTTTATATATTCGAATTTAAAGCAAATACTCATATCAAAATTTCCCAAATATTTGCCCTTTTTCTACATTGTTTAATAAATGGGGAAACCAGTACATGTATGTCTATAAAGAATTTTAAACACATGTTTTTTAACATAATTGTTAGAGGGAGGGGCTTTGGACGACATTTTTTGTGTGTATGTAACGTGTGATCCGTACATTTTAAATAGGGGATAGGAGATAATTTTTGTAACTTTGTTTGTGGGGGTTTTTGGGTACAGGGGATTGTGTGTGTTTTTTTTTTAATGTATGCAAGGAAATTAAAAATTAGGGTTTTATTAAGGTGGGGTGGCTTAAACGCATAAAAAATATTTTAAAAATTTCCCTTGTATATTGTATGCATACAATTTCTGTGTTGTTAGGCTTTGATCCAAAATGAAAAAGGGGGATAAAAAACAAAAATAAAAAACATGTAATATTTAAGACATTTGAAGGTGTGGCAAATTAAACCAACATTTGGGTATTCACTCAATAATAAAACACCACAAAATTTTTAAACGGCTAAGTAAAAAAAAAACAACTTGTTTTTTATACTTTTTAAAAGTGAAACCCAAAAAGGATTTCAAAATTTTTAGTTAAATTACTCTCGGAGGTGGCGGAACTGTAGCACTTGGGGGCGTCTAGCTGACCTACGTCCAGGCGTCTTGGGGGTGAATTACTGGACGCGTTTTCTGTGTGTCCCTCCAAAATTTCCCTCCCACCTGCCACCCTCTACCGAGACCACAGAAAAGACCAAGTTTCCAACGCGGGGTCCGGGGGGCACCCTGACTCTGGGAATGGGGAAGGGAGTCCCCCTGAGGTGACCATGGACCCCTGAGACCTGCCGGGGGAAGGCACCGCGACTCTGGGAGGGGGGAAGGGATCCACCAGGTGACAAGGGACTCCGGGAACGCTGTTCCGGGGGAAGGGCACCGCTGACCTGGGGAAGGGGGGAAGGGAGTCCACCCGGTGACACAAGGGACCCTGGAGACCTGTTTTCCGGGGGAAGGGGCACCGCTGACCTTACTAAGTGGGGAAAAAGCCCCGAGGAAGGGAGGGATTCTTGGATAATAACTTGAGGAAGGTTTTGTGGCTGTCTAGTAAGTGGGAAGAAGGGACATCCGGAGCGACGGATGATTCCTGGATACAGAACCGGGAAGGCAAAATAATGCATGAGGCTACCTTTAAAAGGGGAAAAGGGAAATATCCGGGGTAACAAGGATTCCGGATACATGACCCCGGGGGAAGCAAAATACCGCGGGACTTTGGGAAGGGGGAAGGGAAACTACTGGGGGACATAAGGTCCCTAAACACGACCGGGAAAGCCGCCCAACTCGCTGCCCTTTGGGAAATTGGGGGGGAAACACCCGGGGAGGAGCGGAGGTTCCCATACATGAATTTGGGGGAAGGTTCGTTGGGGGCTACCTGGGTAAGTGGGGAAGGGGAGACATCCGGGAGCGGGGTTTGGTTTTCCTGGATACAGAACCGGGGAAGGGCAAGAATACATGCTTGAGGCTGCCCTTGGTAAGGGGGGAAGGGAAGATATCCGGGGGAGACGGAAGGTTTCCGGTACATGATCCTGGGGAAGCAAAATCCCGCTGACTTTGGGGAAGTGGGGAAGGGGAGTTACGGGGTTACATAAGGGGGCTCCTAAACACTGATCCGGGAAGGGCACGACCTAACCCCTGCCCAAGGTAAGGGGGAAAGGGGAAGACGTCCGGGACGAGCGGATGGATTCCGATACATGAACTTAAAGGAAGGTTGCTTTGGGGGCTGACCTTGGGAAAGGGGGGAAGGGGGGAAACATCCGGGACCGAGGGGATGGATTCCTGGATACATGTCCTGGGAAGGCGAATACGCATTGAGCGACCGGGGGAAGTAAGGGGGAAATATCCGGGGGTAGACGGAAGGTTTCCGGATACATATCCTGGAAGGCAAGAAAACCGCTGATTTTTGGGAAGTGGGGAAGGGAGTCTACCTGAGGTGCATAATGGCCTGGAGACCTGATCCGGGGAAGGCACTGACCTAACTCGCTGACCTTATAAGTGGAAGGAAGACATCCGGAGCAGCGGATGTTTCCTCGATACATAACTTGGGAAAGGGTTTGCTGTTGGGGCACCTTGGTAAGTGGGAAGGGGGAGACACCCGGGGGGACGAGCGGATGGATTCCTGGAAACTGAACCTGGGGAAGGCAAGATCATGCATTTGAGGCTGCCGGGGAAATGGGAAGGAAGATATCCGGGGTAGACGGAAGGATTCCGGGAAATACATGACCGGGGGGGGCAAGAATACCGCTGACTTTGGGGGAAGGGGAAGGGAGTCTAGCTGAGGTACATAAGGGGGCTCCGGGAAACACTGATCCGGAAGGCACGGACCTAACTCGCGACCTTAGGTAAGGGGAAGGAAGACTCCGGGAGGAGGGGATGGATTCCTGGAACAGAAACAAAGGGAAGTTCTGTTGGGGCGACCGGGGTTAAGTGGGAAGGGAGACATGGGGCCCGACGGAGGGATTCCGGATAAGACCTGGGAAGGCTAAATACATGCAGTTGAGGCTGCCTTTTGGGAAAGGGGGGAAGGGAAGATATCCGGCGGTAGACGAAGACCCCGGATACATACCGGGGAAGGCAAAAAACCGCTGACTTTGGGAAGTGGGGGGGGAGTCTACCTGGGGTGAAAAGTGGGCTCCTGAGACACTGACCCGGGGGAGGCCGACCTAACCGCTGACCTTAGTAATGGGAAGGGAGACACCCGGGAGCGAACGGAGGTTTTCCTGATACAAAACTTGGGGAAGGTTTGTTGGGCCCTTGGGTAAGTGGGAAAGGGGGAGACACCACAAGGGGATGGATTCCGGAACACACCTGGGACAGCAAGAAACGGGTTAGTGGGGCTGCCGGGGAAAGTGGGGAAGGGAAACATCCGCGGTAACGGATAAATTCCTGGTACATAACCTGGGAAGGGCGAGGCGGGAAGGGCGACGAACCGAGAGGAGAGCTGACCTAGGGAAATGAGGAAAGGGGAAGACACCGGGGGCCCCGGGATGGTTCCGGGACACATGAACCTGGAAGCGGGGGGGGGGGCGGACCTTTAAAAGACGAACCACTGGCCTCCACTGGAAGGGTCGGGTAACCAGAGATAACTCTGAGCTGACAGTGGTCGCAAAAATATTTTTATTTTTAATTATTGTTATTCAGATTTCTAATTTGTTTCAAAACATCACCAGGTATGTTTTCCCCACCCCACCCCCTGACAGTACCACGGGGGTGTTCCCCCCCATTTCCCCCAGTCCCTGACAGAAAGCCACGGGGGTTAAACTCCCCTCCACCTCCCTGACAGAGCCAGGGTGGTTACTTCCCCACTCCAGCCCCCCTGACAGTACCAAAAGGCTTTATTCCCCTGCAGCCTCCCTGCAGTAGCCCGGTGGTTTATTCCCACTCCAGCCCCCCTGACGTACCAGGGTGGTGTTTTTTTCCCACTCCACCCCCTACAGTAGCCACGGTGTGTTTTTCCCACTCCACCCCCCCTACAGTAGCCCACGGTGGGTTATTCCCACTCCACCCCCTGACTACCACGGGGTTTATTCCCACTCCACCTCCCTGACATACCACGGGGGTTTTTTCCCACCCCAGCCTCCCTCATACCACGGTGGGTTATTCCCACCCCAGCCCCCTGACATACCACGGGGTTTTTTTCCCCACCCGCCCCCCCTGACGTAGCCACGTGGGTTATTCCCACTCCAGCCTCCCTGACGTACCAGGGTGGTGTTATTCCCACTCCACCTCCCTGACAGATAAACGGTTGTTTTTTCCCACCCCCAGCCTCGCTGCCCGAAGCCACGGTAGTGTTTTCCCACCCACCTCCCAACAGTAGCCTGGTGGGTTTTTTCCACTCCAGCCCCCCTGACAGTATCAGGTGGTGTTTTTTCCCACTCCACCCCCCTGACTACCACGGTAGTGTTTTTCCCACTCCTGCCACTCTCAAGGGAGTCACGGTGTGTTCTTTTTTGTGTTCTTTTCCCCGGGAGTTACCTCAACAAGATAACATTGAAAAACTAGAATTGTCAATAAAAAATTGTTGGAAGTGGTAAAGCTTTAAGATGGCAGTTTTCCGGGGTACACAGTCTGGTACTCAAAATAACGCAGGAAAAGACAGGGCCCGGGACAATACCGGCCCAACTTCATTAACTTTCACCTACACAAAGTTTCTTTAGTCAATACAGAGGCAGCAGCAAACAGTAATGTTATTGTACTCGCTTCTGTGTTACTGTATTTTTTCCTGTGTTCTGTACTGCACTTTTCTTAGTAATGTACTGTTCTTATGTATTAGGGGACTGTTTTTGTTTTACTGTACTGTTCTTTTGTGTTACTGCCCCTGTTCTCGTGTTACAATACTGTACTTTTCGGTTTTAATACTGTACTTTTTCTGTATTACACAAAGACCAGTACAGTAACACAAAACAAGGAGAGAACACAAAACCAGGAGAGTAACACAGAAACCAGTACGTAACACAAAACCAAAATGTAACACAGAAACCAGTACAGTAACACAGAAGCCATACAGAAAACACATAACCATTCAGAAACACAAAGACCATACAGTAACACAAAGCCCAGTACGGGACTCCGGGACACGCGGGGAAGGTGGGCTGCTGAGCGTAGGTGGGAAGTGGGAAGGAGAACATCGAGGGGACACAGATGGAACCCGGACACGCTGGGAAGGTAGGAAGGCTAAACTAGGAAAAAATGGGGGGGGAAACACTGAGGGGACAAGATAGACTCCGGGACACCTGGGGAAGGTGGGACTGCTGACGTAATATAGGAAGTGGGAAGGGAAACATCTGGGGGGAACGATGGATCCAGAACGCTGGGGGAAGGAAGGACTGCTGAGGAGATAGGAAGTGGGGAGGGAGAACATCTGAGGGAAAACTGGACCCCCCTGGACACCTGGGGAAGGTAGGAGGGGCTGACGAGGAAAGGAAGGGGGGGAAGGGAGAACATCTGGGGGGACCAATACCCGGGCACGCTGACCAGCTGCAGCACCGACCACGGCAGGCTGCAGCAACGATCACCCCCATGCTGCAGGCACCGACCACGGCCGGCTGCAGCACGGCCCACTGGCCAGCTGCAGCCCGCCACATTGTCGTTCATCTCAGTTTTTATAGTCTTTTAAAAATTCCCCCTATCTCTCCTTCTTTCCTGTCGTAGGGTTGATTTCCCTTAACCTTCCTCGTAAAACAAAACCCCTTAGCTCCGGGCAAAGTTTTTTTTTGCAAGCCTTTAAAACCTTTCTCAGTATCTTAAATTGCGGGCTAACGGGTACTGAAAGAAACTGCAATCCCATTCACTAACAACGGGTACAACTTCTATGGCAAACATGTATCGAAGGGATGGGTACATATTTTTGGGGCCCGGGAGTGACTTTGGGCAAACGGATCGAGGGGGGGAACCATTGCTGACTTTCTAGGTTTTAAACTGATAAAGAAAAGATAGGGGTTGTGTGTGTGGGGAACTGTTGCGCACATTTTTAAAACAGTAGATAACCAAAATACCTCAGAGATATGTTTAAAACGCATTATTATCAAAATTTGGGAATGAAACAATAACGTGCATTTTTGGGGGGGGAAACGTAATAGTTTTGAATCTTGGCGAAATGCGGGGTCGGTTTGAAAACTGGTCAAAGGAAATTTGATTTGTAAAGGAGCAGGGTTTCCCTTACGTTTTTTAAACTTGCTGTTCTGTCGTGTAATTTCTCACAAAGTGCAACATTCATGTGGGTTCTTGTCAGGAAATCTTTAAAAAAATTAATCTTTCCGGGAGGTATTTATCTCGGTTTTTGGGCTCTGTATTAAACGTCAGTGATGACTGGTGAGGTTTTGTGGTGTTGCAGCATTGAAGGGTTTTTCAATGTTGTGTCTCCGCACGAGTGTGAGAAACTGTGGTGGGAAACGTGCTTCTGATTGGTCCTTTTATATGGTGAGGGGCGAAGGAATGATATTTCGCCGCCACGACGGCCAATCGACAATGGGGACTTTGATGACGTCACTAGTTTTTTGGTGGGGTTGGACTGCTGGCCACGGTGGTGAAAGGTCCTTGGGGGAATTTTTAGTATTTCTTTTCCAAGGGGGAGATCTGGAATGTTTCTGGGGTTGGGAAAATTGTGTCACAAACCACTGGGGTTTTGTAACAAAGGAACGCAGTAACACAAAGAGAGGGTGGGTAATGCTTTTTTTGGGCTGATGATGGGGCTGACAAGTTCCACACAGAGATTCCTATCCGACTCCCGCGTGATCACATGACTTGCACAGATACCCAACGACAGCACCTGACAAAAATGCCTAATACAGGCAACAGCAGCACATGAGAGTTTTACATCCTACCTATATACATAACTAATAAAGCCAAATAATATAAAGCAACATATTTTCATTTTTGCTGTTAAAAAACTTAGCATTAAAAATTATATGACCCCAATGTACTGGTTGTGCACATGGTAAACCCCCAAGTACTTTTGTGCACATGTAAACCACAAAGACTATTTGTGCACGAGGTAAGACCACAATGTACGTTGTCACGAAAGGTAAGCCCCCCCAAATTTCTGGTTTTTTCACGATGGTAAACCCCAATGTACGTTTTTGCACGAGGAAAACCCAATGTTTTGTGTTGTGCACGTGGGAAGACCCCAATGTACTATGTTTTTGCACGATGGTAAGACCCTAAGTGGTTTTGGGACGATGGTAAGACCAAATAAATGTTTGTGCCGAAGGAAGACCAAAAATGTACTGTGTTTTTGCAGAAGTAAACCACAATGTACGTTTTTTGTGCACGATGGGAAACCACAATTTACTGTTTTGCCCGAGGGAAACCACAAGTAGTGTTGTGCACGATGGGAAAACCACAAAGACAAATTTTGCACATGGGAAGACCACAATGTCTGTTTTTTGCACGTGGTAAGACCACAAGTACTGTGTTGTCACGATGGTAAACCAAAATGTTTATTTTCACGTGGAAAAACCACAATGTACTTGTTGTGCCAATGGTAAAAAAAATGTACTGTTTTGCCTTGTAAACCACAAGTACTGTGTTTGCACGAGGTAAGCCACAAGTACTTTTGTCACGATGTAAGACCACAATTCTATTTGTGCACGATGGAAGACCACAATGTACTGTGTTTTTGCACGATTAGACCACAATGTACTGGTTTGTCACGATGAAACCACAATTACTATGGTGCACGAGGAAGACCCCAAGTACATGTTTTTCACGATGGGAAACCACAATGTACTATGTTTCACGAGGTAAACCAAAAAATTAAAAATGTTGTCACGTTGAAAAACCCAAAGTACTATGTTTTACGTGGTAAGACCACAATGTACTAGTTGGGCACATGGAAGACCATATGTACTAGTTGTGCAAGTGGGAAGACCCCAATGTACTATGTTGGCACATGAAACCACAATGTACAGTTGTGCACGATGGAAAAAAACCACAATTTTCAAGTTGTGCACGAGGAAACCACAATGTACTAGTTGTGCACGATTAAACCACAATGACATGTTTTCACGATGGTAAGACCCCAAGTACTGTGTTTGCACGATGGTAAGACCACAATGTTTTTGTGTTGTGCCGTGGAAACCACAATGATGGTTGGCACGATGTAAACCACAATGTACTGTGTTGTGCACGATTAAGACCACAATGACTGTGTTTCACGATGGTAAGACCACAATGTCTGTTTTGCAGGGTGGGAAACCACAATTACTGGGTTTTTGCAGGGGTGGGAAAACCACAAGTACTGTTTTTTCAGGATGGAAACCTAAAGACGTTTGTCACGAAGGAAAAACCACAATTACTGTGTTGTCCGATGGAAACCCCAATGTACTATTTTACGTGTAAGACCACAATGTACGTTTGTGCAGGATGGTAAACCATAATAAAATGTTTTGCACGATGGTAAGACCACAATGACTGTGTTTCACTGGTAAACCACAAAACGTGTTGTGCAGATGGTAATACCCAATTACTATGTTGTCACGATGGGAAACCACAAAGTCTATTTGTGCACGATGGGAAACCAAAATACTATTAGTCAATGGGAAACCCCAAATAAATTTATGCAGGATGGAAACCACAATGTACTATTAGCAGGATGGTAGACCACAATGTACATGTAGTGCAGGAGGGGAAGACCACAATGTCTATGTTTTTGCACGATGGAAGAAAAATGTACATGTAGGCAGAGGTAAACCACAAAGTATTATGTAGTGCAGATGGGAAGACCCCATTTTACTATTTTTGCACATGGAAGACCACAATTTACTATGTTGCGGATGGGAGCCAAAATTTCTTGTAGTCAGGGTGGGAAAAACCAATGACTTTATGCAGATGGTAAGACCACAAAAAACATGTATTAAGGGAAACCACAATGACTATGTTTTGCACGATGGTAAACCACAAGTACTAGTTGTGCACGATGGTAAACCCCAAAATCTATTATGCACATGGTAATACCACAATGTAATTTTGGCACGATGGTAAAACCCCAAAACTTGTATGCACGATGTAAACCCAAAAGTACTATGTTGTGCCCATGGGAAGACCACAATATACTATTTTTGCCATGTAAACCCAATGTACTATGTTGTCACGTTGGGAAACCACAATATACTATGTATCAGGATGGGAAACACAATGACTATGTTGGCACGTTGGAAACATTATAACAAAAGGTTTTGTTTTGAACATCCTACTTATTCATGTTCTACTACTACATAGAAAAATACATCAAACATAAACCCCCACTCAAACTTTTCCTCACCTCTTAACAGGACCACACCAAACCCAAACACGATCTCTTTTTGATGTACCCCGTGCCATATCACACTTTAAAAAAAACTTGGGACATAAAGGGGGCCAAAAATTTTGGGAATTTTATTACAGAAAATCTGAAGTAACCCAGATTGAGCGCTAATCCCATAGGGGTCATCACCTCGTAGGGCAAAGAGATTCTCCAAGGAAAGAAATAGGTTTAGTTCGGGATGAGGAACCTTCACCGGGACAGGGTACCCCGGGCACAGCTTGGCCTGGCCAACCGGGACTGCATCCAGATATGGAATTCGCCTCCCCTGCTCTACATAGTAAATCTTTCAATTTTGCTTTGAGAGGATTTGAACAAACTCGAAGGGATAAACAAAGACTGATAACCAATTACTTTGAATTTTCGACACATTAAATCGTGACTGGCCTTAGTTTCCCTTAACTGGGTGTATCCTGATATGGGGTTAAATGTGGTGTAGTTTTTGAGATGGGTTTAAATGTGTTAGTTCTTGAGATGGCTAATTGTGGTGTGTTTCCTTAATGTGCGTTAGCTGTGTTTCCTAAGGAAACGTTTAAATGTAGTATATTTCCCTTTATGTTTTTAGTAAATTTCTTGATATTGATTGTTTTTCCCGACGATTGGTTAACGTAGTTTATCCTTATGTGTGATTAATGGGGGGTTCCTTAAATTTAATTTAAATTTTGGGTGGGACAAAGGGGTGGGGTTTCGGGTGGGCGTTCGTGTGGCTGGTCCCCGTTTTTACTCACTCCACCCCCCTACAGTATCACGGTGGGGTTATCTCACTCCACCCCCTGACAGAGCACGGTGGGGTTATTCTCACTCCACCTCCCGCAGTAGCCACGGGGTGTTATTCCCACTCCAGCCTCCCCGACAGTAGCCACGGGGTGTTATTTCCCCCTCCAGCTTCCCTGACAGTATCATGGTGGTGTTACCCCACTCCCTGGCCCAACCAACCCCACGGCTTTCCCCCGGGAAAAAAATTTTGTTCGGGTTTTTAACCCCGGGGGTTAGCCACCCAGGGTAACCCAAGAAAGCATGCTCATCGGGACTGTCTAACTTTTTTTCCATTGGGGGCCCCAATCTTGTCCCCCCGGATCACCCACACCAGTCGACTAACACCCAGGTCCTATTGCTCTAGGGGAACGGGCAACAGTTAAGGAAACGCTCAAATGTTTCCACCCGTCGGGAATCGAAACCCGGCCTCCCTGTGTAAGCGGGAGCTTTTCCACCAGGGCCCCCGGGCCCCCTCAAACCCCCAAAACCCCCACCCAACCTCAACACACAAAACTAGCTTTTTCACACCTGATCTCATCATTTTGCAAAATCATTCAGCTTACACTCACCTCAATACACCAATATACCAGCTCTTCCCCCACCCCCAATGCATACTCGCACAAAAAGCCACCCCAACTCGTCTTTCCCCCCTCTCCCCAGCCCCCACAGTCACTCCCCCCCGCCCCCTCTCTCCCCATTACCCCCGCCACCCCCTCCCACCCAATCCACCCATGACTCCCCCACCCTCCACAGCCTGAGCCAAACCACCATGCCACCAGCCGAGACTCCCCTCCCCCCAACCCCCACTGCCACCCGAAACTTCCCCACTCCCACCGCACACCCCCACCCCCTCCACCCCTGGCCCCTCCTCCACTCCTACGCCCAAGTAAGCCAGCTCTAACCAAACACACAACACGACAAGATCCACCTCAGCCCACAGGAGGAAATCAACCAAACCCCAACCCGCACCCACTTATGATAGACAATCCAGGGAACATGAAAGAACACAGAACACACAAAGCAGAAGGGTTTCCCCCCTCCCCTCCAGGAAGCGCCTCCGCGACCAAACATACACTCACACCTCTGGGAACATCACCTTCATGGGTATACGACCTGTACTGGCCAGGTTGTGGCACCATGCTACGTACACACACAAACACATCCCCCATGCCACGTACATACGCACCATGCCACGTACTCACGAACTCACGCGAACGGTACTACCGGTCAGGTAGTATCTTTTGCGTGGGTACGTTATGTGAATGTACGTGGTTCCTTCACGTGTGAGCCTCGTCATAGGCATCCCCTGTGTTAAGGTTCCTTCCCTTGTGAGCCTCGTCATAGGTATCCCCTGTGTTAAGGTTCCATCCCTTGTGAGCCTCGTCATAGGTATCCCCTGTGTTAAGGGTGGAGGAGAGGAACTGGTGCAGGAATATACGTGGAGGTGAAGCACGGCGGTGGGGGAGAGGGTGGAGTGGAGGAGAGGGTTCGTGATACGTGATACAGTAGTGATAGAAGAGGTGGAGTAGTGGTTTTACGAAATTAACTTAGGCTAGATCAAGCTATTTCTTTGTAGATGAATGGTTCAGAGAACCGACATGTTGATAAATTAGACACATGTGCAACTCTTGGGTATCTTTATTGAGGAAACGTTTCGCCACACAGTGGCTTCATCAGTCCATACAAAGGAGAATCTTGGGATCTAATACTTGGGAATTCTTCGCTTGCCTAATTCTTGGGCACGACCTACTTCCACATTGAGCAAATGTGACACCACCTATGACTGCTGCACCTCTCCTGCCAACGGTTTATAAGCTCCTTCTCAGCACGTATGCCGTATTCTATTCAAGATTGATGGACTGACCACATCGACTCAAGGTTGAGGAACTGATTACCTCATTCTCCTCCTGTTCTTCAAGATTCTCCTTTGTATGGACTGATGAAGCCACTGTGTGGCGAAACGTTTCCTCAATAAAGATACCCAAGAGTTGCACATATGTCTAATTTATCAAGCTATTTCTTATTAATAACAGTTGAACTGAAGAGAATTTCAACAAGCCAAAGTCGTAAATTGGATTAAGTTTATTACGATTTCTATACAAATGGAGAGTTGCTCTTAGCCATTCCATGCAAGGATGACATATAACTAAAGATATTATTTATCACACCTCGCCTTTACTGCATAAACACAAGGATGATTTTTAAATTATAAAAGATACTGTTTCTAGGAAGAACGAGGCAGCTTAGTACATCCTGCAAGACATATAAACTATCTAGTAGAAAAATGACTGTATAAATCACTAAAAATGTATTTACAGCTGTATTTTAAAATTACTTATTAAGTAAGGTGTTAAAAATGTTCGGGTAACATGTAAAACAAAGTAATTAATGTTTATGTAACTATTATTTGAGAAAATAAGCAAGACAGTGACCTCTTGGTGCACGTCTAAGTGCACATACTCTTGGTGCACGTCTAAGTGCACATACTCTTGGTGCACGTCTAAGTGCACATACTCTTGGTGCACGTCTAAGTGCACATACTCTTGTAACCTGTGGTCTCATATCAAAGTAATTAATAATGTGAATAACCTGGGAGACTCCATCATACAGGGGAGAACTTATAGCTTGTAAATATACACTGTAAACACTAGTGCAGAAATCGGTAGCTTACTAGAAAATTCTTGCGAATTTATTGCAACATTTATTTTAAGATTCATGGAGAGGATTTGCCCTAATGGAGAGGCACCTGGAGTCAGTACCTGATCAGCCTGGCTGTGGTTCGTACGTCGGTTTACGTGCGGCCAGCAGTAACAGCAGGGTTAATCAAGCTCTGATCTACCATGACGTCTTGTCACAGACGGGGCCGCGGGGACGTTGACCCCTGAAATCCTCTCCAGGTATACTCCAGGTAATAACCCCCCATAGAAAATATATTCTTTCGTGAGTTTTTGAAAACATGTAAATATCAATAGTCCATGTGACATATTTAAAAATGTTAAAAAATTTACTAAATTCCAATATTTTCCAAAGACTTTATTTGTCCCTTTTCTGTTTTTTTTTTTTTTTTTTTTTTTTTTTTTTTTTTTTTTTTTTTTTTTTTTTTTTTTTTTTTTTTTTTTTTGTGAATACCGACACACAATTGATAGCTACAGAGATTTACACACACAAGTGAAAGTATGAAGGTACTAATTAGCGTTGATGAAAATCAACAGGATCAAAAGACAGCTCACACATGAAAGTGGATTGTTGAAAACAGCAAATATTTCTGAAAAAAACTTGGTGAAAGCTGAACCCTCGTCAACACTCTTTACACCTCAAATGAGGCGCCTTAATGTCAGTGAGAAGTTCTTGATCCAAAACACTGAATCAATCCTCCCACTCTTTGCTTCGAACATGATTTCATCCTATTTCCGAGGCGCTATGTGACCCCAGCGTGTTTAGCGCATTATTCTAATTGTAACACCTCCTGAATGCATTAGTGAAAATCTAAGTAGTATCTTAAAATGTTCTTCGGATGCTTTGAAGAACAAAGAATTCTAGAGTTTATGATGGATACCCATTCGGAAAGGAGTCTCTCGCTGTAGCGAAGTGGATCTGATCCTAATTCCTCGGATCGAATCTTAACACTCCCAGTCCTTCCTTTCTCTAATTAGCCTCATTAATAGGAAATTTCTCCCTTTTATAAAATCCACGTTATATTCTAATGGAGTCTCCTGTGGTAGTGTCTCACCACTCAATGGTGTCTCCTGTGGTAGTGTCTCACCACTCAATGGTGTCTCCTGTGGTTGTGTCTCACCACTCAATGGTGTCTCCTGTGGTAGTGTCTCACCACTCAATGGTGTCTCCTGTGGTTGTGTCTCACCACTCAATGGTGCCTCCTGTTGTAGTGTCTCACCACTCAATGGTGTCTCCTGTGGTAGTGTCTCACCACTCAATGGTGTCTCCTGTGGTAGTGTCTCACCACTCAATGGTGCCTCCTGTTGTAGTGTCTCACCACTCAATGGTGTCTCCTGTGGTTGTGTCTCACCACTCAATGGTGTCTCCTGTGGTAGTGTCTCACCACTCAATGGTGTCTCCTGTTGTAGTGTCTCACCACTCAATGGTGTCTCCTGTGGTAGTGTCTCACCACTCAATGGTGTCTCCTGTGGTAGTGTTTCACCACTCAATGGTGTCTCCTGTTGTAGTGTCTCACCACTCAATGGTGTCTCCTGTGGTAGTGTCTCACCACTCAATGGTGCCTCCTGTTGTAGTGTCTCACCACTCAATGGTGTCTCCTGTGGTAGTGTCTCACCACTCAATGGTGTCTCCTGTGGTAGTGTCTCACCACTCAATGGTGTCTCCTGTGGTAGTGTCTCACCACTCAATGGTGTCTCCTGTGGTTGTGTCTCACCACTCAATGGTGTTTCCTGTGGTAGTGTCTCACCACTCAATGGTGTTTCCTGTGGTAGTGTCTCACCACTCAATGGTGTTTCCTGTGGTAGTGTCTCACCACTCAATGGTGTCTCCTGTGGTTGTGTCTCACCACTCAATGGTGTCTCCTGTGGTAGTGTCTCACCACTCAATGGTGTCTCCTGTGGTAGTGTCTCATCACTCAATGGTGTCTCCTGTGGTTGTGTCTCACCACTCAATGGTGTCTCATGTGGTTGTGTCTCACCACTCAATGGTGTCTCCTGTGGTAGTGTCTCACCACTCAATGGTGTCTCCTGTGGTAGTGTCTCACCACTCAATGGTGTCTCCTGTGGTAGTGTCTCACCACTCAATGGTGTCTCCTGTTGTAGTGTCTCACCACTCAATGGTGCCTCCTGTTGTAGTGTCTCACCACTCAATGGTGTCTCCTGTGGTTGTGTCTCACCACTCAATGGTGTCTCCTGTGGTAGTGTCTCACCACTCCATGGTGTCTCCTGTTGTAGTGTCTCACCACTCAATGGTGTCTCCTGTGGTAGTGTCTCACCACTCAATGGTGTCTCCTGTGGTAGTGTCTCACCACTCAATGGTGTCTCCTGTTGTAGTGTCTCACCACTCAATGGTGTCTCCTGTGGTAGTGTCTCACCACTCAATGGTGCCTCCTGTTGTAGTGTCTCACCACTCAATGGTGTCTCCTGTGGTAGTGTCTCACCACTCAATGGTGTCTCCTGTGGTAGTGTCTCACCACTCAATGGTGTCTCCTGTGGTAGTGTCTCACCACTCAATGGTGTCTCCTGTGGTTGTGTCTCACCACTCAATGGTGTTTCCTGTGGTAGTGTCTCACCACTCAATGGTGTTTCCTGTGGTAGTGTCTCACCACTCAATGGTGTTTCCTGTGGTAGTGTCTCACCACTCAATGGTGTCTCCTGTGGTTGTGTCTCACCACTCAATGGTGTCTCCTGTGGTAGTGTCTCACCACTCAATGGTGTCTCCTGTGGTAGTGTCTCATCACTCAATGGTGTCTCCTGTGGTTGTGTCTCACCACTCAATGGTGTCTCATGTGGTTGTGTCTCACCACTCAATGGTGTCTCCTGTGGTAGTGTCTCACCACTCAATGGTGTCTCCTGTGGTAGTGTCTCACCACTCAATGGTGTCTCCTGTGGTAGTGTCTCACCACTCAATGGTGTCTCCTGTTGTAGTGTCTCACCACTCAATGGTGTCTCCTGTTGTAGTGTCTCACCACTCAATGGTGTCTCCTGTGGTAGTGTCTCACCACTCAATGGTGTCTCCTGTGGTAGTGTCTCACCACTCAATGGTGTCTCCTGTGGTTGTGTCTCACCACTCAATGGTGTCTCCTGTGGTTGTCTCACCACTCAATGGTGTCTCCTGTGGTTGTGTCTCACAACTCAATGGTGTCTCCTGTGGTTGTGTCTCACAACTCAATGGTGCCTCCTGTTGTAGTGTCTCACCACTCAATGGTGTCTCCTGTTGTAGTGTCTCACCACTCAATGGTGTCTCCTGTGGTAGTGTCTCACCACTCAATGGTGTCTCCTGTTGTAGTGTCTCACCACTCAATGGTGTCTCCTGTGGTTGTGTCTCACCACTCAATGGTGCCTCCTGTTGTAGTGTCTCACCACTCAATGGTGTCTCCTGTTGTAGTGTCTCACCACTCAATGGTGTCTCCTGTGGTTGTGTCTCACCACTCAATGGTGTATCCTGTGGTTGTGTCTCACCACTCAATGGTGTCTCCTGTGGTTGTGTCTCACCACTCAATGGTGTCTCCTGTTGTTGTGTCTCACCACTCAATGGTGTCTCCTGTGGTTGTGTCTCACCACTCAATGGTGTCTCCTGTGGTTGTGTCTCACCACTCAATGGTGTCTCCTGTAGTTGTGTCTCACCACTCAATGGTGTCTCCTGTGGTTGTGTCTCACCACTCAATGGTGTCTCCTGTGGTTGTGTCTCACCACTCAATGGTGTCTCCTGTGGTTGTGTCTCACCACTCAATGGTGTCTCCTGTGGTTGTGTCTCACCACTCAATGGTGTCTCCTGTGGTTGTGTCTCACCACTCAATGGTGTCTCCTGTGGTTGTGTCTCACCACTCAATGGTGTCTCCTGTGGTTGTGTCTCACCACTCAATGGTGTCTCATGTGGTTGTGTCTCACCACTCAATGGTGTCTCCTGTGGTAGTGTCTCACCACTCAATGGTGTCTCCTGTGGTAGTGTCTCACCACTCAATGGTGTCTCCTGTGGTAGTGTCTCACCACTCAATGGTGTCTCCTGTGGTAGTGTCTCACCACTCAATGGTGTCTCCTGTGGTAGTGTCTCACCACTCAATGGTGTCTCCTGTTGTAGTGTCTCACCACTCAATGGTGTCTCCTGTGGTTGTGTCTCACCACTCAATGGTGTCTCCTGTGGTAGTGTCTCACCACTCAATGGTGTCTCCTGTGGTAGTGTCTCACTACTCAATGGTGTCTCCTGTGGTAGTGTCTCACCACTCAATGGTGTCTCCTGTGGTAGTGTCTCACCACTCAATGGTGTCTTCTGTGGTTGTATCTCACCACTCAATGGTGTCTCCTGTGGTAGTGTCTCACCACTCAATGGTGTCTCCTGTGGTAGTGTCTCACCACTCAATGGTGTCTCCTGTGGTAGTGTCTCACCACTCAATGGTGTCTCCTGTGGTAGTGTCTCACCACCCAATGGTTTCTCCTGTGGTAATATCTCACCACTCAATGGTTTCTCCTGTGGTAATATCTCACCACTCAATGGCGTCTCCTGTTGTAGTGTCTCACCAGTCGATGGTGTCTCTTGTGGTAGTGTCTCACCGCTTAATGGTGTCTGATGTGGTAGTGTCTCACCACTCAATGGTGCCTCATGTGGTAGTGTCTCATCACTCAATGGTTTCTCCTGTGGTATTGTCTCACCACTCAATGGTGTCTCCTGTTGTAGTATCTCACCACTCAGTGGTGTCTCCTGTTGTAGTGTCTCACCACTCAAAGGTGTCTCCCGTGGTAGTGTTTCACCACTCAATGGTGTCTCCTGTTGCAGTGTCTCACCACTCAAAAGTGTCTCCCATGGTAGTGTCTCAATCCTCAATTGAGTCTCCCGTGGTAGTGTCTCACCACTCAATGGTGTCTCCTGTTGCAGTGTCTCACCACTCAAAAGTGTCTCCCGTGGTAGTGTCTCAATACTCAATTGTGTCTCCCGTGGTAGTGTCTCATCACTCAATGAAAATTGGATCATCTTGGGGCAAGTCAAGTAACCCTCCAGTGTGACACTGGTAGGCCACCTGGTAGAGCCTGTAATGATAAAAGTATCAAACCATACCCCCGGCCGGGATTGAACCCGCGGTCATAGTCTCAAAACTCCAGCCCGTCGCGGGTTCAATCCCGGCCGCCGGGGGTATGGTTTGTTTGCAATCATGTCATTACGATTTCTTGAGTCATGATAAAAGTATCACTGGAAGTTGCCTGCTGTTCTTGGAGTAGGAACCAAAGGTCGATGACTCGTGGCGTTCTGTCCCTTTCGCATGATTCAAATATAAGCATAAAGATTATTGCACAGTTAGTACTAATATCTAATCAGACGGGTTTTCTAAGCCTAACTCAGTTGAGGTGTCATCCTGGGGTTGTGCAACAGACAGGATAATAGACAGTTTTCATAAAACATCATCACTGTTGCAAAAGAGTTGATCGTGCAACTGGATGGGCGCATGATTTCTTTTCATCTACTCTCGGAGCTCTCCCATTTTTCAGCTTTACATTAAGTGAGACACAGGTTCTCTCTTTTGGATTCTAAGGGACTATACCGCACTTTACTGATCCGAGCACAGCACGGACCCTCCTTACATCCCAAAAATGCTTTCAGGTAATCACTTGTTGCTTAAACTCGGTACCGGTGTTCAACGTGCCTCGCTCTGGCACCTCTGATTCCTGCATGAGCTTGACTATGGATGCAACGACAAGTCACGGATCGTCAAAACTCCAAAGAACAGATTGACTCGAGGCAGCCACATGCAAAGAGAACAACAAGTAAGCGACTCTACTGACATAGCACACACATCCATCGCGTATATTATGAATAACACAACCTGAAAGCCCTTCCCACTAATGGATATCTTCCAAACACAGCAATGGATAAGATTTTTTTTTATTGCAAACAAAGAATCCCGCTGCATACCCGAATGGCTATATTAGCAGAGAAACGCATGATCCACATTTAGAAAGACATTTACTTTCACTCTTTAAAATGTAGGATGAGCAACATCAGTCAATAAAACGGACCAAGTCTATAACCTAAAGATTTTCCATACCTTTGGCAGGACTCACGTGAATGTCAATCGACACTCCAGCCTCAGTTATGTATGTTGAGAAACTGCTGCCATTTCTCACACGGATGTACAACAAGACTTCAATAAACATGCTTTGCACATACAGAAACAGTTAAAATTAAGCATCTCTCAATTCCAAGAGTCGAATCCTATGTCTGCCTTTCTCGAAGATAAGAAACAATAACAGATTAAAATAGCGAGACTGACGATTGCTGCTCTCATCTTCATCATTTGTTACACACAGTCGGTTATTGCAACAGCGTCGAAGGTCACAGGACAAATGTCTAATATGTGGAGAAAATGATCATAATAACCACATATGAAACCACCCCTATCCTGCTTTAACTGCAATGACGCATATGCCTCACATTCTCTCTGGAATCCAGTGTTTGGAAAAGAAAGAGGATTTCTTATATCACCTGTCCGTTATTGAAATCTGCCAATAAGGAAAAATACCTTGACTCCTATTCTCTAGAATCATCCAACATCCAGTTGTACCCTATTATTATCTCACTACAATATCCAACCCTTATGCATTTCTTAAAGATGACATTCCCATTTTCTCACCATCTGTCACTTTCACTGCCTCAGAACCTACACAGTCCTCATCAGATGTCACTTTGATACTTATATCAGAGTACCAAAGTCTTCCAAAACTTGTCACCTCAAGATGTAGCAACAATACTAACATTCCTTGACAAGCTGTATGCTCTGAACAAATACCTGAACCGTTAGCTACGTCTACATCTGTGGAAAAAATACTTTCTCCGCAGACACAAGTCAGTTCTTCCTTTACGGGTTCCTATAAAACCTGAGCAAACTAATTCTTCAGAGTCCCCTTTTCTCTTGTCCATAGTCAATGTCTCTACCTTTTTCTATAACTTTATTCTCACCCATCCCACATATGACACAACCTTACCTTACCTGTCTCCAAAGACACTTAAAGGCACAAAAGGCCCGGTGGCCTGGTGCCTAAAGCTCTCGCTTCACACACGGAGGGCCCGGATTCGATTCCCGGCTGTGTGGAAACATTTCGACGCGTTTCCTTACACCTATTTTCCTGTTCATCTAGCAGCAAATAGGTACCTGGGTGTTAGTCGACTGGTGTGGGTCGCATCCTGGAAATAAGTTACAGTCTTCGATGACGCACTGACTTTCTTGAGTTATCCTTGGTGGCTAACCCTCCGGGGTTAAAAATCCGGACGAAATCCTATCCTATCCTATCCTAACGGCATATCTTAGACACACAAGAAGAACTGGACTTCGATAAGCCTTCCTTGTAACGGAAACACTCGAGAGAAATGCACAAACACACGTCATGAATCTCACTCCAATCTTAAACTAACATCTGCATCCCAGTCTCATTATACTGTTTAATGTTTTGCCACCTCCTTCACTTGTAATCCACAAAACTTCTCATAACACAGAAAACTCGACCAGAAAAAAAAATCTTTATGAGGACAACGAATTTCCTCCGACTTGACTGACCACTTCGGTCTATGACCCGCCTACCCATGCTTTCCTCTACTAAATATCAGAGGATACTGGGGAAATCAAGATGAGCTATAAATGCTGGTTTCAAAGTTTTCCCTTGAATGCAACTGTTTTTCAGATGGATTTCCTGTCTCTGGTTATCTTCTTTCACAATAATTTACCTCTTTAACGACTCTTAGTGTTAGCGTACTTCTTGTCTGCAACAACGTACCTCACTAACAATTTTTTATTCGTTCTCCAATTAAGTATCTGCAGTTTTTTTTTATTAGGCGATATTAACTCTTATAATTTTGGGGGATGGTCACATTGTGACTCTTGGGAAACCAAGTTTGTCTTTTCTCAATCCCTCTTCCTCTATCCTTTAAATACCTTTCCTGTATAAAACTCGTATCTGATGCTAGTTTTCTAATGCTAGTTTTCAAAATAACAGTAATGAATGTTCCGCACAAGAGCCTTCGTTTCCATGTTCTTAATAGTTCCCTTTTTTATACCACACACATTCCTTGCTGATATCAGTGGCAATTATAGTGTGAGTATTAGGCACAAAATACACATTATTCTTTTCGTTTTCCTTCAGATTTCTTTACAGACGAGTTATTACGTTTGCTGATCATTTCGTTGCTCTCTGCAGCTGTGCTCGCCATCCTCCGCACCTCAGGTAAACATTTTAAAATATGTGTTCCCTGGTAGTCTCCTGACTGTGCTCCTGCAGCTCATTTGAAGCCAGTGAGAGCACACACGCATTGCATTATACGGGCAGCTAAACAAATTTGTTAGCATGTATCCAGTGTAACTGTTACTACATCTGTGCGTTCTCGAGAAAAGTACAAAAATTAGTAGGTAATGTTATAATAAGTGTCTTCAACAAAGGTCTCCACAGCATGCTAGAGGGTCTGTCCACCTCTAACAGTCGGCCTGTTTCTGGCTTTGTAACTACTTGTAATTTAAGAATTCGGGATCCCAAACTAAATAGATAAAATTTAAGTTCTGGTGTTGCGTCCCTTGCATGGGACTCAAGGGGTATTTGTTATTATACGTGTATATTTTTATTTTTCACTTAACATTATATTGCCGATATCTTCAGTAATAGCTAAAATGAAGCCTTCATGCTTTATATTATCTGACCTTATATTATTTAGCGATGTATATAGGCAGGATGTGCTAACTATTGTAAAATAATTAGGGTCAATCGGTCTCTCTGGTAGGTGTCTTGTAAACCGAGTTGACGTGTGACTTAGAGGCGTGGCCTGAGTGAGTACAAACCTGAGGCGTGGCCTGAGTGAGTACAAACCTGAGGCGTGGCGTGAGTGAGTACAAACCTGAGGCGTGGCCTGAGTGAGTACAAACCTGAGGCGTGGCCTGAGTGAGTACAAACCTGAGGCGTGGCCTGAGTGAGTACAAACCTGAGGCGTGGCCTGAGTGAGTACAAACCTGAGGCGTGGCCTGAGTGAGTACAAACCTGAGGCGTGGCCTGAGTGAGTACAAACCTGAGGCGTGGCCTGAGTGAGTACAAACCTACCTCTAGCCTAGGAAACATCTCCTTGTCCTCGAAGTTTGTTTTGATTCAAGTTTTGGATAATAGACGTTTCGTTCGTGAGGTGGATCCTCTTTCTCGCTACACTAAGTATTTGTGAAGGACTGAGTTAGTTCTGGACTTGGAGATTTTGACATCTACTAAGTTTATCTGACATTATAAAGTCATTCAGTGGATTAACTGAGAGTGACAGTGGCGGCTTGTATATAGGCATTGTGGAATTGCAATATATTCAGTCTTTTTTTCTTTAATTCTCTCTTTATATTTGTACATTATATAATCCTTAAGCTTATGTCAGTAGCCATCCCCTAGTACATGAAAAAATTACAAAAAACCTTGTATGGCACTGTGTGCTTCACAGTTCAAGCGACTCGGTGTTTGGCTGTTGTGCGCATGCGCACATGTCCAAGATAAGACGCTGAACGCTAAGTATAGACAGCACTGTCGCTGACGCAGTGCCGACCCTGTTGTGCAAGTGTAAGGTAGCGTTTCTTTTTGACTCATCGACATGTGTTGTGCTTAAAAACCATGTACCATATTCATGAATGTGATGAAGTATAGAATTAGATGATTATTAATGGCAGAAGCTAAGGGACGGTGTGACTGTATATGTGTTGTTATAATGGACAG